>OY723245.1:2065237-2441556 GCA_963210315.1 Rhynchopus euleeides
GGTCGAAATTAACGCAGATACCTTTTTTTTTGCTTCTTCTCTCTATATTCACCACCTCCTCCGCACACACCTCCACGCGTTTCGTAGCGAACGTGATTCCGAAGCGAACTCCACACCGAGCGCCGCCCCTCTCTCTTGATACGATCTCCACCACCTCAGAGGTGCCTAACCACACACGCACTGGCAGCTTCGCAACAGGGTGCTTCCCGAGGGCTTCCTCGTCAGGGTTTCAAACAGATCGTGACGGGTGGCGGTGTTGGCATCAGCGCAAATCCCCCTTCCCTCCCACCCACCCTTCCCACGAGTGCAGTTCTTCTGTGGGCTGCGCGTGCCAGGGTATTCATCTTAGACGGCTTCTCTATCTTCTCTCAACTACTTGACAGCGTGTCGCTGACGTGCTCCCCTTGGAGCTCCAGCCAAACGCAATCGTCATCCAAAGGAAGTGGCACGTCTCTCCCTTTCTCTCTTTCTCTCTGGCTGGCCACAGCACCGCCCATTGCATCCCCCGCCAGGGACAGTATAGACTGTCCCGTGTTATCCCCCTTCTGTTTCGGTTACAAAGGCCGCCTGCCGGGAGTGCTGTCCTGGCCTTCGCTTGTCACTGGTTTGATATCTTTACGTAGTTTTTTTTGAGGCGTGGTCGTTGCACAGACCCCCCCCCCCCCTAGGGGGGGTCATAAGCCCCCCTAAAAACGTACGAAAACCAAAATTTTCAACATACCATCAGAACCGCCCTAATAGCCCTAATACCTGATCTGACCCGAAAATCCGACCCATACCCCCCCGGAAACTGTCTGGGGCCCACTTGTGACACCTGATACGCACTTTTGTGATGATTTTTTGGGGTCCTAAAAAATGTACCTCAGTTTCGTACCTTGCCTTTGTACCTGAACCACTCCCGACCGCATTATTTCGTTCTTTGCCTTTTCTGCGGTGGTTCTGGCTCAGGTGGCACGCATGTTGCCTTCCCCAGTGCCTCGGCAAGGTCTTTCTTGACCTGATTAGTGGGAATGTTGTGTTGTTGCGTCAGCAGAATGAGTTCAGCCACCTTCTGGGTGTAGTACTTCGATCGCATATGGGTCATTGTGAGTACTTCGTACGCCTGGGAGGCTGCATCGGCATTAGTAGGCAGCGTTGTAGATGCTTTTGCTTCGTCGATCTTAGCCTGTGAAGGCACGATTGGGATATTGTACGCCCTGAGAGCCGAAGTGGTTATGATTGTGCTGTGTAATTTGCGCCCCGCAGGATATGCACACCACGCAGTCTCGACAACACGTATGAGAGTGTACCATGTGGGGACTCAACAAGGTCATTGGATCGGCATCTGCCTGCCGACTCAGCCTGCGACCGCAAGGTCGCCAGGGATGTCTCAACGCCAGGGGAATACCCTCCCCTGGCGTTGTACAACCCTACTCTCAACCCTCGGGTCCTCTCCTGGAGGCGGTGGTGGCGGGCCCGCAACGCTTCGTACTTCCGGTACAGACTGGGGTAGTCTGCCCGGCTGACCCGCTCATTGCTTCCTAGATCATCTGCTGCTCTGGAGCTGCCATCACTCTCACTGCCCACATCAGTTGGTGTGGGGGTAGGATCAGGACGAGTGGGAGGAGTAGGAGTGCAGGTGACATCTTTCTTGGCTAGCAAGGAACGCCGCTTTCCCGCACGTGCGTGCAGTTGATGCACCACTGCATATATCTGTCGTCACCACGTCCCACTCGCTCTCCTATGTACCCAGCCCGACGGAGCGCCCGAAATAATGTCGCCTCACCGATGTCGTGTGCCGTTTTCTTTTTACGCAGGTCTGCCACAACGCTCTCTGCCGAGACCCCGCACATCTCCCGTTTGGCGAGCGTCTTTCGAGCAAGGTACTCCTCTGCAGCAGCATCTGACACCTCTGCGAGGCCCTGGGCACGCGGCATGTGTTGCTCGGCGTGCTGAGTGAGCGTAGTGACACCCTTCCCTTGCAAAGAACGAAATAATGCGGTCGGGAGTGGTTCAGGTACAAAGGCAAGGTACGAAACTGAGGTACATTTTTTAGGACCCCAAAAAATCATCACAAAAGTGCGTATCAGGTGTCACAAGTGGGCCCCAGACAGTTTCCGGGGGGGTATGGGTCGGATTTTCGGGTCAGATCAGGTATTAGGGCGGCTCTGATGGTATGTCGAAAATTTTGGTTTTGTACGGGCTTATGACCCCCCCTACCCCCCCCCCCCCCCCGCCCCTGCCACGATTCCAGAAGTTCTGATTATACAGATTTTCGTGATCTTTTTCGGTTTTGTTCCCCCCCCCCCACCCCCACCCACCACGAATATTTGGTCGCAGCGTAGAAACTGTCAAGTGCAGTGGGGTGCATCCCCCCCACCCCCGCCTCCCCACCCCACCCCACCCTTCGCACGCACGTATCCCTGAGTCCCTCTCCTCTCCATCCTCCAACTCGCCTGCAGATTTTTCCTTCACACGAAAGAAAAATGCTAGCCCTTCCGACCCACAAACACGCGGGGTGGCCCCGCTTCTGGCAGCGCCTCTGCCGGCCGAAACGTGATCTGACACCCACCCACCCACTGCCCCCGATCGCTCGTGTAATGGAAAGGAGATGATGTCTCTGCACGGTGATCCTGTGCTGATGGCGATTTTTTTCTCCTGCGTGTTTTTTTTTGTTGTCATTCGAACCACCATGCATGTATCCGCTTCTCTCGCTGTTTTTCGACAGCGTTAGATAGCCCGGCGAATGTATATGGGTTCGTCGGGAAGGGGAGGTGCCATTGAGACCCATCAATCTTGTTTGAGATTCTCGACACCAAAAAAGCAAAAAGGAGGGAAGTGGCGGGGAGGGGAGGAGGTACACGGTGGCCTACTCAGGGTTTGACCAGGCGGCTGACCAGGCCCTTTCTTGACCAGGGACAGGCCTGGTCAAAGCCCTGACTAGGTACAGGCCAAAATTGACCAGAGGGGGTTGCAGCTCATTTTGCCCTGTACCCCTGGTCATGACCAGGTCACTGACCAAGGAGAGGCCTGGCCAGGCCACCGTGCATCCATCGTAGAAAGTGGGGGGGGGGTGGCCATATCCACCACGCCGAACCAACCCTCTATCCTTCCTCGTGGGAGAAGGGGTTGTTTCCGGTCGCGAAGTTCTCTCGGAGGGCCCCCCCTCACCCCCACCCCCCCCCTCGTTGGCAACAAAGAACAGAAACGGGTGTCACTCAGGGCGCGATCCTATTTTTTTCGCCTTCTCCCCCACCCCCACCCCCCGCTATTTCTTTCAGCTGACCTTGCGCTGGTACGTTTGTCTGTTGTGTCCTGTCCGTCAAAGCGGTTATGTTTTACCCTGTCCTTTATGGATTTCTATTTGAAAATCACCCCAAAAGCTCCCTTCTCCCCCCCTCCCTCCTCACTCTCGAAGACC
Source organism: Rhynchopus euleeides (assembly GCA_963210315.1). Lineage (NCBI taxonomy): Eukaryota > Euglenozoa > Diplonemea > Diplonemida > Diplonemidae > Rhynchopus > Rhynchopus euleeides. The sequence continues at coordinate 2,068,638 of OY723245.1, forward strand.
TTACCCTGTACATCACATCACACCGGGTGGAGTGGCTACAAAGAGAGTTGCTATGTGCTGCTGCGTGGGGAACTGGAGAGTCATACCCTGGGGGGTGTGGGGTGGGTGTACGTCACTAGATCTTGGCGGGCGCCCTGTTGCATCAAGAGAGGGGAGGGCCAACGAGAGTGAGAGAGAGAGGTCTGGTTGCCTCTTCTCCCCTTCGCCCCTTCTCGCTGGCGCCTTACGTTTTTTTATTTTGGAAAATACCTGCCACCGCCCCCCCCCCCCCCCCCCCCCCCCTCCCCACCTTCCGCCCCCCCCCCCCACCCCTGTTGCTGAATAGAGCAACAGGGGTGGGGGTGGTGGTGGTGGTGGTGGGCTTTCGGGGAGGTGGATTTACGCCTTTTGGTAATTCTCTGCATATTCACTACCACGGCTACCACCACCACACGCACACCCTGGCCCCACCGCGCACGCATACGGGATATGCACACTCTTTGGTTAATTGCATGTCGTGCAGATCTGGCTATGTAGCAGTACTGCAAGCATTTCGCCCTCTGTGCCGAACTGTGCCAGTTTTGTCTCCTATTTTAGCGAGCCAAGATTTCGCCTTTTTTACGCACTTCCGGGGGAAGTCCCTCCATCATCTCTCATAGCACGTGAGTCGGCACATTCGTGTGAGTGCCGTTGGGTGTCGCCCATTTTCTTCTACCACTGCAGGGATGCCTCTGTGGGTACATTGCGAGGAGGAAGGGATGGCGGGGTTTATAGGGGTGGGTGCAGGGGGGGGCGGGGGGCGGGAAACAGCGTTTGGGGGGTGGAGGGAAATACTCATTTGAAACGGCGGCCCTTCTACACCCACCCAAAAAGGAAAGAAGGGGGGGAGGTGGAAGAATCTGGCGCATGTGGTGCATGCGCGGGCGTTATCACCCCCTCCCCCCGTTCTTCCCCATCGCCTCTCCCATCCTATCGCGTATCCATTGCCGCATTGGCAGCAGCATCAACGTCACCACCCACCCACCCACCCACTCCTCTCCCCTCACCAGAGAATGCGGGGCGATATGGACCGCCCACCCCGCAATGTAGTGCTCAAAGACATGATGAGCAGTACAGGAGATTTTGTGCTGAAGGCGGTGGAGAATGCCACCGCAGCCCATCAGGAGGCGCTGAACGGGTCCACACCCGACTGCGGCACCGAGTCGGAGCAGCTGATGGTGAAGGCACGCAACCTCGGCGTCAAGCTGCCCCCCGTCAACGCCGAGCTGGAGCGCCTGCAGAAGCTGAAGGCAAAGCTGAGCGACAGGCTCGACATGTCAGAGGGAACCACCACACACGGCACCACCCTGGGCGACGTAGTCCTCGGGTCCGCACAGGGGGACGACGGGCTCCCCCTTTTGGGGAACTACCGTGGGGTCAGCGTGTCGCTCCTCCGCAAGGCGAACACCATCGCACGGCACAACGACACCGCCCCGATGAAGGCGGAGCTCCGCTCCTGGATAGAGGAAGCGCAGCACCTCCACACCAGAGCAGACCGCGTCCTGGATGAATACGGCAACGACGCAAAGGGGGCCTACGGCACCTCCAGTGCTGCCGTGGGCTATGTCTCCCACCGTGCCTCCGACGCCAGCCACTCCGGGTGTGATTTCTCAGCCCCCCAGCTCGCCTCCATGACTGCCACCGTGCGCAACGCGCTGACCAGCCTCGACCTGATCAAAGGCGTTGTCACCGGAGGTGTGTCCCCCGAGAGCCTCACAGCCCTCCGCAAAGACGACCTGCTTGCGGATGCGGGGGGTATGTCCGGTGTGGAGGATAAGTCAGATCGCGAGGCTCTAGAGGATGCTGTCAGCGCGCTGCGGTGCGATGTAGGCCTCTTTGTGGAGGAGGTGAAGAGGGCGCCGGTTGGGGCCTTTGGGAGGCCACAGCCGCATCTCGCGTCGCCGTCGCAGCGGAGCAATGTGCAGCGCAGCCCGCAGTCCGACGGGGATGACGGCGGGGTGCCTGAGTTTGTCGACACATCTGTGCTGCCGCAGGAGGAGACGTACGACTTTGCAAACCTGCCGGGGTCAAACCCCATCCTGGCCGCTGCGACAGCCACCGAGAAAGGGATTGCGTCCGCAGCGGAGAACTGCGGGATGTCCCTCTCGATGGAGCAGATCAAGGAGGTCCTCACAGAGTTCTATCGCCAGCCCCGACTCGCCGCTAGCGCGCCTCTGAAGAAGAAGCATAAGCTTCGTCTCGAGAGGCGCTACATCGAGGCGTTGCGGCGAGAAGAGGAGCAGGTGAAGAAGCTCCGCCGCCGTGTCTACGAGCTGCAGAGCGAGGTGGAATGCCTGCAGGATGACCTCGCGCAGCAGCAGCGGGCCAACGTGCAGGCGGAGGAGGAGGCCCCGGAGGGGACCCCTCTGCAGATCCAGAATGACAGGTATAAGACGATCAAGTCGCTTGTGGAGTCGCTGTCTGCGAAGCGGGCGAAGGATCTAGAGGCGAAGGCGGCGGAGATGGAGGAGCATTTCAACAGCGTCGTGCAGAGCAATGAGACGAGCCAGGTTCTGTTTGACAGGCTGCAGAGTGACTACCACGACCTGCTGCAGGCGGTGCAGATGATCCGCCAGCAGTGGGCGAAGAAGGAGGAGGAGCTTGCTCTGAAAGAGCGGGAGTTGGCGGTGCTGCAGCAGGGCAGGCGGCGGGACGACCAGCTCTGGCGGGCTCGCCTCACCGAGGTTGTGCGAACCCTGGTGCAGGCCATGACACCGCTGCCGGGTGTGTTTGCCGGGCTCCACACGCTGCTGCAGGAGCTGGACCACCAGGAGGCGCTGGACGCCCTGACGGGGCTGCTGAACCCGGTCCTTAATATGATCACCACCACGATAAAGTACTCTCCGCATGAGAGCTTCAGGCTGACGCTCACCGAGGTGCTGCAGCTTCTCGAGACGTATATTCTGGAGCAGAATTCGGGGCTTTCTGAGAAGAACCTCAACCCGGCTAAAACGGAGTGGACATCGGAGCTGCTGGAGGAGCGGGCGCGCGTGATGAAGCAGGCTGTGCCTTGCCTGCACGCGCATTGCAACAAGCTGACGGAGCAGCTGCAGGAGAAGCTGGAGGTGCTCGCCACGGAGAACCGGTCGAAGTTCCGCGAGTCGCGGTATATCAAGAATGTGATACAATACTCATGCGAGCTGATCGAGAAGATCATCACTGGCGCATCGCCCATCCCTGAGGAGGGTCTGGGGGACAAGGCCATGGCGTTCCCGCCCCCGGAGGTGGCGCAGAACGACAAGGATTACGCCTACTTCTGGCTGGACCAGAAGAAGATGCTGGAGGAGGCGCTGACGTCTCTCAACCTGTTTGTGATCCACGGGGGTGCCCGGCCCAACAGCGTGAACACGCTGGTGTCGGTGCTGGGGTATTGGAGGGCGAACGTGGACCAGCCCAACGGGGCACACAGCAAGCCTGCTGCAGCGGTGCCCTCAATTGCTGCGCCGGAGGCCCCGCAGTCGCAGGTAGAGGAGCAGGATGGGCAGCGGAGCAGCACCGTCACGCTGCGGCACACGGTTCGCAACAGCCTCGAGCCCCGCTGATGAGTTTCTGTGGAGTGGGTTGTTGGAGGAGGTGGAGGGAGGGAGGGAGGGTGTGTTGTTATTCGCTATCCGTTCGCCTTTGCGTTTATTCGTCGGCAATGTGCGGCCTCAACCCGTTGTACTTGTTCGCCTATTGCACAGCCACCCGCAGCTGCCGCTGCCGGGGGGGTGAGGAGTTTTTTCGTGCAAATTCTGCGGCGCATTCGATTGTGCAGCGCTGGGCCCGGCTCCCCGGATCCGGGGCCCCGCCACTGAAGTCCCACGTTTCGTCCATCACCAGCATTTTTTACAAAGTGCTGTGAAAGAGGGGCGAGGAGAGGGGCTGTGGAGCAGAGGAAGGAAAACGAAAAAATGTGGCCGTTGACCCCAGCCTCTCCCCCACTAAATGGCCGCCCCTACTCCAAACACGCCGCTAGGGGCTGCCCACCAACGATTCTTCATAAGCTGGACAGTCACTACACTTTGGTTAACGTGTGCTATGGCGATGCGGTGGGGCGTGTGAGTGTGCGGCGTGCTGGCCGTGGTGCTGCGGCAGGCGGCCGGATCCCATATTTTCAACAGCTGGAGAGGGACCTGCTATGCCCAGACACTGCCTGCTCGAGCTACCAGCTTCCACCTCCAGCCAGACGATTCGACAACGGTTGGGTTGGGCGCGTTGACCTTTGGGGGACCGATGTACATGCGTGCTGAGGTAGTCCTCACCAGCTACACGCAGTGGGGCCGCATCTTCGACTTCGGGAACGGTGCTGGGGAGGACAACGTGCTTCTCACATTCGCAGATGACAGGCGTGACTTGATGCTGCAAGTGTTCCGCCACGGTGTGGCGAAGCAGATCAGCTGCAAGCCCCCCATCCACCTGAACACGCGCTACACTGTAGAGGTTTCCATTGCACATGACGGAAACGCAGGCGTGGGTGTAGTGGGCAGGGTATACGTCGACGGTCAGCAGTGTGCCGAAGGGCCGTTGCACCTGCCTGAGGCGGTGCGCCGCAGCAGCACACTCATCGGAGCCAGCAACTGGGCGGGCAACCTACCCCTCAAGGGCACGGTTGACACCTTTGCGGTGTATACCTGTGGCGTTCCCAGACCCAGTTGTGACGAAAGGGATATCGTCAACGTGCAGGTCCCCAGCGAATCCTTCGCCGAAGAGGCTCCGTTGAGGTTTGGTGGGCCGATCTATGTGCATGCAAGGGTGGCGCTCAACAGCCACACGCAGTGGGGCCGCATTATCGACTTCGGGAATGGCCCTGAGGCAGACAACATCCTGATCACTCTGCAGGACAACACGAAGCAGATTGCGGTGAGTGTGTACCGCGATGGCGCGCAGCAGGGAGGGGGCGTCCTGTGTCCAGTGGAGGCGCCGCTCGGAACTTCCTTCACTGTGGAGGCGACCATCTTGCGTGAAGGTTCCTCTGATACACAGGGGGAGGCGACCATCTACATTGACGGTGTGGGGTGTGCGAGGGGCCCGGTGCACCTGCCTGCAGTGGTGGAACGCAGGAAGAACTACGTTGGGCACAGCCACTGGGCAGGCAATGCCCGCCTCGAAGGCATGGTGAGCAGCCTTGTCGTCTCCTCCTGTGCCAGGCAGATGCAGATGCCTTGCGAGATTATGAAGCGGAAGGCCAGCTTCGACGACTCCACAACGGAACTCGGGGCCCTGACCTTCGGCGGCGGAATGTACCTCAGGGCAATAGTGACGTTCACCAGTTACGAGTCGCCAGAGGTAACCATCTTCTCATCCACGAATGGTCTTGTAGAGCACAGCGTGGCCCTGAAAGTCGTCGGCAACCTCCCTAAGAATATGATTTGGCTGAGTGTGAGTTGGGGCGCAAGCGTGTGGTGCCCATTCGATGTGGTCCTGAACACCGCAATCACTGTGGAGGCGACCGTCACAGCTTCTCGTTGGCTGAGTGCAGAGGGTTACGACGGTCTCGGTTCCATCGCCATCAACGGTGTGCGGTGTGTCTCCGAATACGCGATGTCCCTGCCTGAGCTGCTGTACCGCCGCACCAACCTTATCGGATACAGCAGCGGGGGTAGATATCCTCCCATTGGCGGCACGGTGAAGGACTTCGAGCTTTCCACCTGCCTGTAACGCCCATTCTGCTGGGCATGTTTAGGTGCGCGTGGGACTATGCCTTCCAACAGCACAGTGTACAGACGTGTTGATGTGGAAAACCTTCCTGTGTATTGTTCATTATTGCTTTTCTTGTCCTTATCCCCTTTTGCTTTCAGACTGGGGGTCCTTGGCTCTAGGTGAGTTGCTCTGCACACTTTGATGAGGAGCTGTCACGACGAGCTTGCTCCGCTTTTGCTTCAGGGCTATCATCTGGCGACACATCACTCTCCACCTCGAGCTTTCTTCTCCCCCTTCCTTTTCACCTGTCCGACACAACCGGATATACAAGATCAGTAGCTTCCAAAATCTGTCCAACCCTGCCCGCTCTTCTTTTTTTGATCCCATTGTTAGGGAGGTAGGGATTGCCACCAAATGTGTGGGGTTGGCGCCCCTGAGGCGGACGCCGCATGCGGACAAAATGGCCCCCGTTCACCCCGCAAATTTCACATGACTGGCACAAGGCATTACTGCTCCATGAACAGCGACGGAGGGCACGCCAGCCTGGCCTGCGACATGGATGTGTCGCAGTCAGCTGGCGCCCCTCCTGCTCCGTCGCTGGTGCCGCGTAAAGGTCTTCCAACGAATCCGCATGTAATTTCATCTTCAGAAGGAAGCCATCTGTCGAACGAGTTAAAGCTCAAGCAAGAATGACTAGCACACCCTCCTCCCTCCCCCCCGCTGAGCATCCCCTCCCCACCTCACATCCCTTGATGCCGACTGGCAGGAACTGCGCATCGTTTACTCCCGCCCCAGCATGACTTACTTCCACACACACACACACAGCATACGACACAACACAGGCTTACACATTACTGGAGTGAGGGGTTTATATATTGATTCCCCAACAGCATTCCAGATCGCTTTGTATTTACACACCCTAACTAAAGAGCGGATCTGGTTCTGCTCTCCTTCCACTCCTTCCCCCCCTCCACCCCCTCCACCCCCCACACAATGCCGCGCCTCCTCACCGCGGCTGCGGCGCTGCTGTGCTGCGCTGCCACCGCATCCTGTGCCAAGCCCACCCTGACGGAGAAGGCAACAGCAGTCAACACCGACACAAACCCCAGCCTCCTCGACACCTACAGCGTGCGGTGCAGCAGCTGCCTCGCCGTGGCATGGGAGCTGGGCGCCCTCCTGAGCACCGAGAAGGCAGCACCGGATGTGACAAGCAAGAGCCGGAAGGGGAACCCGAAGAAGGTCAGCTACCTCACCAGCGAGGTGCGCACCACCGAGCTGCTGGAGCGCCTCTGCCCCCTGATGTCGGGGTATGGGCTCTACAGCAGAGAGCACGACGGGGTTGTGCTGTATCACCGCAAGTCGCAGTTCCCCGATGCGGAGGCGGTGGGCGGGGCGACGCAGCGGCTCCGCCTATTCTGCGATCGGTTCGTCGGCGACCACGAGGAGCAGCTGGAGCAGATCATCCGGCTGGGGCAGGGCATCGGTGCTGGGGACATGGAGGCCCTTGCCGTCAGCCTGTGCACCAGGACATCCCCGGAGTGTAAATCGGAGGGTGATGTGTTGGAGCGCATCCCGTTCACAGCGGAGTACCGTAATCTGTGGGCCGACCACAAGTTGCAGCAGCGCAGGGCAGAGAGGGAGCATTCACAGAGGCTGGAGAAGGAGAAGCTGCGTGAGACACAGGAGCTTCGCGGCGATGAGGATGACGATGATGACGGCGAGTTTGAATGAGGGCCGGGATGGGTGTGTGTGCGTGTTTGTGTGTGTGGTGTTCTTCGGGTGCCAAGAGTCTAATGTGTGGTATCAGAAGGGCAAAATGGAAGGAGTTCTCAAAAAAACGGTTGCCACGATCTGCTGTTATTTTTGCCCTGCTGGTTTCTTCTTTTTTGATTCCCGAGAGGGCCTGGGGGTACACTTGGGGGAGGGGGGGGCTGGGGGTCCACCTCCCCCCCCCTTTCGTAACACGAGTTGCCAAATAACATGAAATCAGCAGACTGCTCTCCTCCTCCTCCTCTTCCTCTACTGCACGGTGGGGTTCGCCATTGCACGAGAAGTGTTTTGACCTGAGTCACCGGATGAGACCATACCCCTGCATTCCACCCCACCATACCCCTCATGTAATGCAGGGGTATGGTCTTGGCAGTCATGTGCTACTCATGTGATTCTAGACTCTGCACTTCATTGCACCCGAACCCCAGCACACCCACCCCTGCAGGCATAGCGAGCAACGATGTGCAAATCGAAGGGCTCCCAAGGGGGGATGTGGGCGGAGCTGTGCACCGAGTTCAGGGAGTACCACAAGAACTCCCTGAATGTGCTGCTGCACCTGGTGACGACCCCCATGGGGTGGGTGGCGATGATGCGCCTGGCGGACAGCCTGTCGGGCGGGGCAGTCCGGCCTGAGTACATCGCTGCAGCGCACACGCTGATTGTGTTTCTGACGGCCAGCTTTGCACCTGCCGTCGGCACGCTGCTGATCAACGCCTTTGCCGCCTACCTGGCGCACAGCCTGGTGCTGTCCTTCGATACCGAGCTCCCCTACGGTACCGTGGCCCTGATGGTGGCAGGGTATGTGCTGCAGGATGTGGCACACTTCATCACCGGTGAGCCCACCTTCCAGAGCTCCTACAGCGACCCGCTCAAGTTTGCAAAGCACACGTTCTACCTGCTGCCGCTGTGCGTCGACAGCTTCCTGGCGCTGCGCCGCTCGCCTTTCTATTGGATGGTGCCGCGTGACACGACGATTGCCGCGCACATCAACGACACGAAGAGCCTCGACACCATGCGCAACTGGGTGCTGGAGACGAAGCCCAACAAGGACACCACGACCCACTGGTGGTACCACGACCTGAAGGGGAGTGAGAAGAAGGCGTTCGACGACCTCGCCAACGCCAAGGAGATCAAGAGCGCCTTTGCGGGGGTGTGGGACACTCAGGCCTACAACGTGGATGTGGTTCACGGGATGAACGAGGTGTACGTTGCCAGCCCCACCGCGCTGCAGAGCAGCGACAAGGTGTTCCTGATGGACCACATCGACGGGCCGTGGATTCTGTGGCCCTTCTGCACGGTGTACCGTGTGCTGGCCGCCATCAACGAGAACACCATCGTCACGACACACCTCAAGACGTGCCGCCGCGAGTCGATGCTGACTTCGGGGGATGTCCTCGGGTTCGACTTCAACCGTGAGATCCACCGCGTCTCCTTCGACCAGTCCAAGGTCTACGACGAGCAGCGCATCACCCTCAAGCTGCACTACGTGGTGTACCCCAAGGTGCTCCGCCCCTTCGGCCTCCTCCTTGCCTACGTCACCACGCAGTACGACATCATCGCGCGCAACCTGTTCCTCTACACCATCAAGCCGACCACCTTCATGCAGAAGCTGTCCGCCCGCGTCGGTGTCCTCACCACCACCTTCTTCGTCGAGCAGTTTGAGTTCTACGTCGGCCTCCACAACGTCATGAAGACCGCTGCCATCCTTGCTGGCTGTGCCCTGGCCACATCCACCGGGCTTCTCCAGGCTGTCCTGGGGGACGTCCTCCACCTCGACAGCCTCGTCACGGCGGTGTCGGGCTCCGACTTCTCGTTCGACTCCATCACGACAGGGGGGCTGATGCTGGCGTGCACATCGTACATCCACTACCTGACCTACATCAGCACCTTCTACTACAGGAGTGATGTGAACTACGGCAGGCTGCTGCGCGACTGCATGTTCTGGAAATCCATCGCCTACGCACAGATGCTTTTCTACTACGCACAGTGCGACCTGAACATCGCCTCTGTGGCGATGGCATGCACAGGCCAGGCGCTCGCAGCATCCGCCACTGCGGCCATCGGGATGGACAGGACCTACTTCGGGGCAGAGCTGGATATCGTGGGGCCCAAGTGGATCTCCGCCTTCCCCTACAACTGCATCCCGCACCCCATGATCCTGGGTGCGGCTATCTGTCTTTCGGGGCTGTACCTGAATGAGGGGTTCCGCACGGCGTACCCCCTGCTGGTGCCGGTGCACGTTGTGCTGTATGTGATCCACGCGACACAGGAGCATCTCAACATCCACGACAAGGAATGGCGCAAGCTGCAGAGGAACAAGCCCCACACTGTGTGATCCGCATCGTTAGAGTTTTTTTATGGAGTTTTATTTGTTTGTCCGAACGGCCCACACACCATGGGAGGTCTCGTTGAATCCCCTCTCCCCCCCCCCCCCCAGGCTTGCGATATACGTATAAGACGTATATGTATATATACGTATATATACGTTCAGATGAGACCCCCAACTCCCAGGGGTGCCGGTACAGTCAGGCCTGTTACTAACTATCGAACCATCAACACCTTTTTTGGGTCCCCTGATTCATTTCCATCGACCCACGCGAGGTGGGCTAGGTAGCCTTCGCCGTGCTGCCAGGCACTGATGCGAAGGACGTCTCTTGTGACATGCCTTGTGCCTGTCGCGGGCCATATCCTCGCGCAGCAATTTGGATTCAGGCAATGGAACCAGACGACCCGAGCCTCAGGAAGGCGGATGCAGCCGTACAGAATCACATCTGTCGCCCGCAAGGAACAGCAGATGTTCACTACCGTGGCCTCCGGCGGCTGGGGGGCACCGCCCCCCAGACCCCTCCCTTTGTGGTACTGATGCACAACCTGCGAACGCGCCAGACGTTCCGGACTGGAGAACGTGCAGCTTCGCTGCAAGGATGCCGAAGGATGCGGGTGAGGAGGGTATGAAAAGCCCTCAACAACTGGCTTCACACAGAGCTCTAAACAAAACCCCGTAGATACTCGTCACCGTTCCTTGGGAACTGCCTGGGGCGAATATAGGAATCCTCGGAACCCTGTTCCCAGCACCGCTGGTGGGGGGTGAACACTGAGAGGTCGCCTGACCAAAGTATAGGAGCGTATATATACGTTACGGCGTATACTGCCTGTACGTATATATACGTATATACATGGTATGACAAAGGTCTTAATAAGAAAAGGATCTTTTCACTTCTTTCTTAAGACGTCTTAATGCAGGTGCTGCATTAAATTTCTTAAATTAATGACCCCCATTATTTTTAAGAAATGCAGGATTTCTTAAGATTTCTTACAGGGGGGGGTCAAATAAACGTACTTAGTTGAATAGTAGTACTTAGCCGAATAGTAGTACTTATTTTTTTGGGGCTCTGGGGCACGTTGGGCCGTTGAATAGTAGTACTTACTTTTCACCCTTTTTTTTGGGGAAATTTTTCGTTTTTTTTGAGATTTTCTTTTTGGAGACACACAAATCTGCAAACTTTGGGGCAAGGAATGGGGACAACGGGGTCTATTGGTGCCACTTAGGGGAACCAGGGTGCACGGGGTCCGTAGAGGGGGGAAGTGACCTACGCTCAAAGATATGTCGTGACGAAGGGAATCGGGGCATCCCCCCTCAGACACATACGGACGGGAAACCAGCGAACCCGCAAACTCCTGCGGTCCAGAGGCATCAGAACCACTGCTGAAGACCGCAAACCCGGAAACCCGCAAACTCCTGGGGTCCAGAGGCGTCAAAATCACTGCTGAAGAGCGGCGCGCATTAAACGACTCCTCATCTACGGCGTCCGCAGTCCCTACCACCAACGAGAAGATGTGGACGGATGGCCCCAGACACACCTCACCATAGATGTAGCCTTCGAGGACCAGCTGAGCCCACCCCCCACCCCCCGCAGCCCCCTTCCCTGACGTTGTTTGACATTCTCTCCTGTTGTGCAGCACTGATCAACACACGCCCGCAAACCCGCAATCCAACTGCCCAGATTTCACCATCCACCAACAGAGCCAATAGCTTCGGCTGGTGTCCGACATAATGATGACGTCCGATGCTTTCATGTGCCTCCTGCTGATGGAATGCCTCCTGTTCAAGATATTCGAGGATGGGCCACCGCCATGCGCTCCCCGGCCTTCCTTCAACCAACTGGCCCGGGCCAGGGCACGCTGGTAGCCGAGCGCTTGCGGGATATGGGGTACGTGCTGAAGGTGTCGGGTGAGGAGGACGGGTTCGTGAAGAGCTCCCTTTGTCCGGACCTCACCTTCGCACCAAGCACAGAAACATACCCTGAGGCTGGTGGTGCGGACCTTGAACCTGGGTTGGACGGGAAGGCAAAAGAGAGCACAGAGAAGCAGTCCACCCAAAAGAAAGTTGTGTCTCAGCCAACCCAACAGTCAAGCATCTTGGCATGGGCGAAGCCGGTTCGTGTGAACTCTCTCACACAGACACAGCCTTCCCAGTCCTCCCAGTCCTCCGAAAAGAAGCGCGCAGCGTCCCCGACCACCCAGACTCCCAACAAACACCGCAGGCTCTGCAAAGGGTGTAGGAAGCCTGGGCACAACATGCAGACTTGCCCCAGCAAGCCCAAGAACTTGAAGAAGAAGTAAGTTGGGGCGTGCTGGTTGTGGCTTGTCTTTTTCACATCTTTTTTTTAAGCATCAACGCACCAACCAACCACCGACAGTGAAGCTGACAGCTCTGATGAACTGTGTATGCTTTCACTAACTCAACAAGAATGTCAACCAGGGGGGGGGGGGCAATACAAATCAAAACGGTACGAAACCAAATGAGGGGCGAGTGGTAGGACGAGAACAGAGCGGATACTCGACCGGAAGGCAGAAGAAGTGAGAGACGGACGACAGCAGTGACCAGCGCGCCCCTGGTGGACCAAACAGCCCCGCAGAGCCCCTGCAAACAGCGTTTTTAGGAAAAGTTGAATAGACGTACTTAGTACGTCTATTCGCTCGCAAACTATTTATTAATTTTCTGGCGAGGTCGATTTAGGCCCGCGCGTTCGCCGAATAGTAGTACTAAGTACGTTTATTTGACCCCCCCCTGTAATGAAATGATGGACATTATTTCCATATCTCCCAGCATTAAAAATGTCTATCATTCTGGAAAAGATCTTTTAAGATCTTTTTCAGAATGATGGACATTAAAATGCTAGGCATTAAGAAACACGTCTTAAGAAATCAGTAAGAAATCTTTAAGAAATGGCCCTTTCGGCATTACATTAAGACGTCTTGGGGGTCTTCGCTACGGGGTGGTCGTCAGTGCATTTTGGTGCATTTCCTGTTGAATTGGCTGAAAACTGAAGAAGTTTGTCGAAGTTTGTCGACCAGCAAAGACCCCCCTTAATAAATTTCGAGATATCTTAACATTTCTTGGGAGGATTCTTCATATTCCTGGATTTCCCGAATTTCCTGGATTTCCCCCGGCCCCTTAGGCGATTTCAGGGCGGACAGGGCGGACATGCCCGGACCCGGAAATCCGGGTGTCCGGATGTCCGGGTCCAATTTTGACCCCCCCCCCCCCCTAGGGGGGGCCAAATGGGGGTGACAAACACGATTTTTCAAAAAACCGGCGCAGAGGCCCCAAAGCCCCCGTAAACCCTCCAAACCCCCCCAGATCGGTCCGGAAACCCATCGAACCCCACTTTTCCACCATTCCGGGCACCTCAGGTGCCCGAATTGGGGTACCTAAATTTTGTGCCACCGTTTGGTACCGTACAGTGCCACTGTGTGGGAGGTTGGAAAAGAAAATGCCCCAACACACCACATCTGAGGGTTGCAATGCATGTTGCTTGCCAACCACGTCATCCGGTGGGTGTCAGGCGCTATGTAGGTGGCATTAGCCAGGTCTTCGATGTGTTCTGGCTTGTATATATACCTCCCTGCCTGCGGCACAGGCACTGCCTTTGTCCCCCACACCAGCCACAGAGAGCGTATTGTACTCGGTCCACGGTTGCTGATTCATTGTGATGCGTTGTATCCTCGAGTGAACGTCACACACTAGTGGCACCACCACCCGCCATCCGAGAGCTGTATTGACTTTGCGCGCTTCCGTTGTATTCACCTCGCCACGCATATTGCACCGTTCAGTACCAGTGCTCTTGGGCCAGGCAAAGTAGACCGCAGCAACTACCAATTCTGGCACAATGGGTACCACGACAGCGCACTTCATGTGTTCCCGGAATGTACAGCTCGTGTTGCAACAGTCGTTGTCAACACATCCCGGTTGTGGAGCACTGCTGCACAGGAATCACACGACCATCTGGACTGTTCCGTACCTACAGGCAGCCTCCCGGTGCATGGTGGCAGGGAGGTATATATACAAGCCAGAACACATCGAAGACCTGGCTAATGCCACCTACATAGCGCCTGACACCCACCGGATGACGTGGTTGGCAAGCAACATGCATTGCAACCCTCAGATGTGGTGTGTTGGGGCATTTTCTTTTCCAACCTCCCACACAGTGGCACTGTACGGTACCAAACGGTGGCACAAAATTTAGGTACCCCAATTCGGGCACCTGAGGTGCCCGGAATGGTGGAAAAGTGGGGTTCGATGGGTTTCCGGACCGATCTGGGGGGGTTTGGAGGGTTTACGGGGGCTTTGGGGCCTCTGCGCCGGTTTTTTGAAAAATCGTGTTTGTCCACGTAAAAGGGTGGCATTTGACCCCCCCTACCCCCCCCCCCCCCCCCCCCCCGGACATTTCCCGAATTTCCCGCCCGGACATCCTGACATCCAGAAATGTCCGCCCCGGACAGGGCGGACATGTCCGGGCGGACATTTTCTGGTGTCCGGATGTCCGGGCGGACATGTCCGGACCCGGAAATTCGGGAAATCCAATTTTGACCCCCCCCCCCCCCCGGACATGTCCGGCCAGGACCTCAATAGTTTGATTTTTGGTCCAGAAAATAGTTTGAAAATTTTTGAAATCTGGGTGCCCAAATTTTTTGCTCCTAAGACCGGCGATTTGTAGGGGGACCCTTTCGAATTTTTTTTTGGAGAAGGGTAAATTGAACGTTTTTGGCCAAATGAAGCCACTGCGACCATTCCCGGGCCTCGGAAATCAGATTTTGGCCCCTCAAATGCGGTGCCGGTCCGGACAAAAAACCGAAAAAATCGTGAAAAATGGCCCATTTTCCCCAGCCAAAAATGGGCCAAAAATGCCCCCCGGACACCCCCAGAGACATGTCCTAATCCGGGGTGCCAGTAGGGGGGACCTTTCGATTTTTTTTTCGAGGAGAGGTCAATTGAACGTTTTTGGACATCTGAGGCCACTGCGACCATTCCCAGGCCTCGGAAATGAGATTTTTGGCCCTCAAATGGGGTACCGGTCCCCACGAAATTCCGAAAAAATCATGAAAATCGAAAGGTCCCACGCACCAAATTCTGCCCAAAAATCGTCAAAAATGGACATGTCATACGCAGCAAGGGGGCAAACCACTCCCCAATGCTCAATGATTCCACGGCAAGCCAGATTTTCTGATCAATTGGTTTGTTTGAGCATGTTCCTGGCCCTTGTTTGGAAAGTAGATGACCCCTGGCTGGAGAGGACGGTTGTGCTCGACCGGACGGAGAGAGAACCTTCTCCATATCCACCTCCACTCCACAATGCCACAAGTGGCAGGAAGGCCGGGTGTTACAGGCCTCAACCAGGGTTCCAAGGCTCTCCACTTCCTGGCTGCGTCAGGGATCACCGGGTACAGCGAGCAGGATTCCCTGTCCTGACACCCCAGCATGTACCACCGGAAGAACCCGAAACAGCAGCCCCCCCCCTCATGGGGGTTGCAAGAGGCACGGAAATCGTTCAAATCGGACCAAGTCCGAAAATTCGGCACTTTCTTGGGTACAAATTGCGGTCCGAAATTTTCCGATTTTTTGAAAAAAGGCTAATTCTGTAAGGGGGACCTTTTCGAATTTTTTTTTCGGGCACTTTTTCCACAAGGAAATGTCCGCCCTGTCCGCTACTGTCCGCTACTGTCCACTACCGATTTCAAGGATCCTCCTTGCAAGATCTTTGTCATACCATGTATATATACGTTCCAGCCGATAAATCCTACGTATACGGCAAGCCTGCCCCCCCCCCCCCCCCCTAGGCCCCCGGATGTCCTTGAGAAAAACTGTAATTTTTTTTGGAATATTCCGGTCTGGAGGTCAACAGTGCAAAACCACCCCCAGACCCACCCCAGATATGAATTTCCGGAGGTTTTTACCCACTTTTGGGGCCACCAACCCTCATTTTTGGCCATTTTTTCGCTTTTCTGGGGTGAATCCTGTGCAGGGTGGTTGCAGGGCCATTTTGGGGCAAAAATGTGCATTGTAACGCACTTCTACTGGTCCTAGAGTCCCCGGATGGTACACAATGTACCCCAGGGATGCCTAGGGTACGTTTTGCACCCGAAAACCACCCAAAATGGGGTCTAGTTGCCCTAATTTTGACTTTTCCCCCTAAAATTGGGACTTTTACCCCACACGGGCGAATCCCCCATTTTTCACAGTTTTTTCAAAAAATTGGACCGAATTTAGGCAATTCGGTGTCGAAAACCTGTTCCAACAGGACCGTACACCCCTTTTAGGGCATACCCAGTAGTTTCTGGGTGGTTATAGGGTTGCAGGGTGCCTACAACACGGTTGCAGGGTGTGTGCAGGGTCCTACAACATCGTTGCAGGGTCCTTTTTTTTGGGTAAAATTACGCATTTTCACGTGCTTCTACTGGTCCTTGAGGCCCTGGATGGTATACAATGTACCCCAGGGATGTCTAGGGTACGTTTTGCACCCGAAAAATACCCAAAATGGGGTCTAGTTGCCCCGATTTTGACATTTTTTCATGAAAATCGGGGTTTTGCCCAAAATGGGCAAAACCCCCTTTTTTCACCGAATATTCAAAAATTCGGACCGAGAAAGGGCAACTAAGTGTGAAAAACCGGTTTCATTGGGTCCCCAGACATATTTTTGAGGCGGGTACACCCATTCCAGGTGCCAATAGCCCGTGTTTGGGGTTGGAAAAATTTTTATTACAAAATTTTCCCGTACATCCGGGGGCCTACCCCCCCCCCCCCCCCCCCCGTTCTTTTTTTGAGAGGGGGAACTTCGCCAAAGTCGGCAACCATTCGGCGGTTTTCTTCCATTGGGAGAGCTCCCCCAAAACGCGCACCTTTTTTTTCTACACCGCTTCGCGAAGACCGCCACCCCCCCCCCCCCCATATAGGTTTGTCCTTTTTCTGCTCGAAACGACACTCTCTCCACTAACCCCCCCTACCCCTACCTCTTTTCTCTCTTTTTTCTCACTCCCTCGGCCCGTCACCTCCTTGCCCTCTCAATCCCATTTCTCTAGAGCAGTCTTCCGAGACTCTGGTCCAATAAGCTACTCCTTCATCTTGTTTTTCTTCCCCGAAAAAAATCTCCGTCTTCCCCGCCACACCTGCTGCAGGCCAGGATGAATCGCGTGGTTTGCAAGGTGGGGTGAGGGGGAGAGGCGCTGTTCATTCTTCTGTGCAATTTTTATTTGCAAGAAAACGATCGATCCCCCTGTGAACCGGCCTTCCGGATTTGGTGGAATACGCCTGAAGTGACTGTGTCGCAGAGAGACAGGCTAAGACAATGCAGATTTCTCACCGCGGTGCGGTATCCCTCATCACAACAGAAGACCGCGAGCACACCAGACGAATGCAGGGCCTCTTGCGTATCGAGGATGTGCTGCAAAATTGTCACGGTGTGTGTGTGATCCCTTCGTGCCAGCGTTTGGACTGGCGAAACGGGGTAATGTGTAGCTAGAAGCCCAAACAGCTGCGCACCGGATACCTCACAGAGCTGAAGAAACTGCAATACCTAAGGCAGAGCCGCGCACGGGTGTACCAGCCCTTTTCTTTTGCACACACTATTTTCTTCCACTTCTTGTGTGACCCGTGTGATTTTTTTTTCGCGCTCTCGCTTGGCCTCTCCTGTGCTGCCTTCGGGTGTTGTGTGCGGGTCGGTGTGCCTTGACCCGCACCACCATCTACCGCCACTCCCACCCCCTTCCCGTCCGGCCACGTACCGCCATCCCCTACCCCCCCACCCCTCCTCCAACCCATGCCGTGGTTTCAGGCAAAGACACCTGGGGACCGTGGCGTATTTTTATTGCTGAGTTCATTCGGCTCTGCTGCCCGTGCTCTGCACGCCACCCTCTCCGTCAAGCGGGGGAGGGGGGGGGGGTATTTTTGAAAGAGTGGGAAAAAGATGGCGTGTGTTTTGTGCGTTTCGTGCACGAATGCAAAAAAGGTAACTTTCAATGCAGGCACCCACATTTTGAGGGAAAGCCGGAATTGAAGGTTCTTTTATTATCGGCTAGTCAACCTCCACGACCGGGTTGGAGAACCCGCATTTGGTTCGATCAACGTACCTCGGTACAGAACCAAATAGTTTTTCTCCATGGACGGTTTTGGAGGCTAGCCACGTTCTCGTTACCCCCCAACTACCCCCCTTTCTTGTGATACCTAAAGCACGGTCGACTCCTCCCTAGGTACAGATGGTATAAGTTGAATTCGGATGCACATCGCGCCCACTGTGGCGCACGTTAACGCTAATGACTGTGTGATGAGCAACCGGCCCCATAAACAGGCGCCCGGCTCTGCCAATGACCGTGTAGTGTGCAACCGGCCCCATAAACAGGCGCCCGGCTCTGCTGGTCAACGTGAGATGAGCAACCGACCCCTTAACTGGCGCTCGGCTCTGCCAATGACCGTGTAGTGAGCAACCGACCCCTTAACCGGCGCTCGGCTCTGCTGGTCAGCGAGAGATGAGCAACCGACCCCTTAACTGGCGCTCGGCTCTGCCAACGACCTTGTAGCGAGCAACCGACCCCTTAACTGGCGATCGGCTCTGCCAATGACCGTGTAGTGAGCAACCGACCCCTTAACCGACGCTCGGCTCTGCTGGTCAGCGTGAGATGAGCAACCGACCCCCTTAACTGGCGCTCGGCTCTGCCAACGACCGTGTAGTGAGCAACCGACCCCTTAACCGGCGCTCGGCTCTGCTGGTCAGCGAGAGATGAGCAACCGACCCCTTAACTGGCGCTCGGCTCTGCCAATGACCGTGTAGTGAGCAACCGACCCCTTAACCGGCGCTCGGCTCTGCTGGTCAGCGTGAGATGAGCAACCGACCCCCTTAACTGGCGCTCGGCTCTGCCAACGACCGTGTAGTGAGCAACCGACCCCTTAACCGGCGCTCGGCTCTGCTGGTCAGCGAGAGATGAGCAACCGACCCCTTAACTGGCGCTCGGCTCTGCCAATGACCGTGTAGTGAGCAACCGACCCCTTAACCGGCGCTCGGCTCTGCTGGTCAGCGAGAGATGAGCAACCGACCCCTTAACCGGCGCTCGGCTCTGCCAATGACCGTGTCGCGAGCAACCGACCCCTTAACTGGCGCTCAGCTCTGCTGGTCAGCGTGTGATGAGCAACCGTCCCCTTCGCTGGCGCCCGGCTCTACTAACGACCGTGTAGTGAGCGACCGGCCCCTTAACAGGCGCTCGGCTCTGCTGGTCAGCATGTAATGAGCAACCGGCCCCATAACAGGCGCCCGGCTCTGCTAGTCAACAGGAGCAACTGGCCCCGGCACGGCCTCACACCTCATAATTCCCGAGGCACGGAGGTGACGCCCTCCTGACGCGCAAATGCCCGAGGCAATGAGGAGACGCCCTCACATATCCTGTTCCCGACACAAGGAAGTGGTGCCTTCCCTCGAATACGGATCTCCGCGACAAGGAGTTGGATTTGAAGAGCCCGCTCGGCGTTCAGAGGCCCCCTTTGGTATGTGAACGCTCGACGACTGGAGGGGTCACCCCCTCCTTCATGTGGGAACGCTCGGCATTCGTCAGCAACGCCCTCCTTGGGTATGGGAACGCTCAGCGTCTGGAGGAGACACTCTCCTGTGTGTGACTACTCGGTATTAGGAGATGACACTTTCCTTTGCATGTAGGCGTCCAACATTCGAAGACGGGAGACCCTTTCATGGCAGCATTGGAGGCAGGAAGTGTCATCGCCTCGTGCCCATGTGGTCGGCAGATGTAGATGGCAACCCTCAGGCAGTGTGGGTGACCGCACGGCTCTCGGGGGCTCACCACGCAGGAGTATAAAGGAAACCCCCCCCCCCCCCCCCGGTCGTGCACGCGCCAAGGGGACGATGAGGCCGCGCCCGCCCCCGCCTATGTCCCAAGTACGCCTGACATGGACAGATCATTGAGTGCTATCATAATGGGACACCGAGTACACACCTCCGTACGGATGTACGCGATCTGGAGTCTCCTGAGCAAGAGCCATAAACAACGGCTGTGCCCCGAGTCTTCAGGTGAGAAGCTGTTAGCAAATGTTACCACCTGTCACAATTGTCGGATACCCAGGGGTACCGCCTACCTGGCGTATGCGTGCCCGTAAACCGGTTCAGACGCGCTCCCCTCTTGGTATACACGACAGGTCAGAGAGAAGATACCCTCATTGTACTCGGACGCCCGGGGTATGGAGATGCCAGCGCAGTCGGCTATCTGACAGAGCAGCCAGGCAGGTGTGTTATTGGCCCCGACGTCGAATGGAGCCATGGCAGGCACACAGCGAAGGACGCGTCCGGCTCTCCACTCACAGCATCCGTACCCGCGGGTCCACCTGTCGCTACCGGCTGCGTCCACTCAACACGCCTTACCCCGGCCCACATGAGTATGCCTGACATGTACACCCTGGAGAGCTACGCCGATCTCGCTGTCGATGGCAGGTGCTGTGTCGCAGAGCGACCTACCCAACCCCTCCGCCACCTGCTGGAGGCGTCTGGGGAATCACACCTCAAGCTCATCATCCGATACGGCTAGCCTACTCCCTGGATACCCCCTGCTGCGCCCCCTACAACTCCACTTCGACTCCCCCACTACCTCTGATGTTCCTAGCAGTACCGCTGATGTCTCTTCGACACCCACGTATAGAACCCCGAACCACCGCGCCCTCTCAGCCTGTCACATGGATGAATCTTTCCCCCGATCGGCTCGGTCAGTATGCCCGTCACACCCTGCAAGTGAGATAGGAGCCTTTAGCAAGCTCTCGTCACAAGCGCCCATCAGCTGACCAGTAATAGGGCTGTGCCAAGACGTCATGAGCCTGTGGCTTCAGACACGTGCTGACCTAGACTATCCCCGGGTTGAGACAGTAGCGATCACGGGCAGGCGCTCAGTGAAGTCTGCGCCGCTTGACGAAGATCCACGCCGTGTCCCTCCCGTGGCTGCATCTCTGGGGACCGAAAAGGAATCATCATGCCAGGGTAAATCCGGGCATCACCGGCGCGCTGTTCCCGGCAGCGACCTCTCTGCTCTTAACGACACTTCAATTGCTGCCAAAGGCATCTACGACTCCCGCCGATGCACCTCCGATATGGTGATTGAACGCCGCAAGGGATACGGGATGCCACATCATGCGTGTACTAAGGAATGACAGGTCAAACGCAACAGACGCCTCGCAACCCCAAAGACGCTGAGGTGCTGACATGTAGGGAGGAAAACTCATCCCTACAGGAGAACGCCTTCGACCCCCTCTCGATCGCCGCTTATCCGCCGATCTCGCAGATGCGTGGCCATCCGCGGTGGCGCCGACCTCTCACGACGTCTTCATCCGCAGGGATTGCCCCCTCCCTTTGTGGTCCCTCGGCTGCGGCCGGATGCTCAACTGTGCCCCCATCCACGCCGACCCCAGGGTTCGCACAAGGCCGCTCTGCGGTGGCGCGTGACCTGTCATGGCGTCAGTAACCTCCCGTTGTATCTGACCCCTTAGACGAGGACCGTAAACCCCGAGATAGAAACCCTTCGCGGCCAGGCGAACGAGGATGTCGAACAACCCCAGGCCTCACAGGGAAGTTGCACGAAGCGTCTCCGCCACGAAAGATACCCGCAACGTATGGACGTGCAGAGCACCGCGCGCAGGCTGCGGAGATCCAACGAGAGGCGATTCTCTGGGACGGCAGGGCCGTCGAAGAGACAGGGTGGCGATGCTCGCCTCGATGCCCAGCTGAGCGTGAGGTTCACTCCGACGCACTTGAATGTGCACCCTCACACCTGAAGAAGGACGGGGAGTTGGTACTGGCAGAAGATTCGTGATGCCGCATATCAAGCTGCTGGGATGCGCCTTGGAGTACGCCGATGACGGATAACGGTAGTCTGATCAAACGTTCCTGCTCGACACACAAGACGAGGCGAGAAAGACAGCGATCGGTCCAATGAGGCTCATTCCTCGACGTATGGCGCAGCGCATAGCGCGCTGCGGATGCTGACGATCTGAAGTAGGTGGGTTTGCTGCCCCGCGTCAGAGGCGACAGATGTGGAGCTGGCACACAACGCAACGCCCCTCGACACCAGAATACCGTGAGGAACCACACCCGTCGAGCAGGCCGCGTATCAACAAACAAAGGGATCTCAAATCACGGAGACCCTCAACACCTACCTCGTGTGCAGCCCAGGACCGGAAGCTGTCCACGGCCAGATCAGCTCCCTAAAGCAACTATCGACGCATCCTTGTGCATGATCTTCGACCCTGAGGAATAGCAGCCTAGGTATCGCAGTTGCACAGATACATCGTAACCACGCACCAGACATGCGTGACCTCCATCGGTGACGACTCCTTCTGCTCTGATGCCGAGACAAGGAGGCGACCTCCGTCCGGGAACGCGGAGGTGAAGCCATCCTTTTTGTGACCGCGCCCACGACACGAAGGTGACGTCCATCCTTTGCAATATGAGCGCCCGAGGTGCGGACGTGAAGTCCTATTGAGAACACCAGGGACGTGAATGTGACGCCCCTCTCTTACGATAGCTTCCTAGGCATGGACGCGATATCCGTATTATGAATATCTAGTACGGAGGCGACGCCCTCCTTTTGATAGTACCCGATACGCGGAAGTGCCGTCCTCATTTCCCGACAGGTATGTTCTCGTCCCTACATCGACCTCGAAGCAACTCTCCGGGCAATCAGGCATGAGGATACCTGTTTCACGCGCACAACCGGTTCCTCTTCCTTATACCGGCAAATGTCTCATCCCGATCGGGCATGGAGATGGACGCCCCCCCCCCCCCCCCCAGTTGTGTGTGTAACATCGGATCCTCGCGCTGATGGTTTGAGCCAGTGCACCCGCTGCACTAGATACTCCCACCACAATGAGCCAGCGGCGACCAGCAGTGCACTCTCGGCCACGACAAGCCCGAAGCTGCGGACGACAGCGAAAAGGTCAACCCGGCGCATGAGTAAGGAAGCACCCGCCGGGAGGCATGGCAGGCCTAGCGACATGCTCGACACCAAGCCACTGCGCAGCAATTTGGATCCCTGTATACCGAGTTTCTGCAAGGAACCCTCAGGTGCACGGAGGTGATGAGGATAGACAGCAGACGAGCAGATACTCCGCATCGCAGCACCCGGGGGCCTTGTCTCGAAGGACTCGAAACGGACCTACGTGTGTTGACCCCTTCGTCACCGTGTCAAACACATTCAGCTTAAGAGGGACCTCGCAAAACAGCTGCTGATGCCTGCGTTCACGCCGAATCTGCCCGCGTCGTGGCCCCCGATACAAAGCTGGGTGATGTGACGAGTGTATTCACCGCGATGTGCGCTCCGCAACGCCGATATGAGAGGCGTGAAGCGTACCATGTCAACCCACACGATCCGCTGTCTCATGCAGGCCTGCATAGGCTATGAAGTGAAAATCATTGGAGATGCCTCCATGGTGGCCTTCGTCAACCCTGCGTCCGGTGTGAACTCCGCCATCCGTACGCGCCCTGCTGTCTGCGAAGGCCCAGGCGCAAGAAGCCGAGTAGCGATACAATACGAATTACCGCCACTACATCATGATGATCAGAAGCTGATGAAAACATCGCACCCATACCTGGTGCGAACTGGCGAAGTTGTCTGCGATTGACAGTTCGTCGGTGGACGCTTCCTGCTCTCTGAGACGACTGCGCGGGGCCTGGACAACGGTGCATGAATCACGCGGTCACCTGGGCGAACGGACCTCTCAGATCGACCCTACGTGGTATGACCGTCAGACTAACATAATCCCTGTTTACGTCGAATGTCGACGAGCCCGTCCAGACGACGACTCTATCCTACATATCGATGCGCGGAAAATACTGCTCCCCAGCTGACCGACGACAGTGAACTTCTCGGAGATACTACAGCCGGCGCTAATACACTAGACTGGATCCAGATCGATGATACCCATATATCCTCCCACATGCCCCGCTGAACGATCGTGGACCAACCGCTTCGCCACCACAGAGTTCATCAGCTGTCCCAACTGTCCGCTAAGCCTGCAGCCTGCGCAGACCGACAATGTGACCCACGCGATCGGTGCGATATCACAACGCAGGATGGTATCTACTACTCCTGCATCCTGCGTTGAGACACATGGGTCTGGACTACAACCGCCGACTACGTCTGCTGGAGATCGGATGTCTCAAGGCCAGATCCCGACCCTGACAACACCTGATGACTACTGCGCTACTCCCTTGTATGAGCGAGACTGCGATGGGATCAGGTCGCCCATAGAGAGCAGCGAAGGGATGACAAGTCTTCTCTATGGGCCACCTGTATGTCCTCAATATCGATCGAGCCAGGCGGCAACTAATGACAATCCACGGACCGCCTGGCTTCTCGATATGTCCCATCGCAGACGAGGTATCAGGTGCATGCCAATGCATATATGTATTATCTTGATGGATGTGCATACCGAAAGATGTCTATCAATATGTTGGAACAACCTTACGTGTGTGGTAAAGGATGTTGAGGATAGAGAGATCCGAAACATCAACAAGCTGGAGTTGACCCTCGATAATAAAGGTAACTTTCAATGCAGGCACCCACATTTTGAGGGAAAGCCGGAATTGAAGGTTCTTTTATTATCGGCTAGTCAACCTCCACGACCGGGTTGGAGAACCCGCATTTGGTTCGATCAACGTACCTCGGTACAGAACCAAATAGTTTTTCGACCTCCCACCCGCCCTGCAGGATCCTGTGAACTCACCGACACTTCGTTCCTCCCATGATGGATCTGTTCCCTTCTGCAACACCTACATCTGATACAGGAGACTAGCATATTCCAAACAAACAAAGATTGGCAGCTCTCGGAGTGCTGCGCATCGTGACATCACACTCCAAACCTTTAAAAAAAATAGGCTTTTGACCGCCCACCTATGATGACGGAAGGAAGGGGCTTTGCTTGCTTCACTTTGACGTTTCGCAAATTCGGGCGATGTGTCCTTTCCAATAGCATGATGAAAATCACAGATGGAAATAATTCACATGTGTAGTGATCCGTGGTACATGACCTTTCGGGGTCAAAATGAACAACAAAGCGTTGCGAGAAGACTGCATCTACGGGTTATCCCACCACCCTCCCCCGGGATGACAAGTCTTCTCTATGGGCCACCTGTATGTCCTCAATATCGATCGAGCCAGGCGGCAACTAATGACAATCCACGGACCGCCTGGCTTCTCGATATGTCCCATCGCAGACGAGGTATCAGGTGCATGCCAATGCATATACCGTATACGTAAATATTTTGGAACGTAAATATTATGGAACGTAAATATTATGGAACGTAAATATTTTGGAACGCTGGTGGGTTGGCGTTCCAGATTTTTTTCGTTCCATAATATTTACAGGGCTTTCTGCGACTCGGGGACTTGGACCAGGTGATCGGACGGCATACAGAGTCCCTGACGGGACCTACTCGTGCACTTTTCGCGCGATTCCTGACGCAAGCCGTCCTCACCACCGAGTCCCCAACTGGCCCTGTAAATATTATGGAACGGACCGGCCAAAAATGGGCCCGTTCCATAATATTTACGTTCCATAATATTTACGTATACGGTATGTATTATCTTGATGGATGTGCATACCGAAAGATGTCTATCAATATGTTGGAACAACCTTACATGTGTGGTAAAGGATGTTGAGGATAGAGAGATCCGAAACATCAACAAGCTGGAGTTGACCCTCGATAATAAAAATAGGTTATCTGGAAGTCGTCCGGAAGGATCTGACTTGTGACCCACTTGTCATTGATTTTTTTAGCCTGATCGAAGACGACACCACTCCCCCCGCCCCCTTCCCCAACCCTGTCGGGTAAAACGACTGTTTCACCCCACTGACCGCTCCGGGCGCCATGGCCTGTGTCGAACCATGCGCACCGACAGCATCTGTGGCGTGACACCGTGTATTGCACGCACATAAATGGCCTTCGTGTTGAGTTGCCAGTGGTGAGGGGGCGAGCAGCCGCCTTGTTAGCCAAGAGGCGCATGTGGTTTTTGTGTTTTGTTCGTGGCCTGCTTTGTGCGGATAAGACGAAAAAATTTACCTCGAGGAGGAGGGGGAGCCAACAGGATCGTTCGAAACCAGCCAAAGAAAAGCGCGGGGGAGGGAAAGGGGGGGGGGGGGGGGTAGGGAGGGCTGCTTAGCAGATCACAACCAAAAGAAGTCGTTCAATCGTTCAATCGTCCATCGCCCCCCCCCCCCCTCCCTCCCTCCCCCCCCCCCTCCCCCTTCCACCGGCAGCGGGGCTTCAGGTGTCAAGCCCTGCCTCGCCCCTGATCCCCCCGCCTGCACCCCACCCCCCTTCGCGCTGCTTCTTGCAGGGCCACTTGGGTGGAAAACCCCCCCACAAGGGGGGGGGGGAAAGGCCCCCAAACCAGCAACGCAAAAATACCCCCGCCGCCCCCCCCCCCCCCCCGCTAAGTTCGTTTTAACCAATGCCCCCTAACACATCTCCTCCCCTCCCCTCCCCACGCACGTCCTCTATTCCTTGCACCCATTATCAAATGATGTGCACCGCCCCCCCTCCAGCGACTCCAACGCCCGGTAGGTGCTGCGGTAGTAGGGGTGTCGGAGGGGGTATAGGGGGGGGGGGTAGTGGGCTGGTGCGGCAACGTTATACACGGATGACGTACGAATCGTAATGGTGAAATACGAATCGTGCATATCGTATTTTATATCGCATTATATCGTATACGATTACGATATAAAATACGATATTATGCGATATTACGAATCGTTTAGGATGATGCATGGCCACACGGGGTGGGCACCGGGGAAAAAGGCACCCAGCACACCAACGAGGGGCGGCGAGACTACCACCACCACCCCAGATGAGTCACCCACTCCGAAGCCAAAGGCTCTCAAAGAGCAGCTGGCGAAGCAGAAAGCAGGGGCGCGAGTGAGCTACGTGACAGCGAAAACACGTCATGATAAGCTGCAAGGCGATGCCAAAGACGTGTACGCCGTCAAGGATGTCGCGTCTCTGCAAACCCGCAAACCCCAGTGTTCTCCCGATGGCGAGTTTGGGGGCGAAAGTCTCCATTTGTATTTTTTCCCCCGAAAACCCGACGGCGAGTTTCGGCATTTTTTTGGGGGTTGGGGCTGTCAGGCCCTGCGAAACTTGAGAAAGTCGCAAGAAATCACAAGACCAACACAAAAAGTCGCAAAAAATCACAAGAAATTGCGGAGAATGTTTGCGTTTATTTGTGTTTTTTTGTATAGCGTATCAGTTCTCGTGCGTCGTCTTTCGTAGACGTTCTGTACGATGCGGATCCGCTAATCCAACATAGCAAACGTTTTTTTGTGATTTTTTGTGAATGCCCTGTGAATTTTTGCGATCTTTTCAAGTTTCACAGGGCCCGACAGCCCCAGGGGTGGAATTTTTCACAGGTTTCAGACAGTTTTCCACTCATCGACCTGCACAACTTCCCAACAACGAGCGTCCCTGGGTTCGTGCCCCACTACGAACCGCAATTGATCCAAAGAGTCCCAGAACGCGAAGGAGAAGGCCAGATGTTCGCTACCGTGGCCTCCGGCGGCTGGGGGGCTCCGCCCCCTAAACCCCTGTGCTGTGCACCTGTCGAGTGTGCATGTACCATTTGGTGTACCATGGCAAGTGGGAAACGGCACAACACCAGGAGTGCGACATGGTCGTGAGTGAAGACGGAGTACGTGCAGACTACCATCCCTGCACAACGAAGTCTGTACGACTTCCTCGTTGTCCACTCACACCGCACATTGCAAAGCGTATCGATCAGAACGAATGTTGTTGCGGATATACGCGTGCATTGCATGAGGCGCTCGCGCGCGAAGCGCGCCAGCAATTTTTTTAGCACCCCTTTTTCCGGATCAAAGCTCGCCATCACCCGCCCGTGCGGTCGAGCACCAGAAGAAGAAGCAGTCGGGCGGTGAAGACAAGAACGGCGACAGGCAAGGGAGGCAGCAGAAGGCGCACGGAGCCAATCCAGCACCGGAATTCGTGAGTGACCTGTCGTATTCACTTTGCATCGGCAATACCACGGCCAGCCAGGCGGAGCTTGTGGTGTTGGCGATTCGGAAACACCTGTACCCGAACATGCCCAGCGGACGCGCCCTCTTGCAGAAACACAGCAGCCACACGGATGCACTTCTGAAGGCGCTGAAAGATGCTCTCAAAGGTCGCACCGTGCCTATTGGCATCGACGGAACTACAGCAGCATCGATCCACACCTCGTACCTCGCTGTGACTGCATATGTTGGGCAACAACCGCTGCTGGTGTGCGTTGAGGTGTTCAGGCTGGGGTGAGCCCTGACGCAGTGATGCTTGAAGATGTGCTGCAGCGGCTCGAATGCGACTACTCGTTTACGATCGCGTCTGTCAACATGGACAGATGCGCGACAAACCAGCGCCTCATCAAGCTCACAGGGCGTCTGTCGGTGTGGTGTTTGGGGCATCACGCCAACAAATGTTGCAAAGACTTCTACACGAAGCGCTTCCCCCTCGCCATCCAGTTCGTGACCTTCTTCTCACAGGCGCCGCGCACCACCTCAGAAACGAGGTGGTCAGCGCTGTTTCACGTCGTTGAGCATGTGGCACCCCGGACCGACCTGCTTGCAAGCTTCTTGCACGAAGAGCTTGAGCGCGCCTACAAACCGCAAAGTGTCCGAGAGTTACATTTGATCGGAGGGGATGGGTGGGGGGACATGCTCTCGGAGACCCAGACGATGCACAGAGCCTCCTACAGTTCTTCCTCTGGATGAGCAACCCCCCCAGCGATCAGAAGTCCTGCTTTGTCGTGGGGGAAGTATGGAAGAGCATCCAACACGTCACCAACGAGGAACAACAACTTCTCAAAGAGCTGTGGGACACGTTTTCCTCAAGAGAGTTCTTTGAACTCATGGAGGTGATGGACCCGGAAGCAGTTGCCCAGGAGGTGATTACTGATGAAGTGCTGGAGGCGTCGGAAGAGAGGTGGCGGGACGTCTTGGGGCGTAACACCACTTAGCCGTGTCCCATCCTTGTGGTGTTGTCTCATGTGGCCACCTAGCCATCCCATTGCCTCCCTCAGAAGCCTGTAGTAATAGTGCGATATGGGCATATCGCATACGATATCAAGGCTGACTAAACACGATATAAATACGATATATTGCGATATATTGCGATATCGCCTTAAAAAATACGATACATATCGTATTTACGATATGATACGATATTACGATTCGTACGTCATCCGTGAATCTAGCCCTTCAGCCTGGGACACCCTCCAAGCAAGCAGCGCCAGTCAGCTTCGGAGAAAGCCTCTTCCGTGCCTCCCTGCCTGTCTTCTCTTGTTCTTCGTCATCTGCGTGCTGTTATGCGTGGTTTTGCTGCTAAAATTACAGGGGGGTGTTAGCCCGCCCCTCTGTGGGCGCCGGAGGGCGTGGGTCAGCCCACACTGAATCAGATTCGCAACAGATTTTCCTCTCCTCCGTCTGTCTATTCAACGGCTTTTTTGATATGCCGAGGAAGCTTTTGTTAGGGAAGTGGCAAGCTTTCCGCGTTTGGTAGTTCGGATTGGATTAGCAAACTGGCATCGCGCAAGTGACCCCCTGTAGGCCACACAGCGAGCCCGCTATCTTCTCCACCTTTTGCTCAAATTGACTGTTTTCCAACATCTGTGGCGGTGCCTCAAGCACCAATGCGAATCACCCGTTGTAACCTCCTCCCTTTTCTTTTCGCGATCTTCTCGGTTGAATCAGCAACCGATTGTGACATATTCGCATCACTGTTGGCAATGCCGGGGCCCGATCCACCACCTGCCTACCTGCCCTGCCACCCGCTTTGCATGTCGAATACGCATTCTGCATAATAGTATCACTCCTGTGTCACCCACATCCACTCCTATATTTTCTACTTCCTGGCCCCTGCTGCCTGAGGGAACCTTTTCCTCGAAGCGCAAAAAAAAATATGCACGAAGGCAAATGCCAGGTTATCTGTGTTTGTATTTGTTCTGGGATCTGCGTGCCTATCTTGTCGCGAACCATGCGTGGATATACAGCGCGATAATATAGCAAAACCCCTCCCCCCTCTGACTCTGACACCCTGTGGTTGCACCCCCGGCTTTCCAGATGTGATATCTGCATCGATGTTGTCGTTGCCTCCACACCAACACCCCCATTACTGTGCCCATGCACTCGAGAGCTTTCATATTCGACTCAAAAGTCCTGAAGACCCCCATCCACAGACCGTGGTGCTGACACTGGGCGTGTGCATTTGTAGCCTGTCAAACGCACTGCCCACTTGATTGGATCACACAACGCGGCCTCTGTACAGCATATCTGGTGCGGTACAAAAAAGGAGGCGCGTCGGGGTCAGCGATTTCACTGGGAAGATTTTGGGGTAAAAATCATCAAAAAAAAAGAAAAAGCCCGGCCACCCAGGAAGATTTTCTTCCTGCACTATTTGTGGTGCGGGGGAGGCGGGATGGGGCAGGGATAAGGTGGGTAGGTGCGCAGCGACCCACACTCCAAACACCCACACCTCGCCTCTGCAGGAAGATGCCAATGCAGACACAAACCACACTTTTTGGATCTCGTCCAGAGAATAAAATTGTGCGAAAGAATTATGAGACCTGGACAACCCCCCCTGACGTATGCCTGTCGACCAAGCCCTTTGGGATCACATCAGGTCATGGAATCCAGAGACCGCCCTCAGGAGGACGCACCCAACTCACCACAGAATCTGTACCCCACAAGGAACAGGTGTTCGCTACCGTGGCCTCCGGCGGCTGGGGGGGCTCCGCCCCCCAGACCCCCCTGTGGACCTCCTTGCATTCTCTGGACCACCTCTAAGGTGCACCACTCTCTTCTCCAGGGTCAAACTGCATATTCCCCCGTTTTCTCGTGTTTCTGAACGGGGTCTAATAAAAGATGGACTCATCCGCAGAACACTCGGGGTGTCGTCGATGCCAAAAACAAAGGGACCAATATTGCGAGAAGGTGCTGGGAGACTTGATTTTCCATTCACACTCGACAATAACCCCCCCACCCCCCACCCAGTTCAGTAACAGTAAATCTCAGGATGCCTGCCTATCGGCGCATCCGCCCGTCTCTCCCTCCCCCGTGTTTTTTCCCATGATGTTTCAGGGGATGCCGTGATCTTCGTTTTAGAAATCCGTTCAACTCAAAGCCCCTTTTTTGCTGCAAAGAAAAGGTTTCACCCCCACCTCACAAAAGTGCTGCGAAACAGCCTTCACATCGTTCAATACCATTCGCACCAAGCGTTGGTTGCTGGCATACAAACAGAACGAAGCCCGATTCGGGCCACGGTATTGGGGGTCTTCGCTACGGGGTAGTGCATTTTGGTGCATTTCCTGTTGAATTGGCTGAAAACTGACGAAGTTTGTCGAAGTTTGTCGACCAGCGAAGACCCCCATTGATTCATTTGTGGATTCTCAACATTCTTATCTATGCGAAACGGCGTGGTGCTGTGCGATGCGTTGTATTGAAACAAACGCTGAGCCGCGCTGCACTCCAGCAAGAAGCAAATCAAAATATCCAACCACAGGGAACATCCATCTATGATCTGTGACAGGGTCACGAACACGCGTACGTACAAGGCAGGGGCTTCGCTATGTCGAACTGTGTCAGCACGACACCCAATTGATGCGGAGTGCACTTTTCTGCGCTCCATAGCGAAGTCGCCCCTGGGATTCTTGTGAGGTTTCAGCTGAAACCCAAGGGGTGGGTGACCTATTGTCGGTCCTGCCCACCATAACGGCCTGAGGGCAATTGTCTGTCTGTTTCGGTGCCCAGGGAGAAGGGCAGCCGCCTAGCCTTGGTATTATGGAGCTCGGGGGTCCTCCCAAAGGAAATCCTAGAGATACGATCCGTCAGGATGAAGCCAGTATCGAATCCACTTCGCTGCGATATCGCTATCGGTCTGTCCGACCGGAATGAGTGTGGCTTTGTCGGAGTAGTTAGTTGTCTCAGTGGTGTTTGAAACGGTGTGAAATCAACCTATGTTAGCGGAGGGGGTGTGTGGTGCGGGTTTGCCGTACTTTCTCTTTGTTCTGTCTCGGTGCGAATAGCCTGACCTTTCAGCCTCAGAGCATACCCATCCCCCGACTATGTCGCAAGAAATATCGGCTCTCGTGATGCGGGTATTTCCGATGATCTGCGAATGCTGTGCACACGCACACAGCAGTCATACCAGGGGTTGGCGATGTATGTGCGAGCTACACACGGTTCTTATTTCAAGGCACATACATATCCAGCGCACCGACCCTGCGTTCTGCAATAACCGTTTTTGTTGGTGTCCGTTATGTCATCCCCTCTGTTCCTATTCCCTGTCAAAAGGCCTCAATAGCAAGTAAGGCAAACACAGCTGCTATTTCCAGGCACACACACAGTTTTTTTTAGTGTGCCAAAAAGGAGTGTGTCACCACAACCTCTCTGATAACAATGCATGTGTGCGAAAGTATTGCGTTCGATGATACCACATCAGGATCAACCAGGGCAGAGAGCCATTCACGGTATCCTGCGACAGGGGGTCATTGCGCTCCGCGTGTAGATTTTTTATAACGCAGCTTGTGTCGCATACATCTGTATAGGCTAGCTGTGCATTCTGGCAACGCTCCCGATCGCAGCTGCAAGTATTTGTGTCTCAACTTGAACCATTCTGCACGATCTTCTGATCCTATGAGTGTTTACTGCAACGTCTCAAGAGTAGCTCAAATACCCCAACACCCGCAAGCTGTTGGAGGGTGAGGTATATCCTGGTCTTAATTTGTGTTGCCACGCACTGTGGCACAGTGCGAAGGCCTCTCCACCCAAGGCGGCACATTTGCCAGTTGTGCCGAATCAGTCTGCAGGGATTTGTGACCATCAAATATCCCCGCTGCCGCCGCCACCGGCATAAGGTATCGTGATGATGTTTTAGCCTTTTCTGCCCTCTTCTCATCCTCGTGGTTTGACAGAACGACGTGTTTTTCTAACTCAAAGAAGACTCTGTGACGGCGTTCAGTATCCTGCACACATTGCACCATCAGCCACTGCCCGCTCCATTTGTATAAACAAAGAGCGCAAAGAAGTGCAAGTCTTTTTTTTGATGTGTGATACCCGCTTTTGCCAAGCTTTAAAATGTTACCAAACCATCGCACATCAACGCTATACGGTGCCCTTTCACATTATCATCCCCACATGACCGCCTGCTGCGCGTGCTTGAGAAGGCAGGCGTGCAAAAGTTCATGGCCGCAAAGAACACCAGAACCGAAACGGTACAAATCTGAAACCGAGAAGGGGTGCCTCCACGCATCCACGGGTGTATCCGCCCTGTGCCAACACTCTGCCAAGGCTATGCCACCTATTTCCTGAGGCGGCACACATTGCGCGAAGACCCCCACCACACGTGACAGTCTTTTAGCCTCCAGTGCAGAACGCACCGAGCAACCTGCCCTTTGCTGCGGTCTCCACTGTACATTTTTCCACACCTCCCATATTTCCTTCCCGCCGGGCACCAAGAGGTCTCAAATCGCATCAGTGAGAATCCGAGCACCCCGGGTTCCCTTGGCTTGTCGGGCGCCTCTCGTCTCTCGTCAGGCAGGGGGCGGCAGGCAGAGAGGGTGGTGGTTGACCTATTGCGCCTTTATTCTCGCGTGGGGAGATGCGCAAGCATAAGCAAGCAAGGTTGGTGGTGGGGCCAGGAAAGATAGGGATGGCAGGTCATTTGCTGCGCCTAGCCCGGCCGGAACAGATGGAATGAGTGATTCTGGCGATCCCTTTGCCCTCATCCCCCCCGAGAGCGCCCCCAGCCTTTTGTGGTGTGGTGGCCAGCAGGGTGGTTTCATCCCAACATACACATACCACCGACCGTGCAGGCACAGGCAAATACACCAATTTGCATCTTCAAAGATGGCAGCCGTGCTCAGTTTCTCGATGGACATGTGCTCGCGCGCATGGCTGCTGCTGTGCGGCTACAAGGTATGCCGCGCCACCCGCGGGGTTTTGTTTGCTTTCGCAGGCTGGGTGCTGTTCGACCAAGCTGTGTTGGCCATGTTCCCCTGTTGTATTGTGAAAATTGTTCCAACAACAACCAGCATCAAGTCTTTAGCGATGAGGCCCCTTGCTGAATTCAACTCAGTGGCTCTGGGACCCAGCCGCCAGTCATTTTCTCGGCGGCGTTCCTTCACATCACACCGCACACCCTTGCAGAGCTTCAAGGCGATTGAGTCGACCGAAACGTCGGACGACACTCAGTGGCTCACCTTCTGGACAGTCGTGTCGATCGTGCAGTTTGCGGAGTTCTGGCTTGACCACATCAGCCGCATCCTCCCCTTCTACTCGGAGGCGAAGTTCGGGCTGCTGGTGTGGCTGGGTGCCTTCCGTATGTGCCAGGGATGGGTCTATGGGGGGGGGGGGGGGAAGGGGGTTTTATACGTGCCAATGACATGGCATGGAGTTGCTTTTTGAAAGGGGGGACGCCCCCCCCTAAGCGTTTTACCATCTCTCCGTTCTGCCGTGCAGTGCGCCCTCGAATGAGGACAAACAAACAACCCCCCCGTGCTATTTGGTTGAGATTTGGTTGAGGCGCATACAACAGCTACAAGACTGCTGTTAACCTGCTTTATTGTCCTCTCCGGCCCACGTGGAAAATCACAAGCTTTTACTTGACCTGAAAGTGAACCGTATCTGCGTGTTGTGTGCACAGTGCTAGTTGTGTCTGCCTGGGAACTGATCCCCCCGGGTTCCAAAGACCCTCGCTCCATACCTGATGAGAGCCGGCGAGAGGAGGACGTAATGCGGAAGGCTCGAAACGACGACACAACTAGTATTGCAAATACGTGGCGAAAAGGTAACAATCATCGCACGTAGCAGGACAAACAAAGGTTCCCCCCCTCCCCCACGTGTGGATTTTTAATACCATGGAACAGTCAATTCTACATTCTACTCTTTACCCCCCCCCCCCCCCCCTAGGCATACTTGTACCCCCATATGGGGAAGGCCAAAAATATGGGGAAAATATGGGGGGAATATGGGGGGTTTTTCAAGTCCTGTTCCCCCATATTTCCCCCATATGGGGGATATATGGGGGAAAACCCAGGGGTTCCTCAGGTGGAAGCAGTCAACAAACAGTTCTCTTCGTTCTGCTTTTCACAGGGTGTGAAGTCAGCGACTGACAGGAGACGTCTAGCACCTTGCAGAGCCATCTCGCATCGTCGCTTTCTGCGGAGAGGAAACGCTCGGCTGAAGTGCTCGAGTCAGACCACAAAAGGTGCTGTGAGAGCGCCGACCGCCACTTTCTTCAAGTCTGAGTAGCGGTCATCAGAGCATGCTGTCCAGTAGTCCTGTCTTTGCTGGCAGAACAGTTGCGTCCTGCAGCCAGTCCTTGTACTGGCCTTCACAGGTCTCATTCCACCCGGCAGATGCAGCTTGAACATGTCAAGCACTGCCTGGTGACGAGCGTCGACTCCGACTTTTCGGCGCTCGGAGCGGTCAAAAGTGGCGGAAGCGCCTGACACCCCAGAATGCACTGCTTGTGAATTCCCTTATCTAATAAGGATCCCAGGGGGCAGTTCGCAATCGCAAACACACCAGAGGAGGAGGACAGCGAGTGTGAGAGTGACGTGCCAGACAGGACTTAAAAACACAAGAGTGTGTGTTGTGAGGAGCTGTTAACCCTGAACGCGCTCTGTGTGTCTGTGCGTATGTGTCCACCACCGCTGCCGCTGTCACTGCGGTGCCCCGCCAAACCGGGAAGCGTTCGCCCTCCGCTGCCGCTGTATCGGCGCAGGAGAGGAACAGGAGGTCGGTGCGACCCACCTGGGGGATCTTCCAGGGGGGGGCCAGACCTGGCCACACCTGAACGAGCGCGCACCCCCCAGGATCGGACTCCTGGAGGATCCCCAACAAGGCATGATGCCGGTTTCGACGCGCACTTCGTGTGTGTGTGTGCATGAGTGGTTTGATGTTCTCCCGTTGCAGCACGAATACCCCCATATCCCCCCATATGGGCCCCATATTTCCCCCATATTCCCCCATATTTTACCGGTTTTTCCCCATATTTTCAGCCTTTTTCCCCATATGGGGGCGGGGTTTTGCGACCCCCCATATTTCCCCCAGATTTAGGGGGTTCCCCATATGGGGGGACAAGTATGCCTAGGGGGGGTCATAAGCCCGTACAAAACCACATTTTTCAACATACCATCAGAACCGCCCTAATACCTGATCTGACCCGAAAATCCGACCCATACCCCCCCGGAAACCGTCTGGAGCCCACTTGTGACACCTGATACGCACTTTTGTGATGATTTTTTGGGGTCCTAAAAAATGTACCTCAGTTTCGTACCTTGCCTTTGTACCTGAACCACTCCCGACCGCAATATTTCGTTCTTTGCAAGGGAAGGGTGTCACTACGCTCACCCAGCACGCCGAGCAACACATGCCGCGTGCCCAGGGCCTCGCAGAGGTGTCAGATGCTGCTGCAGAGGGGTACCTTGCTCGAAAGAAGCCCGCCAAACGGGAGGTGTGCGGGGTCCCGGCAGAGAGCGTTGTGGCAGACCTGCGTAAAAAGAAAACGGCACACGACATCGGTGAGGCGACATTATTTCGGGCGCTCCGTCGGGCTGGGTACATAGGAGAGCGAGTGGGACGTGGTGACGACAGATATATGAGGTGGTGCATCAACTGCACGCACGTGCGGAAAGCGGCGTTCCTTGCTGGCCAAGAAAGATGTCACCTGCACTCCTACTCCTCCCACTCGTCCTGCTCCTACCCCCACACCAACTGATGTGGGCAGTGAGAGTGATGGCAGCTCCAGAGCAGCAGATGATCTCGGAAGCGATGAGCGGGTCAGCCGGGCAGACTACCCCAGTCTGTACCGGAAGTACGAAGCGTTGCGGGCCCGCCATCACCGCCTCCAGGAGAGGACCCGAGGGTTAAGAGTAGGGTTGTACAGCGCCAGGGGAGAGTATTGAGTATTCCCCTGGCGTTGAGACATCCCTGGCGATCTTGCGGTCGCACTGTGGGGGCTGAGTCGGCAGGCAGATGCCTATCCAATGACTTTGTTGAGTCCTCACATGGTACACTCTCGTGCTGTCGAGACTGCGTGGTGTGCATATCCTGCGGGGCGCAAATTACACAGCACAAACATCACCAATTCGGCTCTCAGGGCGTACAATATCCCAACCGTGCCTTCACAGGCTGAGATCGACGAAGCAAATACATCTACGCGCTGCCCACTAATGCCGATGCAGCCTCGCAGGCGTACGAAGTACTCACAATGACCCATCCGCGATCGAAGTACTACACCCAGGAGGTGGCTGAACTCATTCCGCTGGCGCAACAACACAACATTCCCACGAATCAGGTCAAGAAAGACCTTGCCGAGGCACTGGGGAAGGCAACATGCGTGCCACCTGAGCCGGAACCACCGCAGAAAAGGCAAAGAACGAAATATTGCGGTCGGGAGTGGTTCAGGTACAAAGGCAAGGTACGAAACTGAGGTACATTTTTTAGGACCCCAAAAAATCATCACAAAAGTGCGTATCAGGTGTCACAAGTGGGCTCCAGACGGTTTCCGGGGGGGTATGGGTCGGATTTTCGGGTCAGATCAGGTATTAGGGCGGTTCTGATGGTATGTTGAAATTTTTGGTATTTGTACGTTTTTAGGGGGGCTTATGACCCCCCCTACCCCCCCCCCCCCCCCCCCCCCCCGCCGCCCCGTTTCAGTTTTTCTGGAACACCACACCACCACCGCTTGTCACAGGTGGCGCCCACATGATCTATGAGAAGGGCATTCGCCCCTTCCTCAAGCAGCACCAGAGCGACATCGACAAGCACCTCGACAAAGCTGAGGCGCAGGCGAAGGCTGCCATGAAGAAGTAATCCTGTGGCACACTGCGCACATGGCATCGTGTCATCCCGATCTGAAATACACTATTTTTTTTTTGGCCCGCCCCAAAAAAAAAATATACACACTCTGTTGAAAGACAACTTGGGTGCAGGAAACAAGCTTGCGAAAAAAATGAACGGGGCAGATATCGAGCGCCTATGAGGCAATCCCCGGCTCTCGCGGTGCTCGGGACTGTCTTGTGATTGTGACACCCGCAAACTTTAAGCGAACGGAACTCGCCCCGGAAGGGGGCAGGGCTGGGGGGGATGCGCCGAACGCCACCCTGGAAAGGGGTGTAGGCGCCTTCCCTTCGCCCTGTATCCGTGGTTGGCACCCTAGTTTGTCGGGCAGATAGGCTCATTTATTCCTGCACCTTCTGAGCGAAGAAGAACAGGCCTGTTGCTATCAAGCCTTCTTTTTCAAATTTGCAGATCCGCGGAGTTTTGCAAGAAATACACCCCCGACCAGGTGTTCCTTCCTGATTCCAAAAAAAGAATACGTTGAACGAAACTTTCGCACATTTCCGTATGTTCCTCTGGGTGTTGTTCTTCTGCTCTGCGTCAACCTGCGCCCGCCTGTCCCCTCCTTTGTGAGGCGACTCTGATCTGCACTTCTAGCGAAGGCCCCCATGGGGAGTATAGGCTGTTTTATTCAGCTCTGCTGAACTCCCCCATCCCCCCCTGGCACAATCCCGGGGAAGCGGGGCTGCCGAATATCCGCTCCTTTCTTTTTTTTGCGACGTTTCTCATCCCAGCCAGAGAGTGCTTCTCGAATGCCCCCCTTCCCCCCTCCCCCCCTCAAACCCCGTCCCCAGAAACCAAGGCACGGTTCTCCCTTCTGTGAAACCTTCGGGTCTGCAGCAGGGGCTGCCGTTTCTTTTGGCTAATCCAGTCTCTCGAAAACGCAGAACGATACAAGTCCCTTGACAACCTTTCTGTCGAGTTTAATTCCAACATTACCCCCGCCCCCACCCAGAAGCACACGTGGGATATCACGTTGAATTCCTCCTTGTGGGTTTGGTTGTGCCTGAGGAAGTGGAATGGCATATCACCCCCCCGCACCGCACGGTATGTGCAGCCCATTCCTTCGCCTTTCTGCATTTTCTTGTTGACCACGCGTGCTGGGGTTGCACGGGTTGTGCCTCATACAACTCTCGCCTCCTTTGGACACGATGCTGTCAACGCTCGACGCAGCAGAGAGATCCGCGGGGAACCGGGTTCCAAACGCATGCCCATCTCTTCTCTCTCCTCCGTCGCCACCGCGCAAACGTTACTATGAAAGGCAACCTCGGACACGAGACAGTGTATTGTTCGGCGGTGTCCGGGTTAAGAACAAAAGCTGCGCGGCATCGCAGCTCCTCCCACCCCCCGCACCCCCACCCACCCCCACCGTATGACGTTGGGAACCGCCTGTGGTCGGGGGCTTCTTGGCATAAGCTTGTCATCAGGTCGCGAAATAACGAAGGAAATTGTACGGCTGAAGCTCAAAAAGGAGTGCGCCTACGGGCATTAGGTAGACGCACACGCTGATTCAGCAAAGAGCCCCGGGTGCCTTCACCCCCCCCCCCCTAGGGGGGGTCAAATGCCACCCTTTTACGTGGACAAACACGATTTTTCAAAAAACCGGCGCAGAGGCCCCAAAGCCCCCGTAAACCCTCCAAACCCCCCCAGATCGGTCCGGAAACCCATCGAACCCCACTTTTCCACCATTCCGGGCACCTCAGGTGCCCGAATTGGGGTACCTAAATTTTGTGCCACCGTTTGGTACCGGACAGTGCCACTGTGTGGGAGGTTGGAAAAGAAAATGCCCCAACACACCACATCTGAGGGTTGCAATGCATGTTGCTTGCCAACCACGTCATCCGGTGGGTGTCAGGCGCTATGTAGGTGGCATTAGCCAGGTCTTCGATGAGTTCTGGCTTGTATATGTACCTCCCTGCCACCATGCACCGGGAGGCTGCCTGTAGGTACGGAACAAGTCCAGATGGTCGTGTGATTCCTGTGCAGCAGTGCTCCACAACCGGGATGTGTTGACAACGACTGTTGCAACACGAGCTGTACATTCCGGGAACACACGAAGTGCGCTGTCGTGGTACCCATTGTGCCAGAATTGGTAGTTGCTGCGGTCTACTTTGCCTGGCCCAAGAGCACTGGTACTGAACGGTGCAATATGCGTGGCGAGGTGAATGCAACGGAAGGGCGCAAAGTCAATACAGCTCTCGGATGGCGGGTGGTGGTGCCACTAGTGTGTGACGTTCACTCGAGGATACAACGCATCACAATGAATCAGCAACCGTGGACCGAGTACAATACGCTCTCTGTGGCTGGTGTGGGGGACAAAGGCAGTGCCTGTGCCGCAGGCAGGGAGGTACATATACAAGCCAGAACACATCGAAGACCTGGCTCATGCCACCTACATAGCGCCTGACACCCACCGGATGACGTGGTTGGCAAGCAACATGCATTGCAACCCTCAGATGTGGTGTGTTGGGGCATTTTCTTTTCCAACCTCCCACACAGTGGCACTGTCCGGTACCAAACGGTGGCACAAAATTTAGGTACCCCAATTCGGGCACCTGAGGTGCCCGGAATGGTGGAAAAGTGGGGTTCGATGGGTTTCCGGACCGATCTGGGGGGGTTTGGAGGGTTTACGGGGGCTTTGGGGCCTCTGCGCCGGTTTTTTGAAAAATCGTGTTTGTCACCCCCATTTGACCCCCCCTACCCCCCCCCCCCCCCCCCTAGGCATGGGCCCCCAAACATATTTTTCATAAACATATAATTTTGCCAAAAATATGTTTCATTTTCGCATAAAAAAATATTTTTATATTTTTCGAAAATATTTTTTCGAAAAATATTTCCAAAATATTTTTATATTTTGGTGCAAGTATGAAGCTAAATGTGGAGTCCAAGTCCCGATTCAGGATTGCAATTTTTTTCTCTTTGGGTTTTTATAGGGAGGGAATTTTTTTTCCCTTGGGTTTTTTAGGTGGGATTTTTTCCCCACAGGTTTTCTGGGTGAAGTTTTTCGGGGGCAGGTGGTATTCTAGTGGGGGATGAGGATGAATCCTCCGGACACCCGCCCCTTTTTCGGTTGTTCCAGCCAAAACCCGGCGTTGTTCC
Organism: Rhynchopus euleeides; assembly: GCA_963210315.1. Lineage (NCBI taxonomy): Eukaryota > Euglenozoa > Diplonemea > Diplonemida > Diplonemidae > Rhynchopus > Rhynchopus euleeides. Next base: position 2,109,352 of record OY723245.1, read on the forward strand.
CCAGTCAAGAGCCAGGCGTTCACTACCGTGGCCTCCGGCGGCTGGGGGGCTCCGCCCCCCAGACCCCCTGTACCACTAGGCTGGAGCGTGTGCCTGTCTTGTAGCCAAGTCCTTTGGGTTCACATCAGCGAATGGGACCCAGACCACTCTCAGGAGGACGCAGCCAACAATCTGTACGCCCGCAACTCCCACGCGCTCCCACTACGGCGCAAGGAACAGATACTCACTACCGTGGCCTCCGGCGGCTGGGGGGCTCCGCCCCCCAGACCCCCCCGTATGTCGATCAACCAAATCCTTGAGCTTGTGCCACTGGGCATAGGAAGGGGTCGTTACAATAACACCCCGAAAACTCATTTTTGGCATCCCTTGCCTGGCATGTTGCTGTTGTGTTGCCACTATCTCTCATCACACAGGGCGTCCAATACCCACACACCACACTCACACTGGTTGTGTGGTAGGGATGGGGGGTTTTCTTGCCCGCGAGGGGGATTGCGCGCCATTTCCCCCCCGAAAAACCCTTGGAGAAAAAGTGGAATCCCGACCCCTTTTTGGGCCCAAAAAGGCCAAAGTCCCAGGCATACTTGTTTTGGTGCCCCTGATTTACCCCTTTTTCACTACGCACAAACTACGCAATCTGGGGGGGGGGTCTCGCTTTTTGGTCCCCCCCCAGTTTTTTTGGTCCCCCTTTCTGTGTGGCTACTGAGACAGGACTGGAGGCACTGCGCTGACCGAGCAAAAAATTATTGCCAGAACTCACTATACACCGTACGAAAGAACGCACGACATGTGGGGCGGGACTCCAGAAACACCTGGGCAAGGTTGCCCCATGCCCAGAAACACCTGAGAAGGAAGTGAGTTCCAGGAGCCGCGTAGAACACCCTCGAGATTGTGAATGATGATACGATCACAGCCTTCAGGGCGCTGCGAGGTGCCACCCTGAAGGTGGCCCTTGACATCAAGGAGAGCGTCGGCCGAGGGGTCGACGAAAAGCTGAAGAAGGCGCTACTGGCACTGGATCCCGCGGGGTATACGGAGGTCACCGCCACACAGGCAACCTCCGCTGACAACGTCCAGGAGACGTTATCCGAGGGGATCACAACGGCACTAGAGATCTGTGTCACGGGATCCAGGCGCCCACTCTCCCTCGACGGTCTGGGGATTGTTGTTGGGTATGGTGTCGTTTCCTGCAGCTGCAAAAAAGCGTAGCAACTGTGCTTCCTTCTTCCTTAATGATGCGTTGACGCTTCCACCCGGAGGAGCTGAAGCAGGCACCGCTTAATGATGCGTTGATGCTTCCACCCGACGAGCTGAAGCAGGCACCGCGCCAAAGGGCACCCCCAAAGAGACCTGCAAAGACTGCGTCGAAACCCGCACCGAAGGCTGCCAGCGCTGCAGCACCTGAAGAACCTGCAGCACCTGAAGCGCCTGCACCCTCACTGACCCCGGAACAGCAAGAACTCCTTGAGTTTGGGGTCCCGGCATAGAGACAGAGAATGGCTGAGTAAATCAAAAAATGAGACCCCCCCCCCTTTTCACTACGCACAAACTACGCAATATGGGGTCGTCAGGGGCACCAAATAATTATTTTGGAAATATTTTGAAAATACCGTATACGTAAATATTTTGGAACGTAAATATTATGGAACGTAAATATTTTGGAACGCTGGTGGGTTGGCGTTCCAGATTTTTTTCGTTCCATAATATTTACAGGGCTTTCTGCGACTCGGGGACTTGGACCAGGTGATCGGACGGCATACAGAGTCCCTGACGGGACCTACTCGTGCACTTTTCGCGCGATTCCTGACGCAAGCCGTCCTCACCACCGAGTCCCCAACTGGCCCTGTAAATATTATGGAACGTAAATATTATGGAACGGACCGGGCAAAAATGGGCCCGTTCCATAATATTTACGTTCCATAATATTTACGTATACGGTATTTCGAAAATATTTTTATATTTCGGAAATATTTTGAAAATATTCCAAACATAAAAAAATATGTTGAAAATATTCCAAACATAAAAAAATATTTTCAAAAATATAAAAATACCGTATACCATACATCGGGCGTTATTGCGTTACCAGTAACGGTAATACCGTTATTTTTTCGGTAAAATAACTTACCGTTAATAACGTTCCAGAACGGCCGAATAACGTTATCCGAAAATCGGTAACGTTATTTTTCCGCGTTATACCGTTATCGATAACGGTAATACCGTTATTACCGTTATCAGGAACGGTAATAACGTTATCGGTAACGTTATTACCGTTATTACCGTTATCGGTAACGGTAATACCGTTATCAGTAACGGTAATAACGTTATCGGTAACGTTATTACCGTTATTACCGGTAATACCGCGTTATTTTCGGTATTTTTGGGCAACTTCTATAGGGGGACCCTTTTCGAATTTTTTTTCGGGGTGGCCAGAATGGGCTGTTTTAGGCTATTTGAGGCCATTTTCGAGCAAATTTTTGGGTTTAGAGCCACGCAAAGGGTCTAAAATGGGCATGCCAATCTCAAAAAATGCTCAAAATTCCGAGAGATTTCAGATTTTTCGAATTTTTTGACCGAGAAAATTCTGACCCCAAAATGTGGTCCTTGTGGTCTGGAACTGTCCGTTGTCGAAGGAATTGGTGAAAAAATCGTGATTTTTGGCCTCTGGATCACCCATGCCGTCCCAAAAATCAAGCAAAAGAGGTTTGGTAGGTGCATTTTTGGGTGAACATGAGCCATTGTGCCAACCTGCTTGATTTCACCCGAAAATTGGAATCCGTTGAATATGGTTTCTGATGAAAATGTGAAAATTTTCGACCTTCTTCGCAGTTTTTGCCACTTCCTTGCCCCATCTTTCCCACCCAAAATCGAAGTACCGTGAATGGTGTTGTTGAAAGGTCCAAATTGCGTTGGTTGTGCGTAGTTCTGCCGAAATCGTGCACACGTTGTGCATAGTGCATGTGTAACGCCATTTGCGACCAAAATGTAAATTTCCTGCACCCGAGCGTTGACGCTTCCACACACCCTTACAAACCCACTTGCCTGATGAAGGGGGTGGTGTGTAGAGCACGTTTGGCAGGGCTGAATGACACTTTCCGCGCGAAGGTCGTGTGCGTAATTAAAAAACGGTCCGAGGGCCGGAGGCCCGAGGCCTTTTTTTACCTGCACGAGGGTGCAATTGAGGCCGATACGGGGTGCAGATGATGGTTTCTTGCACAACCCAGTCATGTTTTGCACATCACGACGAACTCGGAAATTCCTCATATTTGCACTCCAGGTCTCATATTTGCACTGGTGCAAATATGGGACCTGGAGTGCGTGCAAATAATGACTGGGGGGTGCAAGAAAGTTCAAATTGCGTAGTTCCTGCGTACTTCGTGCGTAGCCCGAGCGTACTTTGGGTAGTTCGTGCGTATATTGTGCGAATCGTCTTTGACAGCACCAGTAACGGACTTTTGGAACGTAACTATTTTAGAACGGACCGGGAAAAAATGGGCACGTCGCTACTTCGTCGCTCGTAACGAGTAAAAATATCAGGTGGTTTATACACCGCCAATGTGAGGTGTGCGGGTGTATTCCTGAAGGATTCACTTCTGCGTCCACACTGAGTGATTTTGGAGTGATTTTCACTCCAAATTTCACTCCAGGAACATTGGATGCTGCAAGGTTGCAGGGGTTTCTGCAGTATTTGCCTTGAAAAAGCCAAAAACATGATTTTTTCACGAAACTCGACATGTCCGTGCGTTATTATCCAAAAAATGGTCCCAGGGGGGTATTCTGGAGCCATCTCCACCAAAAACTACACCATCCGCCCGCAAAATTGTCCGAATAACGCAAGTTTTCATGAAAATAACGGAAAAATAACGCGTTATTTTAGGAGAAAACGTTTTCCAATTTTTTGACATCACGGAGTGGCCCCCTGGAGTGATATTTTACCCAAGAAAATTCTTTTAGGGGGGGTAGGGACCCGAGTTTCGGGTCAGATTCACCGGGAAATGCTGCCTTTTTTGGGGTCAAAAAATAACGCAAAAATAACGTTATTACCGTTACTGGTAACGGAATAACGCCCAATGTATGGTATACGTAAATATTATGGAACGGGCCCATTTTTGGCCGGTCCGTTCCATAATATTTACGTTCCATAATATTTACAGGGCCAGTTGGGGACTCGGTGGTGAGGACGGCTTGCGTCAGGAATCGCGCGAAAAGTGCACGAGTAGGTCCCGTCAGGGACTCTGTATGCCGTCCGATCACCTGGTCCAAGTCCCCGAGTCGCAGAAAGCCCTGTAAATATTATGGAACAAAAAAAATCTGGAACGCCAACCCACCAGCGTTCCAAAATATTTACGTTCCATAATATTTACGTTCCAAAATATTTACGTATACGGTATGTTGGAAAAAACCTTCCTAATCCGGCGATTTATAGGGGGACCCTTTTCGAATTTTTTTTGGGGAAGGGGTAAATTGAACGTTTTTGGCCATTTGAAGCCACTGCGAGCATTCCCGGGCCTCGGAAATCAGATTTTTGCCCCTGAAATGCGGTACCGGTCCGGACGAAAATCCGAAAAATTCGCGCCAAAAAATGACCCCCGAAGCTGCGGTCTGGGTCCAAAGGATTTGTGCCAAGGGCCGTTATGGACACCCCGTAAACCCTTCTGGGACCAAAAAGTGCACGAAAGGGGTAAAAACGGCCTAATGGGGGTCTTCGCTCCATCCGCCAAAAAAAACCAAAAAAAACCGGAAAAACCCCGTGAAAAAGTCGGAAAAAAAGAGTGTGGGGAGTTGGGTCCAGTTTAGCAAAGGAGGGTGTCCTAAATTTAGGAAATTTTTGAAAAATTTGGAAAAATTTGGGGGATTTTTTGAAAAAATGGCGAAAAAAAGGGTGTGGGGAGTTGGGTCCAGTTTAGCAAAGTCCGTGTATTTGGACGCGGCCCCTCAGATAAGGAAGCCGCGTCTCAGGTGCAGGATGTGGGGTGTTGTCGATTTTTCAGGGTTCGACATTCTCGGGCTGGACGGAGAGAAACGGTGGGTGCAACTCTGATCAGAAAAAACTTCAACCGAAAAAACGGGGTGTAGCTCCCTGACTGACGAGCAGCGGGAGGTGGCGAAGAGAAGCTCCTCATGCGTGGCGGCCTCCCTCGTTCGCGGCGGGAGAGGCATCCGGGGGTACGAGAGCGGCACCCGCCTGAGTTCTTTATGGAACCCACAAACCTGGGTGGTAGCCGGCCTCACGGATGTGAGGTTGGAAATGCTCCGGGAGACAGCCGATGGCGCCTCAACGCCACAGGCTATCGTTGCCGGCTTGGTGCCCATATGGTGCAAGATGAGCGGCGGAATCCGCGAACTTCGGGAACTATCAGGTAGTTTGAACGCTGAAGACTGCCCCGCCAGGCTGAATGGGAGTCACAACGCGATGAGGAACAAGGATCAGCAGCGCCCTTTCCGGCAAACACAGGGCAGCTCTCCCTGAGCAGCTGGGAATGAAACGGGACGGAACTAACGAGCAGCAGCGAAAATGTTGCAGAGCACCAGTAACCACAACGAGTCCATGACACAAGTGGAACTGCAGACACGGGGCAGGCAAGAAACGGACGCAGTCGCAGGAGACCACCTCCACTGTCAGAACGAGCAGAACTGAGAGACACTCAATGGGATGGAGCGGAATCACTGTAACGGGGACACACTGATGGCACACAGTACAGACAGACAGAAGTCAGAGTGAAACGGTTGTACAAAGGGCTCGGCTTCACCGACGTCCTTAGTACAGAGTGAAACGACGACGCCGCCGAAGGCGGCCAATCCGCCGCCCGAAGGGCGGCGGAAAAATTTTTGGGGTGTTTTTGGGTGAAAAACCGGGCAACCTGGGCCCTTTGGGACCACATAGGCCAGGAAAGGCCAAAATTTTCGATTTTTTTCGGAAATTTTTCGGTTTTTCAGAGTGTGGCAGTCCGCAGATACAGATTTTCGGGTCGGAAAAAAAAATTTTTTTTCGACCCAAAAAAATCGGATTTTTTCGGGGAGGGTCTCCGGTGGCCCCCCCTGGATTTCCTGATTTTTCCCGATTTTTCCTGATTTTCGGATTTTGCTCGAAATTTGCCCTTGTGTCAACCAGTGGCAAAATTTTCGGAAAATCGGGAAAAATCAGGAAAATCCGGAGAACCGGACACCCTCCAAAGTGAGCTTATTTTTCGAAATTTGAAAAATTGGGGACACCAAAAGTCCCCAGAAAAATCTTCGACTTGGCCCGCAGAGAGATTTTTTTTGGTGAAAAACGATTTCAACAGTTGTCCAACAGTTGCTGTACAAGACGGCACACCGTTCTCTGCGCATGGGCTGCTGCACGTGAATCATTTGGATGTCCGAGGGGCTATCGGAACGAGGAGGGCCACGAGCCTGAACTACCCGCCAGCAGTGATCCCGTGCCAGGGCTGGCAGGGGGCCGCGGCCCCACCTCCCTTTTTCTGTAATTCTTTGGGAGGGTGGGCCGCCAGGGGTGGCATGGCCCTACCCTCGGCCCTACCTCCCGGGTCAGATTTTGGGGCTTTTGGGTTCGGCCTTGTGGCCGAGTTTTCATGCGCCGCAGCGTATGAAAACCCAACGGCATGCTGGGGGCTTGATGGTGTTCATCGAAGCGCCCCTCATCATGTCCCAAGCGAAGGGCCATCTCCGCCTGGAATGTGCAACAGCACCAACCGGTGTGGGGACTCGCCTTCGAAGACTTTCAGGATGTTCACTACCGTGGGCTCCGGCGGCTGGGGGGCTCCGCCCCCCAGACCCCCTGTAGGCTGTCTCGCGACCAAGTCCTTGCGTGTATGGGATTGATCATCGCACACCATCCACAAAGCGATGCAAGCCATGAGATTTGCTGCCGTTCCTGAACACTAGCTGGCAAAGTTTCTCGGGATTGCAGTTTTGCAAGTACTCAAAGGCAATCCAAGATCCCCTGGATTCCTGATTTTTGATCCAGCAGGCGACGACCAAAGGCAGCAACATCCGGTGCCTCTCGAATTGGGGGAAAATGTTCTGTGGTCGTGTATTCGATCCTGTTTGCATCATACCACGGGAAGTCGGGGCGGGGTTGGGCTGCACCTTTTTTCTCGCGAGCTCGGCCCACCCTGTGCCCTACCTCTTTTTTGGTTTGCCCGACCCCCAGCGAGATCACTGGCAGCCAGACCTTGTTCAACATAAACAGCAGACAAGAGAGCAGAATGGAGTGCGGGGCAGCTGCCGTGTTCCCATAAAAACATCGCACCTCTGGCGCTGCCTGCACGAAAGGGACGGGTAACCTGCAGGTCACCCACAGCAGCCTACTGCCTACGTTTTATACAAGATCGGCGCCGACGACACGAAAGACTGTTCGATCTGCGGCGCAACAAGAATCTCCAGTGGGAACAGAACTGAGCGGCAACAGGATGCAATGCAGGCCCACCTCCGTTGCCCTGCGGCAAGAGCAGTCACATCGATTTCGTTGACAGGGCCTGCTCGCTGGTGTGTGACCACAGCAGATGGTGAGCTGCCCCACGGCAGAACACCTGGGACGGGGGATGTCTGCGAGTGGGCATTACCAAACTCGTCATGATGTAGGACTGCGGACAATTGGTCACCGAGAGCAAGTATGGCTCCCGCTCAGCTCTCACTGAAGCTGAACCAGATGCAAGTGGTGGGGGGAGGAGGGGATCCCAGGGGAGGACACACCGGTCGGCAACCCACGAGGACTGGCCCGTCCCAGTCAACAGAAGAACAAAGCAGGAACACCGACGCACCTAAACGTCATACTGAAGTGTGGGAGGAGGAGGCGAGCACAAAAGGGCGTCGGCTACCGCACGCCCTTTGAGCGCAGCCGACGACGACCGAACCGGCCCCCGGCCGGGAGGTGCGTGTGGCGTGGGGGGCGAAGCCCCCCACGCAAGGGGGGTCCGGGGGGCGAAGCCCCCCGGAAAAAAATTTGGTGTTTTTTGGCCTATTTTTGGCCATTTTCCGCTGCATTTGTTTGATTTTGGGTCGGGAAAGGTATGGCCAGGAAGTGGGAAAAATTGGGGAAAAAGTCGGAAATTTTCAGGTTTGCCCATATAAACCATGGGTCACAGATTCCGATTTTTGGGTCAGACTCCAAGTTTGACACAAGGGAAAATAGGCAAAAATTTTCACCTATTTTTGGTCACCTAAGGGGGGGCTTCGCTCCGGGTCACTGACCCAAGCTGACCCAGATTGACCCGGAGCGAAGCCCCCCATTTTCCTAAGGTGAAAAACCCCAGGGTGACCCAAATTGACCCAAGTTGACCCAAATTGACCCGGAGCGAAGACCCCCAATTCGTTGATTTGTTGCATTTCCCAGCCAAAAATCGATTTTTTGGCTTGGCGAGTAGTTGGCGAAAATCGCGAAAAATCCCAAAAATATCGATTTTTCACAGAGGCCCAAAAACGTGTTCCTGGGTGGAAAATGGGCCCAAAAACCGGGTTCTGGCCATTTCTGGGTGGTTTTTCGGGGTTTCCAGACAATGTTCGCCATTTTTCTGCCCGAAACCCCAGCCTGCTTGCATACACGATAAGTCGAATAAATTAGACACACATAACCAGAAGAGCAACATCATCATGTTCGTGAGAATGTCACCCCCCAAGCGGAGGCCGAGGGGGGGGGGGTGACATTCTCTCGGGGTACCCTAGGTAAGTCTAATAAACTAGACATAACCAGAAGACCAACATCATCATGTTCGTGCTAGCACTTTGTGCGCCAAAAAACAGGTTACGCTCTTCATTTGGCTGCGTTCAACGAAAAAAAAGACACTTCTTTCTGGAGTTTAGCTAGCACGATTCAGTTGGTCAAATCATTTGTCTGGTTTCTTCTGCCCCCCACCCCCGTGCAAGGTCATGTGCCCCATCCCATCGCTTGTTGTCTTGATTGCAGGGCTCCGCACTTTTTTGCTGTGCATGTTTGCGCTTCTCGCCTCCACACACCACCCTGGGGGGAGGGACAGAGGGCGGAGGGGGCTACACACTTACACAACCGATTCGGTCAAACAATGCCACGTCATCCCCATTGGGGTCCTGGACCGCGGCCTCTCTCCCAGCGAATTGGTGTCGTCATCAGGCAGGCTAAGTAGTTGTCTACACAGGACATTGGTTTTAAGGGGGGTCTGAGTTCTGCGGAACTGGCTTCAAGGGACGCCCCCTCGTAATGACTGGGTGGATGGAGCCAAGTAATACCAGGTGGTCGGACACCGGAACTCTCGGCATTTATTAGTCGCGGGAACTGTGTCCGTGTGGTAGGTGACCCCTTCCGATTCCACTGATTCCACTCTTGAACATGTAGTGTTGAAAGATACTTGGTGTTCTGATGTTTTACAGGGTACTTGACAAAGGAAAGAGGGTGGTCAGTCTTGTGATCCACCCTGAATCCTTCCTGTGAGCAGCAGATCCACAACACCTTGACTTCTTTCAGCGGCTGTATTGATATTGCCTGACACAGCAAACATGATTCAATTGGAGGAACAAGCCTCGTACACCAGCGGCCCAAAAGGTGGATTTCATGTATGGTTTTAGGATTTCCCTTACTACTGATGGTGTAGAGACTACAAAGCCTGACCTGATGACGCCGCCATGAACCTGGGAGACACGCCGCGTGAGAAGGGACCTCGGTGCGGGGTGGCGTGAAGATCCTGCCTGAGTGCCCTCGTCGGGACCCGCGGTAAACCGTGGCGTTCCCCCCGAGGCAAGTCCAGGACGAAGGTTGCAGATAACCGCTGCACCTCTTCGTCCAAAAGGAGCTCACAGGATAGGGGAACTGCCCACACCCCACTCACGACAGTGTATCCGAAAGGTGCACTGCGCGTGTGGTGGCGGTGTCGGGTCCAGACCCACCTCGTTCCCCATGCCCGTCAGTTGTTGCCCCTGCAGGGGTGGCTGCTGTCTGGCATGGGGGGCGCCCTCCCTGCCTTGCAAGGAAAAATGTAGAACGGCATGCTGCCCGTTTCTTCATTTTTTCACCTTGCCTGGCAGGGGGGGGCCCACCCTCACGGGGGGAAAAAGAGGAACGGCATGCTGCCCGTTCACTCTTTTTTCCTCCCGTCGTGGGTGGGCCCACTTCCGGCCATAAAATTGGCCGGAAATTTTTTTCAGCAAAAAATCCATTTTTTGCTGAAAACAGGGCTGTTCCTAACTGGGGGGCTTGTTCCCCACTTTCAGGATTCTGAACTTTTTTTCTAAGAATTTTTGTAAGGGGAAAAAAGTTTTTTTCTAAGAATTTTGTTAGGGGAATTTTTTTCTAAGGTTGTTTCGCAGAGGAAAAAACTTTTTCTAAGTTTTCCCCAGTCGACAGGGCGCGCACAAGGATGGAAGGGAAGTCTGTCCCACGTACCGTTCGCCTTGCTGGCCAACTGGAGAGCCAGACGTTCACTACCGTGGCCTCCGGCGGCTGGGGGGCTCCGCCCCCCAGACCCCCCTGTGGCGTACGTCTCGTACTCAAGTCCTTCGAATCCCATCAAGTCGGGGTCCAACCACTCCAGTCGCCTCTGAGGACGCAGCCAACTCGCACAGAATCTGTACGCCCACACGAACAGATGTTCGCTACCGTGGCCTCCGGCGGCTGGGGGGCTCACGCCCCCCAGACCCCCCATGTAGCGTGTGCCCGTCCATCTATCTCACTTCCCCGGGTCAGCGCCGCATCCATGAAGCGCTTCTTCGAAGCCTGACTGACATCGGACAGGAGGTCGGGCTTCCCCACCTGGGAGGTACACTTGCCGCGTTCGCGACATGCGTGACACGCGACACGCTACCTGAAACGTGAGTGTGCCTTGCTAACACGGGCATTTCAACGGTCTGCCGACGACCGTTCCCCAAACCCGTAAACCAGCAGTTTTGGAAAATCGGAGAGATCACCCTGCGCTGAATATGGTGCGCACCACTGCAAAATCCCCGGGAGCTTTTGGGCTTTCAGACCTGAAGGGGCCAGCAGGTGGGTGGCGTCGGGGGCAGCTTTGTAACTGTCCTCCAGCTGCTGGCATGTCCAGCCCTGCGAGAGTGCCAAGGTGTATTGAGTCCCTGCGGAGCACAACCCCCGATGAGAACGAGTGCCAGATGATCCTCATTCATTTTCAGCTGTAACGCGCATGAGGGGCACTCTCTGCCGCAAGCATCTCTGGGCATCACTCGAGAGCTGTCAATGATGACGCGGAGAGAAATCAGAGAAAAAGTCCCGCCTGACGGGCACGCGCCTGGAAACTGTGGGGGGGCGAGCAAAAATTCCCTTGTAAAAATTCTTAGAAAAAACCTGGTTCCCCGACCCAAAAAACCTGGAAAAAGGGCTCGTTCCCCGCCCAGGCCTGGCTGAAAATAGAAAAAATATTTTAACCCTTTGGGGGCCCTCGCTACCAAGTGTGACTGAGTGAGAAAAAGTGAGAAGTCAGCCATGTTTGGCTGACAACTGACGACTCGTGACTCACAGTGACTCGTAGCGAGGGCCCCCAAAGTCCCAAGGCTATTTTGGGCCATTTTGGCCGATTTTTCTCCTTGGATACCAAGTTGCTTCAATTTTCGTTTTTCTGCCCGACCCTGGCCGTAAATGAACGCGTTTGACTGAAAGATTCCACGATGGCCATTTTTTGGCCCCGAAAAAAATTTCTTCAACACAGCCCCCTCTGGCACCTCTGGCGGAACAGCCCCCGGTGGGGCTGGCGGGATCCAGGGGGTTGCTGCGACGATGATGCGCAACGCCGCGCAGGCCCGCCGGGACGGGCAGCGCCGCAGCCGGACGGCCGCGTCCTCGAGACGCCTGGAGGAGCTGCGTCAGGGTGACGCGGCGGGCCCCATGGAGTTCGACGACGACCCGGCGAACGTGTGGGAGCCCGAGGACGACCTCCAGGCCATCGACGCCTACGGGGACGACGAGACGCCCGCGGCGAACATCCCCGCTCTGCAGGAGCTTGCGGCGTCCCGTGTCTGGGCCGAGGGGGTGGTAGCGCGGGCCCGCGGCATGGCCCCCTGCGTCTCGATGGGAGGAGCCATCCCCCGCACCGTCGAGGCGTGGAGGCACTGCTTCCACCCCAGCTATGGCCTTTGCCCCCTCTCGCCCAGGGTGGCAGGTGACGTAGCGGCGGAGTGGCTGCAGGCGCGCATCCTGCAAGGGGGCGCGCAGGCCGAGCCCGGGAACCAGACGAGGGAGCCGGGGGTCAGCCTGCGCGTCTACATGCGCAAGCTGCAGACGGAGGTGGAGCGGGGCGAGTAGGCGGAGCAGCGTCCCCACCCCCACCACCCCCCCCCCCCCCCGGGACCTTCCCCCCCCCCCTTTCATAGATGTGTGCAGGTGGCCGTTGTGAATGGTTAGACAGGGGCTGGCCACCCCCTCCCCCGGGCTCTGCACAGCAGGTCTGGGTTAGAAACAACATAACCCCCCCCCCTCCCCTCCCCTCCCCTCCCCTCCCCTCCCCTCCCCTCCCCTCCCCTCCCCTCCCCTCCCCTCCCCTATTGATGTCCCCCCCCCCCTCCCCCAGCGCTTTGCCGCTCGTGTGAGTACCGCCCTGACTGGGAGAAAGGGTAGGGCTGGTTGGGTTGGCGGAGTTGGGCGGATGGGCGAAACGGAAAAATCGACGAGGTCGCAGCGTCAGGGCGTTCTGGGCTGGCTGGTGGTGGTTGGGACAAGACCGACGAGATTAGAAGCGGCACTGGTAGACGGGTTTTGAGGCCCCCCGCCCCCAGGTTCCCCCTGCCCACCTGGACGGACCCAAGTGCCTCACACCGGATCTCTCCCCACCCGGTGGTCCACCTGACCAGGGGATAAGATAGGTCTGGTTTTCCGGTTTTCAAAACCAGGGTTTCCCGGTTCCCGGTTTTCTGGGAAAAAAAAAAAGGTCGGTCTCATTTTTGGCGGTTTTTCTTGTGACTTTGGGACAGTAAAACAGTCAGAAAAAACGCCATAAAAAAATAGAAAGTGACCCCATCGTGATCCGCACAGAGCTCAAATAGTCCAAAGAAGGCAGAGAAGCGGAGAAGAAAAATGGACCTAGCGGATGGCCCGGTGGGTGGTGACCTCGTCATGCAGGTCTCTTCTGTTTTGAAGGTGCACACATGGTGGACTCCAGCCACCATGTCTAAGAGGGAGTCTAAGACTGCAGTCTGGAGGGCTGAGACGAGAACACGAACGACTTTCAAGCAGTCTTGAAGGTCGCCAAGCCTATTGGGGGCAACTAACAGATGAGATTTGTTTGTTGCCTGTCGTCACAGCTAGGTGCCCATCTCCTCGATAACGGAATGTGTGCAGAGATCTCGTGGACCCTTTGGCCATTCTGTCGTGCACCCACTCCACCCACAACGCACACCTGTCACGAGTGGTCGCTCCCCCGTCCTCCTCCACCCTGAAGGTTGAACCCTCAAGGACCAGTGATCTCCTGCTGGCCGGGCTGCGATACAGCGAAGCCTTCCTACTTACAAGCGAATCCAGACTGTAGTGAACAGATGTTCACTACCGTGGCCTCCGGCGGCTGGGGGGCTCCGCCCCCCAGACCCCCCTGTGTAAAAGCATTGCACCAGACCGGTTTTTTGGTCGAGAGTCCAAACTTTCAAAGCAGCTGCTGCGCCTGCCCCACCAAGCAGCCTCAGTACGACAGGACGCGCGCAGGCACCGGGCCTTCTCAGACTCTGGGAGGGTTTGCGCGGGTCGCGCGCGCCGAAGGCGCGCGCGAAAAATTTTCAAAACCAGAAAAACCGGAAAACGGTGCCAGAAAAAAAGTCTATCTTATACCCTGCACCTGACGGATACGTGAAAAAAAAATGTCTCTTTTTTCGCACGGCCAACAAACAGTGAATTTGAGGGTGAAAAAATGGCAGATTTTCGAAAGCAAAAATTTTTGGGTGCCGGGGCTCCCCAAAAAGTCATCCGAAGATGGCGTTATTGGAAAGAACGAGTCAAATTGCATCGACGAAAAAAAAAGCTCGGCCAAAAAGACTGAGAATGAAGCCACTGAATGGGCAAGGCGGGTTTTGCCTATGTTCAGTGCCTATTTTCCCTTTGAAACCGTGGGAAAACAGCCAAAAGGGGGTTATTTCCTCAATCACTCGCAGGAAGTCTGTCTCAGACGGCTGCAAGAGCAACTGTTGTGCTTCGCAGCAGTGCTGAACCAGAGAGAGTATTCGCAGAGATGTTGCCATGCGCTCGCTCCACTACCACGTGATGTCGCCACCGAGAGCCAGTGTCCGTCTACCCTCTCCTCGGAGTTCTCGACCAGATGTCGCCGCAGAGAGGACAGCACCCCTCGTCTCGTATTATTGCAGACTACTCGGTGCTGCAACTGCGCAGAAGAGAGAAGCGCCTCGAATATGTTCTCCCCAAGTAGATCAGACACTCTTCTAGTAGAGCTTGGCTCAATCTGGGCATGGCCCAAGGCCAGGATAAGATATCACCCATACCTGGGACCCCCCGTGTATAAGTCCCCCTCCCTTGCCCCCGTGTTTAAGCCCCCCCTGGGGGTCTGGCAGGGGGGGGACTTAAACACAGATGGACCTAAACACGGGGGTGGGCTGGTCTGGAGAGTCATCAGGTGGCTGTGAGGCCACCTGGTGCCCTCCAGGTGCTGTCAGAGTCGAAAAGTGGGGTGCCAAAAGTCCATCCGGACCAGAACCACCCCCCTACGACGGAAGCGGAAGAGGTCTTCTTGGTCTCCACCGTGCCACCCCCGTGTTCAAGCCCCCCCCCTGTGTTTAGGTCCGCCCCCCCCGTGTTGAAGTCCCCCCCGGCCGAAAATCGTCCCCAAGGGGGGGGACTTAAACACGGGGGTTCCCAGGTACATTTGACAGGCGAGGAATTGACAATCGGGCACTCCCTTGCCTTCAGTTGACACGTGCACCACATCGGGGTGTATCTGGGCGGGTCTTGATTCCTTGGAAAGATTCTCGAGTCCCCTTTACCGGATGGCCAGGGTCGGGCACAAAGACCCCCGGCAAAGTATGCCAGACCTTGTTGAGGTGTGCACGGAATGCCAAGGGCCCAGAATACTGTTTTCGCCTGAAAACCCCGACCTGGGCCAGATTCTCAGGGGTGACGGCGGGCAACCGACAGACAGATATCTCGTCAATTTTTGTTGTCTTGAAAAGAACTGTCCAAACCCTTTTCATGGTGCCCAGGGTTTGCCAAAAAGACAAAAATGCGTGCTAACAAAATGTGAACCGAAAGTGTAGGCGCAATATATTGCGCCTTGGGACTTAAAGGGTTAAAATATTTTTTGGCAAAAATATTTTTGAAAATATTTTTTGAAAGTTGCAAACAGGGCTGTTCCTAACTGGGGGGCTTGTTCCCCACTTTCAGGATTCTGAACTTTTTTTCTAAGAATTTTTGTAAGGGACCAAAAACTTTTTTTCTAAGAATTTTGTTAGGGGAATTTTTTTCTAAGGTTGTTTCGCAGAGGAAAAAACCTTTTCTCATTTTTTCCCAGTCGACACGGCGCGCACAGGGATGGAAGGGAAGTCTGTCCCCCGTGCAGTTCGCCTTGCTGGCCAACTGGAGAGACAGACGTTCACTACCGTGGCCTCCGGCGGCTGGGGGGCTCCGCCCCCCAGACCCCCCTGTGGCGTCTGTCTCGTACTCGAGTCCTTCGAATCCTATCAGGTCGGGGTCCAACCATTCCAGTCGCCTCAGGAGGACGCAGCCAACTCGCACAGAATCTGTACACCCACACGGACAGATGTTCGCTACCAGAATCAATCTGTACGCCCACACGAACAGATGTTCGCGACCGTGGCCTCCGGCGGCTGGGGGGCTCCGCCCCCCAGACCCCCCATGTAGCGTTTGCCCGCCCATCTCACTTCCCCGGGTACAGTGCAGCGTAGGAGGTCAGCGCCGCATCCATGAAGCGCTTCTTCGAAGCCTGGTTGACATCGGACAGGAGGTCGGACTTCCCCACCTGGGAGATGCACTCGCCGCGTTCGCGACATGCGTGACACGCGGCACACTACCTGAAACGTGAGTGTGCCTTGCTAACACGGGCATTTCAACGGTCTGCCGGCGACCGTTCCCCAAACCAGTAAACCAGCAGTTTTGGAAAATCGGAGAGGTCACCCTACTGCGCTGAATATGGTCCGCACCACAGCAAGAATCCCCGGGAGCTTTTGGGCTTTCAGACCTGAAGGACCAGCAGGTGGGTGGTGAGTGGCAGCTTTGTAACTGTCCTTCAGCTGCTGGCATGTCCAGTCCTGCGAGAGTGCCAAGGTGTATTGAGTACCTGCGGAGCACAACCCCCGATGAGAACGAGCGCCAGGTGATCCTCATTCATTTTCAGCTGTAACGCGCATGAGGGGCAGTCTCTGCCGCATGCATCTCTCAAGAACTGGGCACACTCTAGAGCTGTCACATGATGACGCGGAGAGAAACCATAGAAAAAGTCCCGCCTGACGGGCACGCGCCTGGAAACTGTGGGGGGGCGAGCAAAAAATCCCTTGTAAAAATTCTTAGAAAAAACCTGGTTCCCCGACCCAAAAAACCTGGAAAAAGGGCTCGTTCCCCGCCCAGGCCTGGTTGCAAACATAAAAAAATATTCTGGAATATTCTGGCCCAAAACATATGTTTGGGGCACTATGCCTAGGGGGGGTCATAAGCCCCCCTAAAAACGTACGAAAACCAAAATTTTCAACATACCATCAGAACCGCCCTAATACCTGATCTGACCCGAAAATCCGACCCATACCCCCCCGGAAACTGTCTGGGGCCCACTTGTGACACCTGATACGCACTTTTGTGATGATTTTTTGGGGTCCTAAAAAATGTACCTCAGTTTCGTACCTTGCCTTTGTACCTGAACCACTCCCGACCGCATTCTTTCGTTCTTTGCCTTTTCTGCGGTGGTTCTGGCTCAGGTGGCACGCATGTTGCCTTCCCCAGTGCCTCGGCAAGGTCTTTCTTGACCTGATTAGTGGGAATGTTGTGTTGTTGCGTCAGCAGAATGAGTTCAGCCACCTTCTGGGTGTAGTACTTCGATCGCATATGGGTCATTGTGAGTACTTCGTACGCCTGGGAGGCTGCATCGGCATTAGTAGGCAGCGTTGTAGATGCTTTTGCTTCGTCGATCTTAGCCTGTGAAGGCACGATTGGGATATTGTACGCCCTGAGAGCCGAAGTGGTTATGATTGTGCTGTGTAATTTGCGCCCCGCAGGATATGCACACCACGCAGTCTCGACAACACGTATGAGAGTGTACCATGTGGGGACTCAACAAGGTCATTGGATCGGCATCTGCCTGCCGACTCAGCCCCCACACAGTGCGACCGCAAGGTCGCCAGGGATGTCTCAACGCCAGGGGAATACCCTCCCCTGGCGTTGTACAACCCTACTCTCAACCCTCGGGTCCTCTCCTGGAGGCGGTGGTGGCGGGCCCGCAACGCTTCGTACTTCCGGTACAGACTGAGGTAGTCTGCCCGGCTGACCCGCTCATTGCTTCCTAGATCATCTGCTGCTCTGGAGCTGCCATCACTCTCACTGCCCACATCAGTTGGTGTGGGGGTAGGAGCAGGAGGAGTGGGAGGAGTAGGAGTGCAGGTGACATCTTTCTTGGCTAGCAAGGAACGCCGCTTTTCCCGCACGTGCGTGCAGTTGATGCACCACTGCATATATCTGTCGTCACCACGTCCCACTCGCTCTCCTATGTACCCAGCCCGACGGAGCGCCCGAAATAATGTCGCCTCACCGATGTCGTGTGCCGTTTTCTTTTTACGCAGGTCTGCCACAACGCTCTCTGCCGAGACCCCGCACATCTCCCGTTTGGCGAGCGTCTTTCGAGCAAGGTACTCCTCTGCAGCAGCATCTGACACCTCTGCGAGGCCCTGGGCACGCGGCATGTGTTGCTCGGCGTGCTGAGTGAGCGTAGTGACACCCTTCCCTTGCAAAGAACGAAATAATGCGGTCGGGAGTGGTTCAGGTACAAAGGCAAGGTACGAAACTGAGGTACATTTTTTAGGATCCCAAAAAATCATCACAAAAGTGCGTATCAGGTGTCACAAGTGGGCCCCAGACAGTTTCCGGGGGGGGTATGGGTCGGATTTTCGGGTCAGATCAGGTATTAGGGCGGCTCTGATGGTATGTCGAAAATTTTAGTTTTGTACGGGCTTACACGGTGGGATCTTGTAAATTTTACATGTATAACTACAAGTATATACATGTATTATACATGTATAATACTTGCATGTCAACTATTATACATGTATAATACATGTACCTGGGACCCCCCGTGTTTAAGTCCCCCCCCTGGAGGCGATTTTCGGCCGGGGGGGACTTAAACACGGGGGGGGCGGACCTAAACACAGGGGGGGCTTAAACACGGGGGTGGCACAGTGGAGACCAAGACCTCTTCCTCTGCTGTCGTAGGGGGGTAATTCCGGTCCGGATGGACTTTTGGCACCCCACTTTTCGACTCTGACAGCACCTGGAGGGCCTAGGGGCCACCTGATGACCCTCCAGACCAGCCCACCCCCGTGTTTAGGTCCACCTGTGTTTAAGTCCCCCCCCTGCCAGACCCCCAGGGGGGGACTTAAACACGGGGGTAAGGGGGGGGGACTTATACACGGGGGGTCCCAGGTACCGTATACGTAAATATTTTGGAACGTAAATATTATGGAACGTAATTATTATGGAACGTAAATATTATGGAACGCTGGTGGGTTGGCGTTCCAGATTTTTTTCGTTCCATAATATTTACAGGGCTTTCTGCGACTCGGGGACTTGGACCAGGTGATCGGACGGCATACAGAGTCCCTGACGGGACCTACTCGTGCACTTTTCGTGCGATTCCTGAGGCAAACCATCCTCACCACCGAGTCCCCAACTGGCCCTGTAAATATTTTGGAACGTAAATATTATGGAACGGACCGGGCAAAAATGGGCCCGTTCCATAATATTTACGTTCCATAATATTTACGTATACGGTATATGCCTGAAATATACATGTAAAATACATGTATATCAAGTAAAAATACAAGTATAATACTTGCATGTCAACTATTACCGTATACGTAAATATTATGGAACGTAAATATTATGGAACGGGCCCATTTTTGGCCGGTCCGTTCCATAATATTTACGTTCCATAATATTTACAGGGCCAGTTGGGGACTCGGTGGTGAGGACGGCTTGCGTCAGGAATCGCGCGAAAAGTGCACGAGTAGGTCCCGTCAGGGACTCTGTATGCCGTCCGATCACCTGGTCCAAGTCCCCGAGTCGCAGAAAGCCCTGTAAATATTATGGAACGAAAAAAATCTGGAACGCCAACCCGCCAGCGTTCCAAAATATTTACGTTCCATAATATTTACGTTCCAAAATATTTACGTATACGGTATACATGTATTTTTACTTGATATACCGTATACGTAAATATTATGGAACGTAAATATTATGGAACGGGCCCATTTTTGGCCGGTCCGTTCCATAATATTTACGTTCCATAATATTTACAGGGCCAGTTGGGGACTCGGTGGTGAGGACGGCTTGCGTCAGGAATCGCGCGAAAAGTGCACGAGTAGGTCCCGTCAGGGACTCTGTATGCCGTCCGATCACCTGGTCCAAGTCCCCGAGTCGCAGAAAGCCCTGTAAATATTATGGAACGAAAAAAATCTGGAACGCCAACCCACCAGCGTTCCAAAATATTTACGTTCCATAATATTTACGTTCCATAATATTTACGTTCCAAAATATTTACGTATACGGTACATGTATTTTACATGTATATTTCAGGCATATACATGTATTATACATGTATAATAGTTGACATGCAAGTATTATACATGTATAATACATGTATTATACTTGTAGTTATACATGTAAAATTTACAAGATCCCACCGTGTATGACCCCCCCTACCCCCCCCCCCCCCCCCAACCCCCGTTCATCCCATCAACCTCACCACACACACCCTCCAGTGGGCTCTGTCTTGCAGGCTTGCGGTGGGATATCCCACACCTAACTCAGACGATGCCTCGATCAGTCAAGCCACCCACGTCGGGTGGTGGCAAAAAAGCGATGATGCGGAAGCGCACTGTCTTCAGGCGGCGGAGGCGGGGGACTGGGACCCCTATTCATAAGCTCGGGATCCAGCGCGTCCAGGCACGCTCAGTCAGCGCCCAGTTTGGGCCGGGGAAGAAAGGGAGACGCCCAGGTGTCAGATTGTCGGGCAAAGCGATTGCAGTGATTAGTAATGTGCTGCAGTACCTCACGAGGAAGCTGGCTGCATCAATTCGGTTGGCCTTGATGCACACGGGGAATAAAACCGCTAGTTCACAGCACGCGAAGGCGGCGTTCATAGCGTTGGCTGGCAATGGGAGTTTAGGTCTTCATGCATTGTCTGCGGCGGAGGCCGCGTCAACGCATTTCAAAAAGTCTTGTGCAGCAGACAAACCTCCGCAGAAGCTCAAGAAGAAGCTCAGTCCTAAAAAATGACATGGATAGTGTGCAGCCGGTGGTTGTGTGAAGGGGGGGGGGGTCTCGTGTATCCCCCCCCCTTGCGTGCGCAATGTGGGGTGGAGATTCGCATCTATATCAGCGTGTGCTCAGTGCGGCTACCATCCACAACGGACGGGGGTGTTCCAAGACCAGTTTCCCCTCCCTTCGTCAATTGTTGAACCTTTCACGGCGCGTGTGGCAGAAGTGGCACAAGCAGGCTGGGTCTTGAGGAACTGCAGGCCTGAAGCCTTCGGTGCCTGTGCACCTCACTTGCAATGCCAACATTCAGCAGGAGTGGATGTGCATTTGCAAGACAATCACAGTGACAAATTCGTCGTCAGGGTGTCAAGTTTGCCACTGCTGTACTGAGTGCCCATCAGAGGACAGACAAAACAGTCACAGGTGTTGACACGGCGCAGAAGGCAAAACCCTCTTCCCTATTTTTGCTGGCGAAGTGAGGTGTCTGTACTGCTTGCGTGCTATCCACACTAGTTGCTGATCCAACGTGCCCCCACCCCCTTCCCTCTACCCCCAGCCCTGCAGTGCATGCAAAGAGATGATCCGCGTTCGCTTCTTCGACACTGAGGGGCCAGGCCTTTGATGTGAAGAATGCGAACACAAAATAAAAAGCGGTCGTCCCACAACCCAGGGCTGTGTGTGTACGTTCATACCAAACGAAAAAAAACGCTCCAATTTCCCCCACCCCCACCCTCCCTCGACGGGGGGGAGTCAGCTCGTTATGTGCCGTACCTTTCTCTACTTCACCGCCCCCCTCTCTCGAACGGCAACCCTTACACCCCCACCCCCCCTGTCGCTTCCCCCCTCCCCTTCAACTTCGACCTCGGATACTTGCCTGCCTTGGTTGGGAGAGGTGTGGGCCTTTCGCAACAAGAACGCCACAGACCCCACGCCCCCCCCCCCCCCCCGGAGCCGGAGAGAAGAAGCGCGATAGATTTATGTGGCAGTTTTCTCCCCACCCCTCTCCCCTCCCCTCCCCAGCCCGTTGTCGCAGATTTCTTTGCAGTTTGGGAAACGTGCACATGACGTCGCATGGCATCTCCTGGGGGCCTTCGCTCAGAAAGGCAGAGAAGTGAGGAATGGTGAGCCGCCTCACAACACTGGCTGCAAAATGACACAGTTTGACACACAGTGGCACAGCGAGAAGGCCTCCCCTGACTCCAAAAAAGGGCAAACATTGCGAGAAGGGAGACTTTGCCTTTTTGCATTCACTCTCGGCAACCAACCAAAACACCCCTCGATTGCAGATTGCAGCACGATGCACATGCTGTGGTGCTTCACAGCCTGCTCAGCCGTGGCAGTTGGCACCGGCCCCCCTGGGTTCAACCCCGAGCCAAACTTACCAGATGGCGGTGTGCCAGCGGACGCGCTGCACCATCGTTATGAGGACACCCTCGAGGTGACAGCGGTTGGGCCCGGCGTCCCGTGGATGTCACTCAACGGGGGCCCCTTTGAAGAACGCCCCTCCGTCCACCTCCCTGTCGGCATCTCCGTGGTGCAAGCGAGGTTCGGGGATGACCCCTCTGCTGGCAACACAAACACCTCCTCTGCGACGTACCTCGTCACACACCGGATCTCCGGATGCACAGCTTCGCCCCCACCCCCCCCTTCGGCTGGGGTGGGCTCCCAAACACTCATCAACTCTGCGGTGGTCACACTGGGGCAGACCGACACGCTCATCCCCCATTCCGACCTCCGTATGTTCTCCGGTGTTACCTCTCTGCCAGAAGGCTCGAAAACCTCCGGGGGTTCCAACCCTCTCGCAACGCCTGATGAGAAGAGCGTGATTCACCTCACATCGCCCGGGCTCTACTCCATCAGATGCCAGCCGCGGCATGACCTCAAAGGCGATGCGGTGGGATACATCTTCGATGCGGAGCCTAAAGAGTTTATCTACCGCGTGACCCACCAGCTGCCGGAGCCTGAAATAACCCCAAGGGGCGGCCCTCTCCTTCTGGGAAGTTCAGTCAGGGTGTCGGGGTACGCCCCACAGCCCGACGGGTTCCCCGAGGTGCCCCCCGGGGGGGTTTCAGTTGAGTGGGTCGTGCGGAGCCCTTCCTCCGCATTCCCGGAGTCGCGGATCTCCGGGATGTCGGTGGGTGTCGGGCGGGGTGGGGTGGTGGCGGTCTCCGCAAGGTCTGTCCCCTCCGGGGCACCCAACGCACAGCACACCTCACCCAGCGGGTGGGTTTCCGCCACATTTTCGGTGACATCCCGGGCGGAGCGCCCCACCCTCAGCCTCCGCGATGCGTTCCAACAGGGGGGAGGAGGAGGAGGGGCTGGCATAGCATCCCACCCCCACACCCTCCTCCTCAGCGCCTCGAGCAGAACCCCGGAGAGCACCACCTGGTTGAGCTATGTCGAAGACACTCCTCCTCCCCCTTCTCCTTCTCCTCCAACAGCAGCACCACCCCCTGGCACCTCCGGTGCGTTCTACACAGTTTCGGATGTTGTGGTAGAGGATGCCAATCCACCCCATCTCCTCGTTCCGGGTGTGCCGAGCATCGGTGCCCCCCCCTCACCTCGCCTGGCATTTGCCTATGCCTCAGATGCCCCCCCGGTGTTTTCCAAACCGGGGGTTTGGCGGATTTCCGCCGCGGCTGAGGGGTTATCGGATGGGATCTCCCAGTCAGCCATCTCCTCCCTGCGGGCGGTGCTGCGCCTCCCCTGCGATGACCCGGCGAATGGGGGGGGGTGTGGCCCCGGAGGGGCCTGCACCTACACCCCTGCAGCCTCCGAGGTGTACCCAAGGTGTGCCTGCGAGGCGAGCCGCAGCGGGATGCACTGCGAGGCGGAGGTCCCCCCAGGATCCCCCCTACCGGGGAGCCAGGCCTCTGCGGATGTGTTCTCCTCCGCAGCTGCGATGCTCGATGCCTACCTCCCGGAGGCGTGGCGCGGGGGTGCGGGGGTGGGGCGCCTCCCCAAGATTCCTTTCATCGCACGCACCCCCCGCCCCCAGACCCCCTGGGGTGTGGGCGGAGGCCCCCAGGTGATCTGCGCATTCCCCGAGGGGTTTCTCCCGAGCAGCGAGTCGTTTAGTGCGAATATGGCACATTCCATCTTCTCCATTCTCAGAGGCTCCGCCCCCTCAACTTCAACCCCAGCCTCCACTCCGCGCTGGTCGCAGGGGAGAGGGTGTTATGTTGGAGGGGGCTCTACTTCCTCCTCCTCCCCATCCTGCCTCGACATCCAGCGTGGCACTCCAGAGGATTGCTTCGGCAGGCTTGACATGGTGTTCACCGAAGGGGATGCTGCAGCCTGGGAATCTCTCCATTCTTCCATAGGGGAGCTGCGTGGAGCCTCACGCGAGGCGGGAAGGGTTATTTCAAAGCTGCAGGATCTGGAGAGCTCCACCCTCCGCCGCACAGAGGTGGACCCCTCCGCTCTGGCCTATCAGGAACACGACGAGACGCAGAGGGTCACCGGGGTCATCTCCGAGGCTCTCCTGAGCTCCTCACGCGCTGTCTACACCTCCGCCGGAGCGGTGCTTCTCCGATCCACCCAGGGGAAGGTCGAGTCAACCCTCACAGCCCTCACTGTCCCCAGGGGGGATACCCCCGACATCCCGGGGTTTCCCGGGGAGCTTGGGGCGAGGCCCTCCTTTGCACCGCACGACCTGTCCGCCCCGGCGGCTGCTCTGGCATCTGAATGGCGTGCCATGGTCCCCCGTGCCCTCGCCGGGGCTGCGTCGAGCGGGGATTGGGAGGCCTGCCTCCAGCAGGCCCAGGCAGCATCCGGAGTGCTCATCCTCCACATCTGGGTGACCCTCCTGCTGGGGCTCCGCCACGAGGTGATAGAGTCGCCCCTGTTTTGGGGGGGGCAGCGCGGGGTCTCCCTGGGGGCGCTGCGGAGCTCCGCGGTGGAGCGGGTGGCGATGTGGGCGATGCCTGAGGGGTTCCACAGCCCAGGGGCGGGCGGCCCGCGCAGACAGATCCCATCCGTTCTACACGCCGCGCTGCGGGAGCTGGTGGGGCTCGCCGGCGAAGCCTCCGAAGCGCTCCTCCCTTTCGACAGATCCTCCAACACCGTGCGGTGCATCCGCGAGCAGCTGGCAGGGGTGTCGCTGGGAGGGGTCATCCCCTCCACCTCCCCGGGGGTCACTTCTTTAGGGTTTTCGGAGTGCACCGCAGCGCTGGCGCTCGACACCCCATCTTCCCTCGACCTCCACGCTGCATCGGATTGGAACCGAGGTGCCGTGGTGCGCGATAGCCCCTCCGGGGGTTCCGGCGGGTCCGCCGCGGGGGTGAGGTTCGCCACCCCCCACGCCACCATATCCCGCGACTTCTCTGCCTCCGAGGAGGACGCTGGGGTGGATCCCACCAGAGGGGCCTTGCTGAGGGAGGCGTCGTGGAGGCACAGCGCTGCGGAGTGGAGGGGCGCCACTCCAATGCAGCACCACCGCAGCACGACATCTCTGGATTGCGACATCCTCGGGGGTCGGGGTGGGGCAGCGCAGGGTGGAGTATCGGGTGGCACCCCCCAGGTGGGTGGTGCTGCGGGGTTCTGCCCGGAGGGCCACGCCTGCTTCATAGGGAACATCTCCTCCCGCCCCGAGATCTGCGCTGCTCTCCCCGAGGGTGTTGCCGGGGAGCACACCGGGGGTGGGGAAGTTGGGTGCGGCTGGCGCTGCGCCGCGCCGGGCTCCGCCCGGCGGGGCTCGCGCTGCCTCCAAACCCCCCCGGGGTATT
Organism: Rhynchopus euleeides; assembly: GCA_963210315.1. Taxonomy (NCBI): domain Eukaryota; phylum Euglenozoa; class Diplonemea; order Diplonemida; family Diplonemidae; genus Rhynchopus; species Rhynchopus euleeides. The sequence goes on from OY723245.1 coordinate 2,134,459, forward strand.
TCGAATCCCCTGCGACCGGTGAGGCAATCCCCTGCCCTCTCCCGGGCGGGCTCACCACCGCTGGGCAGACCTCTCTCTCCTCTTCCACCACCACCCCCTCCGGAATGGTCTTCTTCGCATCGCCTAGCGGTGCCACTCCAGCAACCTCCTGCGTGACATATCCCGCATTCGCTGCAATAACCCCTAGGCCTGTCACCCTGACCTGCCCCTTCTCCTTTACGCTGCGCATCCGGGCGGAGCCAGGGGGGCTCACTGAGGGGGTTACCTTTCCAATCGTCTCTGCGGTGTCTCCTGGGGTGGCTGGGTGGAACACCACATTCTATTGGGGTCTCCGCGGGGAGGGGCATATGGTGTTCGCTGCGGAGGGGTGGGGCGAGGTGGTGTCGGAGCTGCAGGGGCACATCCGGGGGGCCCTGCGTGGGGGTGGGTGGGTGACGGTTTCGCTCACCGCCGACCCCAGAGGCATCTCGATGGTTGCGGGGGGGGCTGTTCAGGGTGCGGAGCTGCTCCCCCGCGGGTGGTGTGCGAGATTATTCACCCCGTCCGCCCCACGGCACATCTCCTTCGGAGGGTATTCCGCAGCCCAACCCTCAGGCAAGGTCCTCCCGTTCCCCGGGCGTATCTCCTCGGTTCACTCCGGGGGACCAACCTCCCCCATCTGGGGGTTCCTCCGGGCTTCCTGGAATGCAACCTCACCCTCACACCTCCCGGACCCACCTCTGCCTCCGGCGGGCGCGACTCTGTCTCCCCTATGTGCCAGCGGGTTTTACCTCGCACCCAACGCGTCGGATACCGATGTGCGGTGTATGGAATGCCCTGAGAATTCCATATCCTCCGCCCCTCCGCGCGACAGCCTGGCATCCTGCATCTGCATCTCCGGGGGACATCCTGTGGGGGCAGACGGGGCTTGCCCCGGCATGACCTCCGCACCGGAAGGGGCGTCGGTCCTGCTGCCCCCCGCAGCTCCGCTGCCATGCCCTGCGTTTTCGGTGTCCCGCGGGGAGGCTGTGGTTGCGTCACACCCCAACCCCCCAGGAGTTCTCCCAAGCCCTGATGTAGACCACGTGGTGATCCGTTCCGAGGTTGGTTCGGTAAACGCGAGCTGCACCTGCGAGACACCCTATGCCTGGTGCCACATCGGGGGTGCCGGAAACGAGTCGACCGTTTCAATCGGGTTTGAGATCATCACCCCGGAGGACACCGCATGCCACATCTCCGCATCTGCCGACGAGCCCGGGAGACCCCCAGGGGAGGTGTGCACCATCCTCATCCGTGTTAGGCACCGCGCCCCACCTGTTTCCGTCATCGCCTCTGTCATGCCGCGGAACCACACCTTCCAGACGATGTATCAGACCCACCCTCTGGGCATCCATAGCTACCTCCCACACGCCTGGCTCTTTGGGGAGGCGACGGGTGTCCCTAACCTGCCCTATGACAGGGTCGTGTCGAATCGGGAACACCTCAGCCTCGTGTCGCAGGATACGGCGGCTTGGCAGTCCCTCCTGTCGCAGTGGGATGCGTTCATCCCGACTCTGCAGTGTTGGGTGCAGCTCTCCGGAGGGGATGGGGAGTGGACCCCTTATAGCGACGCCCGGGAGACCCGCTTCGCACCGGATGGGGCTTTTGACGTGAAGGTGTCAGGTGGTGGCGTCGCCACCTCCCCGGTGACGCGGGTGCGGTACACCCCCTCGCTCTTCACCCACCTCCTGCCTGCCGGGGATCGGTTCGCGGAGCGGGTCGTGTCCGAGGAGGTGTTTGAGAACACCGGGAATGACTGGCACGCCAAGGCGGAGTGGCTGCTGATCATGATCGTGCTCCTCCTCCTGTGTGTTGTGGTGCTGTCGTCATGCGGCGGTGTTTTCTATACCTACGACAGAGCGAGGCGGGCACAGGAGGCGAGCCTTCAGCACAGGCGGCGGCACGAAGGGTGGTGGGTTTTGCCAGCGCAGGAGGAGGTGCCGGCGGTCCCCCTGCTGCCGTCGGCGTCTGCGGAATGGTCGACGGGGCTGAACCATGTGATGATGTCTGCCCTGGAGGGGACCCAGAAGGTGCAGCTGCTGGCGGCGAGCGATGTGGACTGCCCCGAGTTCTCCGATGCGGATTCGCTCAGCAGCGGGTCGCAGGGGGGTGAGAGCGGTGCCCTGCTGGGGGGGGACGCCCGGAGGTGTGACGGGTGCCACAGCCTCGTCCCCGCCGCTGCCCTGAAATCGTTCTCCCGCTCCGCCGTCCAGCCGCCCATGTCCGTCTGCCCCCCCTGCTTCGCCGCACTCCAATCACAGCGAGGTGCGCCGGTGTGGGCACCTGAGCTGGTGGGGGAAGGCTGAGGTGCTGAGTGGGGCAGGGGCAGGGCGAGGGAGGGTGCCGCCATGTCCGCGCACCGCAATGGGTGTGGTGCGGAGAGTGTGTGGAGGAGGGAGGAGTGTGTGTGTGGACACAGTGGAGATCACATCAAGAGCAAGTGCTCGGTGTGTGTCTACACTAATATAAAAAGATTCACGCGTGTGTGTGTGTGCCACGGGGTGCGGAGTTGCTGGAGGGGGTGTGGTGGGGATCAGGCCCTCTCGCCCCACCGTCCCCGCCACACCCGTCCCCTTTCTTATTCTGTTGTCTTTCTTTCGTGTTGTTTGAGGCAGTGTAGGTGCCCGCCGGAAAAAATGTGTCTCAATGCCGTGCTCTGCACATCGCTTCCTTCTTCCACACTGCACAGTCGTCGGAGTGCCGGCTTTGTCAGGTGCCCCAATTCGCCGCCCGCTCGTCGGGATCTAGTTGGGGGGCCCGACTACCGCGACGTGCACACCTCCACCCCCTTTCCACGCCCCACACACCCTCTGTCTTATCGCACGAAAGAAGAATGTTTGCCCCCCCTATTGCTTGCAGTTTCAGTTCTCACGTGAGATGTTTCGAAAGAACGCCTGCCATTGTGGTATGGCTAAAACCCACTTTTTCGGTGACCCAAAAAGTACCTAAGAAGTACCCAAATTTGGCTTTTTTTAAGGGGGGGTGTCAAAACTTATTTTCTGCCGGTTTCAGCCTGGATTTGTGGTCAGAGGCACCCCATGGCCAAAATGACCCCACCACGATCCGCACAGATCCCAAACGTTCAAAAGAACGGGGTTATGGAAAATTCGTGAGGGGGGTCCCGCTGGCTGGGGTGGGGCGGCGAGCTGCCTGCCGGGTGGCGACCTCACACACCCTGCACCTGCACCGCCATCCTATACTGTCCTGCCATCCCTGCACTGTCCCGCCAGCCTATGCTGTACCGCCAATCCTGTTGTTCGAGCATGCCGTAGTACACGGCTCTCTCGCCTCTGCCACATGTGGCCAACAGCACAGTGTGTCGGCTTGCGACCTGCACTGCCACCTGCACCTGCGACCTCATGGATTCCAGTGCAGTGAAGACGAAGTCCGTGTGTGCGCCAACTATGCGGCACATGACCCCGCCTTCGCCGCATTCATCGCAAGATAATGTCCGCATGTAATCAAGGTGTCTGGGCTACTGTGGCAAAAAGCTTCGAACGGCCGCTTCTGCACCACTGCGGCCGCCTGTTGTTCCCTCTCGCAGCTCGTTGACGGCGACGATACCGTCCTCGATTTCCTCCTGCGCTTCTTTCGTGAAGTTGCAAATAGGGATACGAAGACGTACGAGGCTGTGATGGAGTTGGAAGGGGACCGCGAGACTGTGCGGAGGATGGGAATCTGCTTCGCGCACCTCGTGTACCCCTGCATTCTGTTTGTGTCACGGTTCTCGAAGAGCGAGGCCCAGGCAAGTGACACTTGCCAGCTCGGGTTCTCCTCGGAGTTGTTCCGCTTCCTCGCCTGGCGCTTGTGGCAAGCGGAGGCGAATGCAGAGGACGGGTACCTCCGCTGGCTCCAGAGCTGGAGAGATCACCAGGAAGACTGCTTCGGCCAGTCCCTGTGCCTCTCGTTCGAGTCTGCAACGTGCACACTGAAGGGCAGTGTTCCCGAGGAACTGGCGATGACTATGGAAAATGCATGTACAATTGCTTGCACTGTAAATTTTGACTATCCTCCTCGCCGCACAGGTGTCAGAGGACAGTGATCTGAGTAGGTACCGCACCAGGTACTACCCGGTACCCCCCGGGACTTCGAAAATCCAGACTTGGGTCCCAGCCCAAAAATTCTCAGAAATTAGGAATTTCCGGATCAATTCCGGCCAGTAGTGTGGTCATTTTGCTCTGGGAGATGAGTTTGGTTGGTCGCAAATTTTTTTGACCTCACGTCCGAAGTACCCCCCCGCCATTTTTCATTTTGGGCAGGTCCACATTTCCTAAAACCCTGTGCCTGGAATTTTGTCCAAAAAATATCACATTTTCGCACAAGGCAAAAAATGGTCAAAAAACCCGAAAATCGGGTTTGTAGGGTATAGGTCCCCTGTCTGAAAATGCAAAATATGGCCCCGCAGGTGTCCCCAGAGTGATTTAAAATTGGAAAATCGACATTTTCCACCTACGGGAAATCCCCCAAAATAGGGGGTCCCCAGACACGATCCCCAAAAAAATGTCCCGATCGCCTCTAAGGCACTCTGGATTTTTATTATGTCATCCAGATGTCACATCTGGGTCCAGGAACACCGGTTTTTGGCCTCAGGAAGTCGAAAAATATGTGCGAAAATTTTTATTCCTGACCAGGACCCCCTAAAATGCCGATTTCCCCTGTTTACACATGGGGGGTTTCATGCAACGCCCGCTCGGTGCTGAGTGTGCTATCCGCGACATGGACGCGGTCGCCCTCTTCCTCCCAGAAGCCACTGATCTCCCTCATTCAACTTCACCTCCGGATGTACGCGGCACGTGCTTGGGTTGTCCTGTCGCAGTGCAGCAGAAGTTCCCCTGTGCACTGCTGCCCAAGCCATTGCACGGAATATGCCACGCAGAGTAACGTGGTATCGCGTGACCAGCTCGTGAGGCTTGGTGCCCCGAATCGAATCGATAGGCTGCGAGCTGCATTGCCTCAGTCAGTTGCTGTCCTTGCATGTGCATTTTTGTGCACAACAGTCCCTTGGGTATCTGCAGCGCAGGTGCCTGCACTGGACCAGGACTCCTGATTTGCCTCTGGCACTTGTGATCGGAACGGATGCGGCGACGTGCCACGGTGCCCATGGATAGCCATGCCGGCACGAAAGTATGTTCACGACGGTTGCTTACCATTGCTGCACTCTGTCAGAACCCGAAGGGTCTCAGCACACCTGAACGCCCACCAGGCCCCCCAGCAGGGGGTGAAACCAAAGGGTCCCCCTGGGGTTTTTTGACCCAGAATTTTCGAATTCGACATGTCCCCGGGATTTCCACTATGTCGCAGATTTCGACCATTGGGTCAAGAAAACCTAAAAATCTAGGGGGGAGGTGCTGAAGGATTGCACTGAAAATTTTATCTAACTCGGTCAAAATTCCAGGCACAGGGTTTAAGGAAAATTGGAAAAAAATTGATTGGCCAAAAACTCATCTCCCAGAGCAAAGTGACCCCACCACAGCTCTGAAAAACGCCGGAAATGCAAATTCCGCGAAACTGAAAACGACCATTTTGGGGGTACCAGGGGGTACTACCCCCCGGTACCTGGTACGGTACCTACTCAGATCACTGCAGAGGAACAGTTGAACGAGGTTGTCCCCACTCTTCTCGCTGAATCTGGTGTCGCCAAATACTATGGTGCCCAGGGCATCTCGAGGGGTTCGACCCTCTGCCCCAAGGTATACAAGGCCGACGCTGAGAAGTTTCTCCGCACATCCATCCACCGTTTTGCTTCCGGTTGCTACTCCGAGTACAAGAGATACTCCCAGTCCACGGAAGGGATGGCTGCAGAGAGAACAGGCGCACTGGGACCTGCGGTCCTGGAAGGGGTCTGCGGCAGGATGCGGAGGGTGTTGATGATGAATGGGGTCGCTATCCGGGATGGTGTCCTCCGCGCCAAGCTCTGTTGCATGCAGCATTGGGTTGATGGCACCTCTCCAGGTGTCACAGAGGCCCAGATCTCTTCTCTGGGGGAAAGCTGGAGGCGGTGCAGGAGAGGAAGCTCCGTATTGGCAAGCTGCGACTTGCGGAACTCGAAGTCGCGAGGATCGCAGACAATAACGCATCTGAACGCAAGCGCAAGCGGACTGCCTTGATTGACAGTATTTGCATTGTATTCCACTGTGAATCTGAGACTGTGATGTGTCGTGGTTAAAGGGGGTGTTGGTGCAGCAAGCCCTGGCACGCGGGATCCTCAACTGCCAGAGTAAAAACAAACCCGCTATTCTTGAACTCATTGAGAGTATGGACCGGTGTTTTACTCTGTCGGAACTGAGGGAATATGCGGAGGCGAGGGAACTCGTAGTCCGCCCAGAGTGGCAGGAAGAGTTACTCGCGAAGCTTCAGGACCACGACACGGAACACATCGAGATTCCAGCGGTTGAAGAAGGAGAGTAGAGCGTAGACGGTCCAGAGGCTGGAGTAAGTCAGTAGAGCCGTAGAGAGTGCGGGTGCCACAGCCCCAAAACCCTCCCCTCACTTCCTGCCTCCCTGCGTCCCTTTTTGTTGTAACCCTCAACCAGCAAAGTGCCCCTGAACTGATCTCCCACTCCTCTCCTCCCAGCATTCACAGGCACAACTGCCTGAACCAGACCCGCATTTCACGGGTGAAGTTTGTCACCTAGACCACAAAAATGACCCCACTACGATCCGCGCGGAGTCCAAAAAGTACAATGGGGGAAGAATATCACGATTCTGGGAGGTCGAATTTTTCCACCCAAGAAAATAAGTTTTGACACCCCTCCCCCTTTTTCGGTGACCCAAAAAGTACCCAAGAAGTACCCAAATTTGACTTTTTTTTGGGCGTCAGCCAGACCACATTGGGTAGTTCGGCAGAGCAAGCCAAACTGGGGGGGGCTGTGCCTTGAGTTGGACCTTGCAACCCCCCCCCCCCCTAGGCATACAGCACGGTGGTCTTATGCAGAAAATGCATATCATTTTGCTAATCAAATTTTTGCATATCAAAATTTTCCGATTTACATACCGTATACGTAAATATTATGGAACGTAAATATTATGGAACGGGCCCATTTTTGGCCGGTCCGTTCCATAATATTTACGTTCCATAATATTTACAGGGCCAGTTGGGGACTCGGTGGTGAGGACGGCTTGCGTCAGGAATCGCGCGAAAAGTGCACGAGTAGGTCCCGTCAGGGACTCTGTATGCCGTCCGATCACCTGGTCCAAGTCCCCGAGTCGCAGAAAGCCCTGTAAATATTATGGAACGAAAAAAATCTGGAACGCCAACCCACCAGCGTTCCAAAATATTTACGTTCCATAATACCGTATACGTAAATATTTTGGAACGTAAATATTATGGAACGTAAATATTATGGAACGTAAATATTTTGGAACGCTGGTGGGTTGGCGTTCCAGATTTTTTTCGTTCCATAATATTTACAGGGCTTTCTGCGACTCGGGGACTTGGACCAGGTGATCGGACGGCGTACAGAGTCCCTGACGGGACCTACTCGTGCACTTTTCGCGCGATTCCTGACGCAAGCCGTCCTCACCACCGAGTCCCGAACTGGCCCTGTAAATATTTTGGAACGTAAATATTATGGAACGGACCGGCCAAAAATGGGCCCGTTCCATAATATTTACGTTCCAAAATATTTACGTATACGGTATGTAAATTTGGGATTTACATATGTAAATCTGGAAGTTGCATACACGGTGGACTCCAGCGGCCCTAGCGGGAGTCTGGGAGCGGGAGTCTGAGCGGGTGTCAAAGACTCCCGCTAGCGGGAGTCTATACTCCCGCTAGGGGGAGTCTGACTCCCCCTAGCGGGAGTCTTTTCACCTATTTTCATCCATTTTTCCCATGATATAGTTACAGTCTACTGGCGTGGGGGGTAAAATCATGGTGGAAGAGGGATGGGGAGGGGCTTGTTTTGCTTCTGTCAGTTTCCCCGGACTCTGGACTACCTACCTATCCTCCTGGTAGCGGCTGCACCTGCGGAGGTGAGCGGTTAGAATTTGAGGTGTCAAAGTGCGGCCATCGCCTGTCGTAGTTGTGTTACACCTTGGGCAAGACAAGCCATCCTGCAGGCCTCATCTTCTTCGTCAGAACTGTCATCCCCCTCCTGCTGTGCGCGTTGGTCAAGCGTGCTCAAAGTCGCCTCGGATGACACGAATGGTGTGAAAGTCGCCCCCAGCGGGATTGGCATTTTGCACAAGCAGAGCGATAATTTGCGGTGTCCTTCGGGGAACCGGGACAGGAAGTAGGGCGCGCTGATGGGTTCAACGAAGTCCTGTGTGTTGCAGTGCACAAACCCCTTCTGCAGCTGTGTCAACTGTGTGCAAAGAACATACACAGCCAATCTATGAGCGTGTCGGGTGTGCAGACACGGACACAGAATGACTTCTCTATACCCGAGGATCCCGTCCTGCGACAGGTGCGCAACCTTCCAAGGCATGCCCGATGCGCGCCGCTTCTCTTCTGCCATCGCAAGATCTCTCTCGTAAGTTGCGGAGCTGGCGATTGTAACGGCATCTTTCTTGCGATGTCCGTTCTCTGCTTCTTCAAATTCGTCGTTGTTCTGCAGAGGCACTGCATCTTCTGGAGCCCACCAATGATGGAGACTGTGTACGTAGGCATTGCGCGTTGATCCCTTTTCGGCATGCTCCATCAACCAGTGAAATATATGCCCTGAGATCCGAGCACGCAAGTAGGGAATCCGGGCTGACTCATCCTTGCATCCCCAGAAGTGCCAGGGGATGTCTGCATACCGGAAATGCATGAGGTCTGCAAGGGAGACAAAGAGGTAGCGGAACAAGCCCTTGTAGGTGTGTCCTGTGACAGGCAAGCACGACCTTCCGGAACTGAGCACCTGTCCCATTCTGCGACACAGGTGGAAGCGTCCAATGCAACACTCACAGCATAGAGGCCAAGTGTTTCTCGTAGTATTTTGTTGTCTCATCCAGTACCCTGATCAGCCGCATGGCGAGCCCCTTGCAGTCATGGAGTGCTGGGGTGACGTAGCGGGCATTGGGAAGCACACCTGCCAAGAGGGAGGGGTAGCCAGCCTCTTTTATCTCAGAGAGAGTCAGGTGCGGGTATCGATGCACCTGTTGATACCAGCGTTCTTCTGGGATGTCGCACAGTGAGCATCGGTGCCCTCGCCCCCCGCATCGCCTCATTGTTGCCCACTGCTGATCTATACTCCCGCTAGCGGGAGTTGGACTCCCCCTAGTTGAGACTCCCGAAAAGGGTTAAACCCGGTAGTGGTACCCTACCCCCGCTGGAGTCCACCGTGCAAGGCCGGATCAGCCCACGGGTGGGTTTGAGGAAGAAATCTGGGGGGGCAAATTTTGCTGCGACTTCCGGTTTCACCCGCCCGAACTCCAGCATCTATCCAGACCCACGGTGCCAAGCCGTTCGCCCGTGTCGCGATCATTCGCGGCTTCAGGCTGCCCCCGACGACACGTTTGTATCCTGCACCTTGCCATACTTCGCCTCCACCTTGTATATGACGGAGAGCGCCCTCCTTCCGCATCGTTGCGACTTCCCTGACAGCGAACTTATCCATGTCAGGGAAGACATGGCGATGATTGCGTTGGCCACCTGGGTGCTGTGCTTGTGGAGCTCCTTGCTCAACACCGTTGCTAGGAGCCTTCTAATGGATCCCAGTGTCAGCACACTGCCCCCTTTTTTAACAGGGAAGGCCGTGCAAAAATCATGCACAATGTTCGTCGCCTCCGCAGCCTCGGGACTCTCTGCGCTCTTCTTCTTCTTAATCGACTTTGCCGCCGGCTTCGCTGCCGGCTTCGTTGTCGTCTTCCCCATTTTTGTGAATCAGGTCTGCGAGCTGGGATGGGTGGAAACGTCCGTTTCGTTTGGTGTGGCTGTACTTCAGTGACGAGTGCCACATTGCATAGGTATCATGGGAAAAATGAGTGAAAATAGGTGAAAAGACTCCCGCTAGGGGGAGTCAGACTCCCGCTAGCGGGAGTCTATACTCCCGCTAGCGGGAGTTGGACTCCCCCTAGTTGAGACTCCCGAAAAGGGTTACCCTACCCCCGCTGGAGTCCACCGTGTATGTAAATCCCAGGTTTACATATCAACCAAAATCTGAAAAACCGTATACTTTAGTCGTTTACTTGGGCAGCAGCAATTTGTACATTTTTTTGACAATTTTGAGTTGTGACCCCACCGTGAATTCCGCGGTATACCTAGCAGTCAATTCCGCCCTGTTTCGAGTTCCGGAAATGCAGTCTGTTGGGTTCAAATTGGGATGCGGATGCGCATCCCAATTTGACTGGTGAGGTTGGCCGGGAAATTTTTTTTTCAAAAAATCTCGGAAAGCTATGGTAGCAACGGAATCAAATGCGGCCAGAATCGGGGAAAAAGGTGTAGTGGAAGACAATTTACTCCCAGATGCAGTTCTCACCCCCCTTGGTAGGCTTTTGTACAGTGATTTTTTTGCTTCTTATTGCCTGCGAATCCACCACCTTCCAGGGCACAGGGTGGGCCGAGCTCGCTCCGCAGGGGAAAAAGTGCAGCCCAACCCCACTCCGATTTCCCGCAGTATGATGCAAACAGGGCCACAGAACGTTTTCCCCCCAATTCGAAAGGCATCGGATGCTGCCGCCTTAGATCGTCCTGCTGGACCAAAAATCAGTAGTCAGGGGGTCTTGGGTTGCCATTGAGCACTTGCAAAACTGCAATCCCGAGTAACTTTGCCAGCGCGCCGTGTTCAGGAACGGCAGCAAAGCTAACAGGCTACATGGGGGGTCTGGGGGGCGGAGCCCCCCAGCCGCCGGAGGCCACGGTAGTGAACATCCTAAAATCCCTCGAAGGCTAATCCCCACACCGGTTGGTGCTGTTGCACATTCCAGGCGGGGATGATCCTTCGCTTGACCTGATGAGTGCCTGACGGTGCGCTTCGATGAGCACCACCAAGCCCCCAGCACCTGGTACACCTGCTCATGATGGCGTTGGGTTTTCATACGCTGCGCGTGAAAACTCGGCTACAAGGCCGAACCCAAAAGCCCCAAAATCTGACCCATCCGCAAAATTCGACGGGGAAAATATTGAGGTAGGGCCGAGGTAGGGCCATGCCACCCCTGGCGGCCCACCCTCCCCAAAAATTACAGAAAAAGGGAGGTGGGGCCGCGGCCCCCCCTGCCAGCCCTGGCACGAGATCACTGCCCCCACCTCTCCCCTGACTTTCTCAATTGCTCCAGGATTTCGGCTATTTTCGGCTATTTTTGTGTACTTTGGGACCCCGTGTAGGAGGCCTTATACACCGCAAAAGTCACCGATTTTTTTTTCCTGGGAAGGTTCTCACTAAAACTACACAGGAATCACATTTTTGGGCCGGAAAATTTTTGTTTCCGGCCCGGACGCCTCCCTGAGACGGACCCATTTTTGGGTCGATTTTTGGGGGGATTTTCCTTAGGAAAGTTGGTAATAGTGGTTGGGCAGCAGTAAATTGGACTCTACTCCACTAAACTCACCGTTTTTTTTTTGCTCGTATCCGTCAGGTGGACCACCGGGTGGGGAGAGATCCGGTGTGAGGCACTTGGGTCCGTCCAGGTGGGCAGGGGGAACCTGGGGGCGGGGGGCCTCAAAACCCGTCTACCAGTGCCGCTTCTAATCTCGTCGGTCTTGTCCCAACCACCACCAGCCAGCCCAGAACGCCCTGACGCTGCGACCTCGTCGATTTTTCCGTTTCGCCCATCCGCCCAACTCCGCCAACCCAACCAGCCCTACCCTTTCTCCCAGTCAGGGCGGTACTCACACGAGCGGCAAAGCGCTGGGGGAGGGGGGGGGGACATCAATAGGGGAGGGGAGGAAGGGGGGGGGGTTATGTTGTTTCTAACCCAGACCTGCTGTGCAGAGCCCGGGGGAGGGGGTGGCCAGCCCCTGTCTAACCATTCACAACGGCCACCTGCACACATCTATGAAAGGGGGGGGGGGAAGGTCCCGGGGGGGGGGGGTGGTGGGGGTGGGGACGCTGCTCCGCCTACTCGCCCCGCTCCACCTCCGTCTGCAGCTTGCGCATGTAGACGCGCAGGCTGACCCCCGGCTCCCTCGTCTGGTTCCCGGGCTCGGCCTGCGCGCCCCCTTGCAGGATGCGCGCCTGCAGCCACTCCGCCGCTACGTCACCTGCCACCCTGGGCGAGAGGGGGCAAAGGCCATAGCTGGGGTAGAAGCAGTGCCTCCACGCCTCGACGGTGCGGGGGATGGCTCCTCCCATCGAGACGCAGGGGGCCATGCCGCGGGCCCGCGCTACCACCCCCTCGGCCCAGACACGGGACGCCGCAAGCTCCTGCAGAGCGGGGATGTTCGCCGCGGGCGTCTCGTCGTCCCCGTAGGCGTCGATGGCCTGGAGGTCGTCCTCGGGCTCCCACACGTTCGCCGGGTCGTCGTCGAACTCCATGGGGCCCGCCGCGTCACCCTGACGCAGCTCCTCCAGGCGTCTCGAGGACGCGGCCGTCCGGCTGCGGCGCTGCCCGTCCCGGCGGGCCTGCGCGGCGTTGCGCATCATCGTCGCAGCAACCCCCTGGATCCCGCCAGCCCCACCGGGGGCTGTTCCGCCAGAGGTGCCAGAGGGGGCTGTGTTGAAAGTGTGGGAGCCTCCGCCCTGGCGGCGCCGCGCGGCCTGAGCGGGGCCAGACGGCTGGGCGCCTGCCGCCGTGACCGGAGCCGCAGAGGGCACACCAGAGGGGGCTGTGTTTGAGGTTTGGGAGCCTCCGCCCTGGTGGTTCTCTGTGGCCCCCGACCCCGACGGCGGGCACTCTGCATGTTGGGCCTGCCCCTGCATGGGGGCTGGGGCAGCCCGGGAGGCACTCTCCGCCGGGGGCACGCTGTGGCCGTGGGTCGCGGAGGGCGCACCAGAGGGGGCTGTGTTTGAGGTTTGGGAGCCTCCGCCCTGGTGCATCTCCACGTCCTGGCCGGGAGCGACCGGCTCCTCCGCCACTTCCTCCTTCACCCGCGTTGGATGGTGCGCAGCCCCCGACGAGTCGTGCGGGGCACTCGGCTGCCTGGGCCCCATCGGCGTGTCGTGCATGCGGCTCGGGATGGGCTTCCGCCGGCGGGGGCGCGCCCGGGCGGACTCCAGGACCTCCCGCAGATCCGGGGTGACCGCGGGTTGCTCCGCAGGGTCTGGAGCGTCGACATCCACCGCCACCCGGTCAATGTAGCCTGGGCACCGCTCACCCCGCACTGCGCATGACGCGCACACTTTGCGCCAGCATCTGCCACACGCGTGATGCCTCGCGGAGCGGTCGAACGGGCGGCGGCACTTCTCGCACTCCTCCACCTGGCCCGCCGAGCCCCCCTGACGCACCATCTGCATGGGACTATCACCATCGCACCCCGTGACATCCGCTGCCATCGGCTTCGGGGGAAGACCCGCCAGGTGCTGACGCATGGGCTCCGGCATAACTAGGGGCACGTAGTGCCCATGTTGCCCCCCCGTCCTCCGCAGACAGTGGGCGTCCACCACTGCACCCGCACCTACTGGGGACAGAAGCATCGGCTGGTGGTTGTCGATGAGCACGAGGACGACGCATCTGGTCACGCGCGCAGCCGCCGCCAGGGCGATGAAGTCCGCCCAGGTGCGCACGTCGTCGCTCCCTGCGCGCATCATCTGCTCGGCCCACTGGTTCGGACCCTCCTCCACCCGCATCCGGAGGTCCGGGTCGCGCATCGCCCTGCGGACTGCCTCTTGGCGCAGCCACCCGCTGGATTGCTTCACCGATCGGGCACCCAGCGTGGCCAACGCATCAAAAGCACAGTCCCCCACCCGGAACGACCACCCGTCCGGCTCGACCAGGCCCAGCCGCGCCTGCTGCTGCAGGGACGACAAGCTCAGCCTCCCGTCCGTCTGGCCGCGCCACTCCAGCAATTGGGCCAGGGGGTCAGCCGCCACCCCACCCGCCGGCTGCGGGAGGTCCCCCTCCGCGGGGGGAGGCGGCGGGCGTGGGCGGCGGGGAGGGGCAGGTTCGGGTTCAGGGGTCGGCTCCTCGGGGCCCGCCGCGTCATCCGGGTCACACATGAAATTCTCCGCGTCCATGTGCCCGTCGAAGTGTGGCGCGGGGGCCAGGTCCGTGTCAGGCGCGAAGAAGTAGTCCGGCTCCACGCCCACCAGCGGATCCGGCAAGACCCGCTCCCGAGTCTGACCAGAGCGCAGGTCCGTGCACAGCGCCCCCCTGCGGAGCGACGACCGCCCCACCGCCCGCATCAACGGCACCACTATCCGCGCCGCCCAGGAACGAGTGAGCTCGGCCCTGTCCCCCAGCTTGTGGTCCACCGCGAAGCTGACCAAGTGCCTGAAGAGCCGCACGGCCTCCGGACCCATCCCGCCCGACTGCTCCAGGGCGAACGCGGAGAAGGCGATCTCAACCTCCTGACACCGCGCCCCGTGCTTGCGATGCTTGGATGCTTCAGCCCGCGACGCGGTGTACCCCCGCGCTCTCGCCGCACCCTGCCTCGCAGACTCCGCGCACGTCGACCACACGGTCACGTCGATCGCCCGGCCCCGCGACTCACCTATGCCGCACGGGAGGAACACGTCAGCCGGCTTGCCCCCGCCCAAGAGGAGGTGGTTGGGCTCCAGCTGGGGGCCGAGTCCCGCGTCCCGCGCCAGCCCCAGCACCCCGAGCTTCACCGCGTCGTGGCGCTTGATGCGGTCCGCCGATGCCTGGCAGCTGAACACATGGGCGCCCAAGACGTCCATGGCGTCCCCGCACTCGTGGCACCGCGACCCAGGGGCGAAGACGACGAGGCCCAGGCGCAGGCGAGCCGCCACTTGGTACTCCTCCCTCCCCATCGCAAACTGTTGTTCTGGCGTCACCGTCACCCACGCCCCTGCGCCTGGGAGGGACGCGGACAACTGACGCCCTTTACTCAGCACGTCAGCCTCCGCCAGTAGGGTCTCGTGCTGCCGGCTGATGATCGCCAGGGATAGGTCGCACTGGCGGAGGGGCTCGCCCGGGCGCTTGTGAGGGTCCACCCAGTCCGCCTCCGCCACCAGCTCGTTGTGGGCGGTCGCTGCCACGCGCCACGCATCCGCATCCCAACGATATCCGCTGTCCAGCTGCACACATAGGGGGAAGAAGGAGCTAGCCGCCGCCAAAGCCGCAGCGGTGATGTGGTCCTCCGACCTCCGAATGCCCATACCCCCTAGCCTGACGGGCAGGGCCGCCTGGTCTCGCGCATCGTCAGGGAGGGTCCCGTCCCTGTCCCCGAGCACAGATGCCAGCACCATCCCGATTTCCTTGTCATACTGGCGAAGGTATTCTCTCCCGGCGTACCCAATTGCGCGCATCTGGAAGACCAGCTTGCAGAAGCCTTCACAGTGTCGCAGGAGGGTCATGGCCACTTGCGCGTCTTGGAGGTGGTGAAGCTGGCGCAGGTTTGGGATGAACTTCTCTCTCAGTTTTGTATCCATCACCCGCTCGCAGAATTCCGCATCCCCCACCGGAGCCCCGAGGAACTCGAAGTTGTGGTGGAGGAGGTCCATGCGAGTCGCGCGCTCCTTTTCCGTCGCGGCTACATCAAGGCCCGCTCCCCGGAGGCCCTCCACCGAGTGCCCATTCAGCGAGATCACTTCGCATTTGCGGCGTGCCACCACCAGGCCCAGCTCCGCGCTCCGCCGCTCGAGGATCGCGAACGCGTGGCCGACCGCCCCGGGGGAGCCCATCAGCGTGCCATCGTCCAAGTACCACACGCTGCCCTCCACCCCCGGCAGCTTGCCTAGGTCCTCGGTCAGCTGGCGGATGGCCAGGGAGAACAGGAGCGGCCCGAGGGGGTCCCCCTGCTGTACCCCCCTCTGCGATTCGAGCACTTCGCCACGGTATATCAGGGCTGAGGGCGACGCGTAGCACCACTCGACCCACGCCGACAGCTCCGGGAGGTCCCGCCTGACAGCATCGATGAACGCCTGCCTGTTAACCATGTTAAAGGCGTTGTCATAGTCGATCTTCAGCAGGACCTTGTCCGCCCCCCTGTTGCGCGCCGCGAAGTCCTTCACGACCGCCGTGGCCGCCTCCAGTCCGCCGTCCACCGCCACTCCTACTTGCCTCCCCTTCAGGAGGAGCTTCCCAGCCTGTTCCCTGACGTCTGCGGTGAGGGTTTTGGCCACCAGGCGGCGGAGGGTCTCCCCAACCGCGATCGGGCGGATCCCCGCGTCTGGCTTGGGGAGCGCGACCAGAGACGCGCCCGCGATGTGCCGGGCCAGCTGCGGGGGGGCCTCGCCTCTGCGCAGGACATTCACCACCGCCGTGAGGGCCGGAAGCACATCCACTCCCTCCACCTGGACGAGCTCCCGGAGGTGGTCCGCCCTCAGGCCTGAGGGGCCGGCGCCCGTGCCCCTCGGTAACCCCTTCAGCGCTTTAAACACCTCGGCGGGGGTGGCATCCGCGGGCACTACCCGCGTCGCCGCGGAGATGGCTGGGCTGTCCGCTTCCGGGTGCATTGCTAGGAGCTTCGCTTTCGTGGCAGGGGTGGCAGGCGCCAGGCCGGCGCTCCTGGTGCGCGCCATCGCCGCCGAATACCGCCCTTGTCTCGCCGCTTGCACCACCGCTTCCTCCGTCTCCTCCCATGTGGGGGCAGCCTCCACCCGTCCCGGGCCCGGGGCTTCCGTCCGGGCCCGGCGCCAGAGCTCCGACGCGCGTCCTTCCCGCCAGAGGATGATCGCCTCCTCCCGGGCCCGCTTCGCCAGCAGCTGCTTCTTCTTCCCTCCACGGTAGGTGCGGAAGAGGGTTTTGGGCACCAAGAGGAGGCGGAGCCACGCCGTGGTGCTCGAACTATTCGCTGCGACATCCCACAGGGCCTGGCTATAGGCTACCGCCGCCGGGCGGAGGATCGCCCCGGGGACCGACAGCGACACCCCCACTCGCTCCGTGTGGATGCTCTCAAGGGGAGGGAGGCGACCCGCATCCGCTGCCTCCGCCGCAGAGGGTGCGCGCCTGTTCGGCACCACAGGGGTCGCGCCACGTGGGCGGCACTTCACGCAGGAGTCCAAGGAGGTGCTCATTACCTTCGAGCACCACATGCACTTCTTCATGCCCAGCAGACGAAGCGCGCTCGGCGGGAACTCCTCACCCTGGTCTGCGTGCGCCTGGGCGTGCTTGCGGAGCGTCTCCTTGGACGAATACGGCGTATGCCGGTGGAGAGCCGAGCCCGCGCAGGCCGTGAGGGGGCAGAACCAGCGGCGACGCACATCCCCCAGGCCCGCCCCTTCTGCCTCCTGGGCACCCTCCCCTAGGGCCGCCGGGCAGGCGTCTCGACACGTGGCTGGGCTGAGGTGGGCCGGCGCCGCGCTCTCTCGAAGGGCCCTGCGTCGGGCAAGGGGCATGGCCACTCCCTCGTAGTGGTTGCCAGAGAGAGCCACCACCCTGACATCTGCGGGGGCTGGCCCCTGCTTCTTAGGGCGCCGCGGGTCCACACGGATTGCCTGACCCCTGCCCTCCTGCACCACCACCACTGACAAGTCCCACGCTCCCGCCGCCAGGTGCAGCGCGAGGTGGTCCCCATGCGCCGCACCAGCCAGGCCCGCCCGATACTCCTCGACCCGCCTGGCGTCCCCTAACAAGTGAAGCAGTTGAGGTTTCACCGAGGCGTCCCCTGCACGCCGGGACAGCTCGGAGCGCATGCCCACTATGTCGTCGTGGGAGGGGAGGGCGGCCGTGGGCGTGAGTGCCGCGAAGAGGCAGTCCCCTGTCGCCTGATTCGGCACCCTGGACCCCCCGAACTGCGACAGGACCTCGTCCACCCCAGTCCAGTCCTCCTCCATCTCCAGGTCCCCACCGCACAGGTCGCGCGGGCCGAGGAAGAGCGGGGGGCGCTCTGACGTTGCGCACAGGAGGCGGGTCCGTCTCATGGGCTGTACGGAGCGCCACAAGTCCAGGGTCACCGCGTCCCGCATCTCCGACTCCCGCAGCCGCGCTGCCGTCACGGCCACCTCCACCCCAGCCCAGACGAGACACGCGAGCGACAGGAACCCCAGCCCCCAGACCCCGCCCGACAGGGCCCCCGCCGACGCCAGGACCGGCAACACCTCTGCCACTCGCTCCGCCCGACTCACCCGACGCAGCGCGTCCAGCCCGGCGCCGATCCGGTCCTCCGAGCGGCGGACGGAGGCAGGCAGGAGAACCTCCAGGCGCGGCCTGCGGGCCACCCATCGGGATCGCCTGCGGGCCCTCCACGACCAGCGAGGGAGCCAGCCGCGTCGGTTGGCCAGGCGGCGCTGCCGTACCATCGCCGAGCCCACCAGCACCCACCCGCCCGTCGCCAGCCCGTATGCGGACGCCGCCACCACTCCTGCCCGTAGATCGCTCGCAGATAGGACCTCAACCCAGAGCGCGCCGGCGGCGATCACGGCCGCCCCGCCCAGGCCCGCCGCCAGCCCGCACGCCTCCGTGAACCCCGGGAGCACACCCGCCGCCCTGCCCGACACCCTCAGCCAGCGCACCACCCGGCTCACCCGCCCTAGGGCCCAGGAAATGCCCCGCGCCGCTCTTGATGGGGACAGCCCCGCAGCCAGCAGTACGGGCAGGACCCCCAACCCCCACCACCAGGCCCAGGCCGTCTCTCCCTGTAGTGCGACCCACCTAGGCTCCCAGACGAAGACGAACCCCCAGCACGCAGCAGCTGACGAGGCCCAGGCGCGTTCCACCCCGCCCGCCACCACCCAGCAGCACCCTCCCACCACCGCTGCTCTCCACGCTTTCGACTGCCCCCACACACTGTGCATCAGCCTCGTCGCCCGTCTCCGCCCGACTGCCCACCAGCCTCGCGCCCGGCACCGACTCAGGGCAAATACAGCCGGCCACCAGCTCCAGCCCAGCGTCCCCGCCACCACCACCGCCCACCCAAGAGTCGCCCTTACCCAGCCAACCCCCCAGTACCCGCCCAGGGGGGGGAGCTCGGGGGAGGGGGGTGGAAAGACATAAGCTGGGAGGGGGGAGCCCGGGACGGGGGGGGGACCACACGACACTCCCTCCCACCATCCCCCACAACGCGGGCAGAGCCCATCTCGTCCCCCCCTGTCAGCTATCACGCCGGGGGCGCCGTACTTGGCCCCGCGGGGGCGGCTAAGCGGCTTCCGCCGCTCCAGAGGCCCTGCGGGCGTGGTCTCTGCAGCGGTGACCGCCGCTGCCTGCTCGGGGGGGGGCCGCGGCCCTTCCGCAGCCGTCGGGGAGTGCCGTTGGGGGGTGCATGAAGCCGGTGGGTCAGACCGGTGTGCTGTTGTTGGGGGGGGGCCCGTGTGGGCCCCGCCCTCCCCCGGCTCCGCCTGTCCCGGTGCTGCCGCCGCCGCCGCAGCCGTTGCTGCCGCTGCTCCCGCCGCTACCGGGGGCGACCCGGGCTGCCCACGTGCGGGGGGTTGCGACCCCCGCCCCGCTGCCGCTACCGGGGGCGGCCCGGGCTGCACTCGTGTGGGGGGCTGCGACCCCCCCGTCTCCCTCGCTACCGGGGGCGGCCCGGGCTGCTCTCCCGCTGGGGGCGTGAGCGCCGCCACCAGCAGCGCCATGAGGGCCCACTGCCCTCGCCTCCTCGCGTGCCCACGGCCGGGCGCATCTCGCGCCTCCATCACGACTCGCGCTCGCGTGCGTCGGGGGTGGGAAGGGAAGGGGAACAGAGCCCGAGGGACAAGTGGCCCCAGGGGGAGTGGTTTTTTGCTTGGGGATACGCTATTAGCCCAACCAGCCCTCCCGACTCTGCCCGCCCGCAAGTTCAAGAAGAAGTTTGGAAAGGGGAAAAGGGATGGGGGAGAGGAGGGAGAGGGAGGGGTTTTTGAAAGGGGAGGGGAGAACCCAACCGACCCAACCGACCAGGGGGGGGGGGGGAGCGCGAGTGTGTATACCAATGAAGTACAGAAACTGTAGCTTAAGAAATCGTTGGATTTTTTTTATGGTGTAATCTACGGAGCTCAACTCTCAAATTCCGTCAAAAACCGGGTCTTTTTGTGGCGATCCGCGGGGGTGAAATTCCGAAGAAAATATCGGCAAAAACAGTTTTTCCGAATTTCTCCACCAAAAAAAAAATATTTTTTTGGAAAAATTATTGTCCTGAAAAGCGCCAATTCCGTACGTTACACGATAAAAAAAATGTTGAAAAGGGTGTAGCGGAGTGCCATTTACTCAAAATTTTGAAAAAGTATACGGTTTTTCTGATTTTGGTTGATATGTAAATCCTGACTGTCTTATGTCAGCCCGGGATTTTCATATGCAAAATGATATGCATTTTACATATGTAAACCGCTGTTTAAGACCACCGTGAGTGCAAACGATAATAATTATCGCATACGATAATTATTATCGTAT
This sequence comes from Rhynchopus euleeides, assembly GCA_963210315.1. Classification (NCBI taxonomy): domain Eukaryota; phylum Euglenozoa; class Diplonemea; order Diplonemida; family Diplonemidae; genus Rhynchopus; species Rhynchopus euleeides. Next base: position 2,154,766 of record OY723245.1, read on the forward strand.
TCCCATTATCGTATATTATCGTATACGATAATATACGATAATGGTGCGATAATTTTTTGAGATTTTCGGAAAACCAGAAATCAGCCCAGAACACATTGAAAAAGTGGTAAAAGTGGAGCCGGAAGCTGCCATTTTTGCTTCTTTGAATTATTGGTGACGGGGGGCTTCACTCAGAAGTGTAGAATGTCCCTCACAAATGGGTGGCAGAGACACAACACACATAGTGCCATGACATGCACATCACTATGTCTGTCTGAAGAAGTTTCAGGCACAGTGGGGCGGAGAGGACTCTGGGGATTGGGCAGTGGCCGTTCCACATGCCCTTCCCCTCGTGACTTACACCCTGTCGCCACCCCACTTCATGGAAAACATGACTACGCAGCAACAGGGTCATACTTGCGGCGGTATGCAACCACCAGTACAGCCTGTTGCGGGTTCGCAAAGCTGACTGGTACGCTGCCTTGCCGTCGGAACCCAGATACTGAGGACACCCCTGTGAGAACACTGGGGGAAGACGTTGGGCTAGCCTAGTTGAAGCAGGTGTCGGGGTGACCGAGACAGAGCACCCTGCCCAGAACATGAACAAGAAAGACTGTTCGACTGATGGGGAAGAATCTGATAGGCAGGTGTGGTCTTCGGTGCAATGTTTGGAGAGATCAGGAGATTTCTCTTCAAGGCTACCACTTGTGTTGGACTTGGCCTTCGCTCCCGTGAGCAGTGAAAAAGTGAGGAACACCGTTCTTCCCCTCTGACTGACGACCAGTGATGACATAGCGAAGGACCTTGAATGGGGTTTGAACCCGAGAGAGGCAATACTCAACCAAAGGTATTCTTCAGGACCTGGCACGGAACGGGCGATACGAACGCTCCCACCGTGCGCACGGGCCTGTCTGCAACTCTACAAGGAACCACGGGGTGGCGCGCGCACATCACCTCGGAGGCCTCAAGGAGCCTGCCTGACCTGCACGACTCCGCTGCGCTACAAGGCGGAGCTCGGGCGCCATCCTCACCGACAGCAAGGCAAGGGGTGATGATCATCTGGAGACACCTGAGCCCATGCAGGATCGGAGAGACGCGATCCACCTGAGGGAGACCACCATCCACCTCCTTCGGACAGACCACACAGCCTTGTCGATGACCACAGCAGCCCGGACACAGACCAGTACGCGTACCCTGCCTGCAGCACCGGACCCCACAGGCTCATCTTACCCTTCCTGGGGCTGGGAGAATGGTAGTGATCTCTATTTTGTGGCTGATTGTGGCCCTTGGCGGGGTTTGGTGGCGTTTGGCGGTGGTAAACTGGAGATTTCGGTGATTGGTTTCGGGAAAAATCAGGTGGGTATCGCATACGATAATGGGATTATCGTATGTTATCGCATACGATAATAATTATCGTATCTGGTCGTATACGATAATCCATTATCGCATCATACGATAATGGATTATCGTATGCGATAATGAATTATCGTATGCGACAATTTTCCGAAAATTATCGTATCTGGTATATATGCGATAATAATTATCGTTTGCACTGTATGCCTAGGGCGGGTCGAAAGCCTGTCCCAAAATGGGGTTTTTCGACATAGCAGCCGCGGCCCTCTATTTGACCTTCTGACCCCCCAGAACCCACCATACCCCGGTTTTTGGGCCCTAGGAGTCCGATTTTCGGGCTCCCGAGCCCCGGAAAGTCGATTTTTGATGATGTCAAAATTTTGTTCCCTATACTGCACCTCAGGGTCACGCACGGGTTCGCCAGTCCACTATCAGCCCATGTGCAGGCCCACTTTCTCGACCTCCTCCACCCCTTCCTCCCCTGCGTCCTCAAGACCCTCCATAGGTGCCAATCCTGCATCTTTCGACCCTCTTCCCACTCCAGCGTCGCACCAAACTGTTGAATGCGGGCAGCCACCATCTCCTTCTCTGTATACACTGCCAGATCATGCAAAGATGCATACTGATGCAGAGTGGGAACCGTCATCAACTTGCACAGTGTGCGGTGCTTGGCTGCAAGGGACAGGCGGCACAACTGGCCACTGCTCCGACACTGAGATGCTGGTCTGGCCAACGAACTCTTTGTAAGTTGAAAGGTCTCCTCTGTCGGGAGGGGGGTTTGCGAACCAACCCTCACGACTTGCTCATGGCTTGCTGAGCAAGGCGTGCAATGACTTTCTGATTATTCAGGACGTGCATTCGAAGCCCGCGCACTTCTTCTGTGAAATGGTTGTTGCGAGAGTTGCACTGTGTGATTCCTTGATCCCCTTCCTCGCCTCAGCGTACGGAGGACGCTTGAATGTCCCGAGCATATCCTTCGCAGCGTCTTTAGCCAGTTCCGCGCACTCCTCATTTACATAAGGCGCGTGCAGCATAAATACCCGGACACTGTTCTGAGACCAGGTCCCACAGGACCCTGGTCTTGAGCGCCAGAAGAGAACCTTGATGATAAGCTCGGGCTCTGCGTTGCAGCTGGGTACTCGCTGCGCTCTTCCACCTCCCTTGACTGTCTGCATCCACAGGAGAAATGCTTCGCAGATAACGGCAGCAGTGGCAAGTGTTTAGTCGGGACAGTTTACCTGCCTTGCATTCTAAGAGAGCATTCTCATGAGGGCATCAACACTAATGCATCACTGTCGGCTATGATGACATCCTCCCTGTTCCTGGCAGCTCCGAGTTCAATAGCAGGCCACCCAACGACTGTGTCAGATGGCAGTATTCGATGGCATCTTCTCACTGTCCGAATCGTTGGGATACGACGTTGTTTGTGGCGCGGATGAGCGGTTGCATCAGAAAATCACAGCCGCAGGATGGTGTGCGCTCGGACGTCCCAGGATGAGAGTGTTTTACTATCTGCCCGTGGCAGGCGTCCGTGCCATGACCCGGAGGTGCAGTATAGGGAACGGAAAAATTGACATCATCAAAAATCGACTTTCCGGGGCTCGGGAGCCCGAAAATCGGACTCCTAGGGCCCAAAAACCGGGGTATGGTGGGTTCTGGGGGGTCAGAAGGTCAAATAGAGGGCCGCGGCTGCTATGTCGAAAAACACCATTTTGGGACAAAAAAACGGGGCTTTCACGGTGGGATCTTGTAAATTTTACATGTATAACTACAAGTATATACATGTATTATACATGTATAATACTTGCATGTCAACTATTATACATGTATAATACATGTATATGCCTGAAATATACATGTAAAATACATGTACCGTAAACGGAAATATTGTGGACCGTAATAAAGGTGAACCGTACTATAGGTGGGCCGTAAAAAAGATGGAACAAATGGGATTTTTCCGGAACTTGGAACATTTTTACGGTCCACCTATTTTACGGTTGGGATAGTGGACTTGGCGAATTTTTTTACGAATTCCTTCGCGACGAAGTCGCGAAGGAACCAAGGAAATCGCACGACTGAAGCTGCAGGATTAACACCACAGGGACTCAACACAGAGGTGTGCGCTCACTATCGTCCGGGAACTGTTCTCCCACAGTTACTGCAGGGTGTACTACACTAAAGGAGTACGATTTCCCTGAATTTTCCGGGCACTGATTCACGAATTTACATCTGGAGGGAGCCCGGTGGTCTCAGCTTCTGTCTGCGCGCCCTGCCGTACTGTGGCTGCTTTTATGGGCTCGTGCAGCAGGTTCTACTTTTACTTCTACCAGAACGCTCCTTGCATGGTGCTACACTTCTCGAGGTGTGGTGGTGGGTGAGTCTCGAGGTGAGTGGTGGTGATCGTGCCCTTTCCACACGCAGGGAGGACTTGCTTCTCTTGCTGGTGTTGGTTGCGGTGGTGGAGGGAGGGTCCAAAGCTGGGAGGTCGGGAGGCCTACGTGTGGGTGTCTGCGGCGTGGAGGCCGCAGTCCGCGCCCCGCAACCCACCAGCCCGCGGGCGAAAATTGCATTGTCTTTTCCATATTCAGTCCCAATAAATGGTGGACCGTAAAAAAGATGGAACGTTTGGCCTTTTTTTGGGAACTTGGAACATTTTTACGGTCCACCCTTTTTCCGTTTACGGTATATCAAGTAAAAATACAAGTATAATACTTGCATGTCAACTATTATACATGTATTTTTACTTGATATACATGTATTTTACATGTATATTTCAGGCATTTACATGTATTTTACATGTATAATACTTGTCATGCAAGTATTATACATGTAAAATACTTGCATGACAAGTAAAATACTTGCATGCAAGTAAAATACATGTATTTTACTTGCATGCAAGTATTTTACTTGTCATGCAAGTATTATACATGTATTTTACTTGTCATGCAAGTATTTTACATGTATAATACTTGCATGACAAGTATTATACATGTAAAATACATGTAAATGCCTGAAATATACATGTAAAATACATGTATATCAAGTAAAAATACAAGTATAATAGTTGACATGCAAGTATTATACTTGTATTTTTACTTGATATACATGTATTTTACATGTATATTTCAGGCATATACATGTATTATACATGTATAATAGTTGACATGCAAGTATTATACATGTATAATACATGTATATACTTGTAGTTATACATGTAAAATTTACAAGATCCCACCGTGTTCGACCCCTACCCCCCCCCCCCCCACACCACACCACTCTATCATGCGGGAGTGGTGTACACACGGCTGTTCCAGCAATGTGTGGTGTCTCCCGATTGATGGATGGCCACCAGTTCTTCTCTGCTTTCTGTGCAGATGAATGCTGTCTTCGAGGCCCTTCGTTTTTATGTGTCAGACCTGCATGCTACTGGAATTGTTGTTCTGCACTCTTTTTGGAAACGAACACCTCCCCCCACCCCTCTCCCCCAAACAAACGACTCTGCGAGCGAGGCATTTTTCTTTGTTATCGTATCGAAACAGAAGCACATCCCTGCGCCTCAGGCGACAATGCAACTGCCCGCTTCGTGCACTCCCAACCAAAACCAACCGTTTCTCTCTTTTTTGATGAAGTTTCTGGTGGAACGAAATTCGAACCCTCATACCCTAGCCCAACTACCACCACGGAGGATGGCGTGTCTTGCGAAAACGCGTCCTGCCCTGGTCTGTTGACCATGCCGCCACAGGAGGGGCCACCGGCCCACCCTGTTCGCATCTTGCGACCGCTCAGGCTGCAAGATGTAATTCACTTTGTATGACGCGGCATGCTGGTAGCTCTGGGTGTTTACACGGAACCTGCATACACACTCCACAAGGGCGATTACAGCCCTTCCTGCATGTTGCCTTCGGGATTGTCCCCAGGTGGCGTGGGGGAGGTGGGGTGTGTGGAGGGTGGTGCAAGAAGAAGGCGAACGGAGGATGAAGCAGGCGTGCCTTGCAGGGAGTGCGGTGTCGGGTTCTGCTCTGCGGTGACACGTATCCACTCCCGATTCCGGTTCATGCTGGCCGCGTGTCGGCTATTTGCATTACTATTGGGGTTGCATTGCTTGAGGGCGCATCGTTAGAGACGGTGCCGTGTTAACGTGGTGCGAGCAATGTGAAGCTGCCTGTCTCCCCCTCCCAACAAAGCTGTTGCATCTGCCGAACTCTCGTTGCGGGGTGTTTGCCGGCGATACCACATCATTTTGTGCTCGAGGAGATTGCCCAATCCCTCCGCACATACACACACGCATCCGCCCACAGGATTCACACCACGACCGCACGGCGGCAGCGGGCATTCCCAGCCGCACACGGTGTCAATGGGTGTGTCACTCCGGGCGCTGACCATCGGGTTGGTCGTGGGATGTGTCGCTGTGGTTGCCACGATCTGCACGGTGCTGTCTGTGCTGAGCAGCGACCGCGCCCTGCGCGACACGAAGGCATCGCGTGACGCGTCTGTGCAGAGAGTGCGCGACGCCGGGGAGGGCAACGTGCTGAAGGTGTCAGATGACCTGCTCAACCAGGCAGCCGAGGGCACCGTGCATTCACTGGAGCTGTTCTGGCAGCAGTCGGCGGAGCTCAACGTGGGCATGTGCAGGTCGCTGAGGGCACAGGGCATGGGGTCGTTGTCGTGGCCCTACCTGTGGGGAAGGCGCGGACAGTTCTTGGCGGCTGTGCAGCACTACTCCTCTGTTCTCTCCGTCACAATTGGCACAGTCAAGAGCCAGCTTATCGAGTACTACGAGTCGGCCTACACCCTGGACCGCAGCCCCAGTGAGTACCACCACTTCGGGGTCAACTTCAACAACGGCACCGACTACGACCCTCCAGGCTTCCCGACACACACGCGCACCCTTGCAGCAGATGTGCTGCCGGGTGGTCTCGGGAACCCTGCTCTGGTCAACGACACGAGCTTCCTCGGCAAGCGCTACCAGGAGTGCACCAAGGACCTGCAGGCGCAGGGCAACGGGACCTACTTCGAGCCACCGTGCTCCTACTACGTGGAGGACCACCGCACTATTGTGATGATGTTCTTCGGGCTGCGCCCTGTGGACCAGGTCTTCTTTTCCAGCATCGTGGCGCGTGGGCACTTTGCAGGTGTCGGCTCGCAGTGCGACTGGAGTGACCCTGTCAGCGGGACACGCCTCGGCCTGGTGCAGATTGCGACAGACCTGCGCCCCCTTTCGAAGTTCATGGCGTCGATGAACCTGGGGCAGGCAAGCGGCTCCCTCTGCAGGGTGTACGCGACAGTGCGGGTGGACCCCCTGGCGCCGTACAGCACCCAGTATGGGCACCTCATCGGCACGTCGCATGGCGAGTCCTTTGCGAAGAGGGCAGATCTGTCGGCAGTGGTCCAGCCCGCTTGGAACTGCTCGGACCTGTTGGTGGCACGCAGTGCGAAGTACCTCGAGCTGCAGCACAACGATTCCACGACGAACTACGAGCGCATCGTGGCCCAGCGGCACCCCGACACCATCACCCTCGCGACAGCCCGCTACCCCGCAGGCGAGGTCTTCTTCCTGAGGTATGACCAAACAACCCGCTTGTCACAGCGAAAAATTGGTGGCGCGCGGCAGTGCTTGATGCACAAAACTGCCATATTCACGGCAATGCCCCCTTCAGCGCAGGGCACACTGCCGCTCGTGCGCACAAAGGAACCCCGAGCTCTTTGTCCAACCTGACTCATATATCCTCGTTGCATCCCAACACCCACACCCCCTGCCACAGTGTCCGGGTGTTCGACAACAAGAGAGGCCTCAACTGGTACGTTGTGTCGCTGATTGACAAGGAGTACGTGCTTGGTGAGGTGGAGAAGGTCAACGAGCAGACACGCAGGGACCTCCACGAAAGCGAGGATGCTGTTGACCGTGACCTGTTCCAGGCACGCCAGCTGCTCGCAGTCGTTGTTGTTGCCTGTGTGCTGATCCCCACAGGGCTTGCCGTGCTTCTCGTGTTCCGCGTTACCGAGCCGCTGATGAGCCTGATGCACGACATGTCGAAGGTGGCTGTGATGAACCTGGAGTCAGTCGACGAGCGCCGCTCCCTCAGCAACCTCACCGAGGTGCGTGGGATGGAGGTCTCCTTCAAGCAGATGCTCAAGAACCTGGTGGAGTACAGGCAGTACCTCCCGCAGAGTGTGCTGTACACCGACACAGAGAACTCAGAAACCGAAGAGGATCCCGTCAGGTCAGACCAGTGCGGCTCCCTGGTGTCCGCCTCCCAGTCCACCTCCCTGCCGCTGGGATCCAAGGAGGCCTCTGTGAGGAGCGGCACCACTGGCATGTTTGACACAGGGCTGTGCGGCAGGTCCGTCACGATTCTGGTGTCAAACATCCGCAACTTCCACAGCTACAAAGACTCGCGTGGGCTGGGATCTATCATCACACGCTACCTGGAGCCGTTTGTGCAGGGCGCAAAGAATTTCCGCGGGATCATCTCTGACGTGTCGGGGGACAGGGTGACTGTTGCATTTAACACCCTTCTGTCCGTCCCTACACACCGGGTCAAGGCTTTGGAGCTGGGCTTGTTCATCAAGGGTGCATGCAGTGAACTGAACGTCAACATGGCCGCCGCGACAGGGATGGCAACATGCGGCAACGTCGGCTGCACAGGCCTCAAGACCTACACGATGGTTGGCCATGTCGCCTCTGCGGTGCGTGCCTTGGAGCGCTGCGGCCGCAGCTGGGAACTACCGCTGCTTTGCGACGGGAAGATTGCCTCCGACGCAGCCCTCTCAATGTACTTGCGTGCCCTGGTTTCTGCCAAGCTTGTGACCGGTGCCAAGCACACCCTGGTGCACGAGGTTGTGAGCCTAAAGACCGTCTGCGACGAGGAGTGGATGTACCAGCTGCAGCAGTCCCAGGTGGAAGACCCTTTCCACAGCCTCAACGCGTGCATCCACAGCGTGTACGAAGGGGAGCTGGAGAAGGCGCGCGAGCACCTAGCTGCCTGCGACAAGAGCCTCACCGGCATCGAGCTGGCATACAAACACCTCCGTGCACTGATGGACCTGGGAGTGCCCCCCCCTCCCCTGGATATCACCGCCTGCCCCCCGCTGTAGTGTGCACGGCGGTTTCCTGGGTGGACCTTAGCAGTGGCCTGAAAATGGATCGGTTGTTTGAAAAAAAATAGTGATGCTGAGGGTCCTCCGGATCCACCGACTGTTGAACATTGTCATCTATCCGACTCTGCAGGGCAAGGTGCTTCAAAAGGGGACAGCATCGGGCCGTGTACAGTCGCCTCGCTCTCACATTGCTCGGGATTGCCGGCACCAGCAGAACAAAATGAGACGAAGTGAAGCTCACAGCCCCCGCCCTCCATGTCCTTTCTTTGGAGGGGGGGGGGTTTGTTTTCTCTACCCAATATCAGAATATGAAAATATTTGTGAATTTCAAAGCAAGGGTGCATCTTCTGCCGCCCCTTCTTTGAAACGCCCCTCCCTACGAAAGAACACCTTACCTCCCGACCCCATTGCAGCCTGACTGAATTGTCTGGGCTGAATTGAACTGCCTGGGTGTGCGTGGCGATTTCACTCGAAAGTGCATAAAACAGCGAGCCTCGCTAATAGTGTAGGCGTCAGAGCGAAATCCCACGTTGAAACTGTCTTGAAGCCAGAGGTGCTGCCTCGGTTCGCCTCGACCTATCTATGGGTGTTGGCCACTCAGAAACCCAGGGGCGATGCGGTGGTGGGGCGGCCTATGAGGTCGCACATCTTCTGAAGCCCCAGCCCCCAGCCTGTCGGGGGTGTGCGAAGTGTTCGCAAATGATCCACACGGCGAAACGTTTCCTGAGCAGGCCTCATCCCCCCAACTGCAACAACGAAAATCATACGACAAGGCACAATGCCACTGTGAACCAAGAACCCACCCTTAAAAAGCCACCCCCCCCAGCCATCTCACACGGGGGGGGGGGGGGTGGAGGGGGCTGACAAAGGGACGGGCAGCAAATTCGTCCAGGAATTGGTTCAAGAATTATACTTCAGCAAACCTTTTTTTTTTCCCCTCTCCCCGACAGAGGCGTCCATGCCAAGCCCACCCCACCCCAGGCGCTCCCCGAGGGCGCTATCTGCAAAGTTGAGTTATGGGGTGAGAGGGGGGTGAAGTTGGTGTTGTGTCACACGTCTTTCTGTATACGGCGGGCTCTTAGCTCCAGGTGTGTGTGTGGTTAGTCCTGTGGGTTACCGCGTATGTCTTCTTTCTCATATCATTGGTGTCCACTCTCTCGACGCTTGAGAGAAACCCATTTCAAGAGATTTCTGCCTTCTGAGATTCTGGAGACCGCGGTGTTTAATTTCGCACATTCGAGAGTATGCTCTCGAAAATACACACCGCACCATGCAGGAGTTCACGTCGTATATCTTTACCCCCCTCTCCCCCCCGCCCAGGACCAGGACCCCTCCTCCTGTGCCCCGTTGGGAGAACTGCCTTACCTTCACCCACAACAACTATTCCCCCGTCATATCACTAGATATCAGACACCTGCCCGCATGAAGAAATGGAGGGAGCTGAGGCTCTGCAGGCCTGCAACCCATTCTGAGTCCAACCCTGATTGAGGCTTTTTTTTTTGCTTTTTTTTGCCACACCCCTTGTCCTTTTTTCCCCTCAAGATGCATTCCTGTTACTGGCATCGTGAATGTTGGAATTTGTATGGGTTCAGTGCGTGCAACAAGATTCCCCTTTCTGCCCTCTGGCACGCCCTGCGTGCGCATCGGGCCGGACGAGGGCTAGGTGTTGCCCCTCTCCACCCCCTCCCTCACAAACCTCACGACCTCACAACCCATCCCGGCGGGTGTCTCGGGCGCATAGTACTTTATCACCGCGTTTGTTTGAGACCATCAGATGTCATGTCTGACTCGCGTATATTTTTGTAGGGACGAGCGACGGAGTGGGAGCGAAGAAGCCGCGAAGAAACGAAAGGAAATCGTACGACTGGAGCTTTGGGGGTTGGCGCCTTTCATGCTTGAGACAGCAAAATCCGCTCGACGAAATATAGGTCGGTACTGTTGTGTTTTTCACGGATTTTTGCAGGACTGTCAAAGCGAAAGGAGTGCAGAGAAGGTTCAGTGTTCTTCAAGATCATCAGATTTTTTCCCATTGCCCCCCCAGGCCCTGGGGTAAGGATTTTTGGTAGTTCACGGATTTCCTCCGGGGGGGGGGGGGGGGCTCCACGGTGGGATCTTGTAAATTTTACATGTATAACTACAAGTATAATACATGTATTATACATGTATAATACTTGCATGTCAACTATTATACATGTATAATACATGTATATGCCTGAAATATACATGTAAAATACATGTATATCAAGTAAAAATACAAGTATAATCATGAATCTGCCCCGTTAACGGCTACCGGGTATTACCGGGTATTACCGGGTCGAAAAACGGGTATTACCGGGTCCGGTAATACCCGTTTGCCCGGTAATACCCGGTAATACCCGGTTATCGCCCGGTAGCGGTACCGGGGATTTTCCATGGGAATTTCCCTTTGTTTTTGGATTGATTCCCTTCCCCTTAGCAATGTGTTGTGGTCGACATTGGATTCTATGGCGCATGGGGTGATCGAAAGCCGGGTTCCGCAGTTCACGTCTGGTTTGTGTGGCTCACTGCAGACTTTTCGAGTTTCGCAGCAATGCTGACTGCCCACACACCACCTGAGCCCTTCCAGAGCCGGCGGTGTCGTCAGATCAGGCAGTCGATCACACGCATAATGAGACAGGCCATGGTTGCATAGCGGCCGTTTTAAAAAATCCCTTGTATTTTGTGGACTTGCAAAAACGGCCGCTGATTTTCAGCATTTTAAAAAACGGCCGTTTTTTTTACCTGGGAATTTTGTATGGGGCGTGGGTCAGCAGGCGAGATCCCACCACCAGGAGTGCCTTCCCACTGCAAGGGATACCCTGCAGCAAGCATTGTGAGCGCGCCTTCAAGTATGATGCGAAGAGTTCAGACTTCGTGGACCACTTTGACGGACTGCGCCATATCAAGAAGAAGAAGAAAGCAGCGTTGAAAGTGCAGAGCCAGGGAAACAGCTGGCGCTGTCGGAGTGCGATACCCTCAGTGGCAGGCTTGCAACTTCGGATCGCCCGGGGTGCGTTGTTCACCGCATCACCGGCTGGCATGGTGCATGATGCTGTCAAGAAGTGTGTCCCGAGGAGGGGCTGAACATGGTTGCGGCCAATCTAGGCACGTGTGTCGTGGATGACCGTGCAGGCAGAGGTGGGTGTCGCTCACTGGCATCAGGGCTCTTCCGACAGAGCTTTCCCTTGATCTCGGCGACAGCACCCCGGATGAGAAGGACACCGCCTTCGCTGATTTATTCCCGAAGGCACGGGCGATCATCCCGGGCAATATGCAGCACCAGCTGGATGGGTTCACGACCGCACTGGCGCTGAAGGATGTGCTGTGCCACATCTCTGACGCAGCTGAGAGGGAGAAGCAGGCGAGCAAGACGGCACCACCGGCCGTGCGATCCCGCTTCTCTCCGACACACACTACCTGCACCGCTTGAGTGGATCTGCACCTTGCACCACGTCCCCGGGCATTTATACAATCTTCCGGGCCCGCTGCAGGACAGCGGCCCTGCTACGTGTGCGTCGCTTCTGCGGTTGGCAGAGATGCCCACGAAATCGCTGGGCTCGAGTCCCACCTGCAGGCCGCCGTCCGCCTGACGGCACCCCTCGCATCGCTGCTCCAGAAGTACTGCGATGCGCAGCTGGGTGTGCCCAACGGCGTGCCCCTGTCGACGCAGTGTACACCGACATTGAGAATGTCATCGAGAAAGTGTCTGAGGTGGGGAAGTACGACCCCCCAGTGCCCCTGGCAGGGGAGCTGGCCTGGGCTGGCGACCGCATGCGCAGAAGGTGGGACGGCACGGAATCAGGGAAGTCCTTCTGGTTTGCGGTCCGCCGTCTGTGCCCGAGCGCGTACGGCCGCATGAGTCGTAGGGGTGTCAGAACTCCGGTGCCACCTCCCCTCTGTTTCGGGGAGGTCACGAGCAGGGCCTGGGTGATCTACGACTAGGCCACCACGTTCCGAGGGTGTGCTGGATTTCTGGGACAACCCGGGGGCGAACCGGGCTGCTACACTCCTCTCTGCTCTCGGGTGTCTGCTGCTTGTCGAGCGACAGGCAGGGCGGAAGCCATTTTTCTTTGTACAGTCGACAGAGAATCGCAGTGCCCAATGTCATGTGCAGGCAACAGGGAGTTGTCAAGTGTGTTTCCTCAGCTCGGTACGGTAAGCAGGAGGCGAATCTCCAAAGGAAAATAGGAGGGGGAAAAAAACGGCCGTTTTTTCGCCAACAAAACATGAAAACGGCCGTTTTTATATTTCGGTAGCGGGAACTGAGGTAGTGAATTCTCAGAAAATCCACTCCCTCCATGACGGCCGTTATGACACTATGACAGGCGTGATCATAGGACCACCTTCCTCTCCTAAAGTCTGCGAGCCCCATTCCATTGGGGGGCAGTGACTGCCTGGGCCAACAGGGTCTTGGGGCAGGCACATTCTGAACCAATGAAGGTTCCATCAGAGAGGCACTGTTCCCGTAGCTTCCATCATTTAAGGACCTTGGCTCAGAAATGCAGAAACGGTGCGTCACCAAACTGGCTGCAAAGTGGCACAGTTGGGCACACAGTGGCACAGAGCGAAGGGCTCCTCGTTTTCAATGATCGATCCTTCGTTCAGGGAAGCCATCTTCTCTTACCCCAGGCTCGAGTGCTTGGTCACGCCAGCTCCGTTATTCGGTCACATCGCTCTGCTGGCTGGGTGCTTGTCGCAACACTTACCTGCGAGCAGCCAACGAGCATTATGGTACCGAGAGATGCTTCTTGGCGTGGCCGGGCTTGTGGTTCCTGCCACAGCAGGTCACAGTACGGTGAGCGGACTTGCTATATTTGCTGGGGTGGCTTCAACACGGGCTCGCCACTGGACTACCCCCGAGCCAAGGTGGATAATCGCACCTGCCTTCGGGACGCTGAGTATCCGCCCCGTGTATGATGAGCGGAAGCTAACCAGCCTGCAGTCGACCCACGTGGTGGCCTTACGACTCCCAGACAACGGCTGGTTTGGGCAGGTGGACGGGAAGAGCTGGTTCTGGAGTTGTGGTGTCGACACGTTTCCATTTTGAGAAATTCTCTGTGATACGCTCCACAACAAGACGCCCATTCCCATGTGAAGCCTCTCTGGCGACACCCTTGACAAGAGCACCTGGCACTCTGTACCGGACCTGCAGCTAAGATCCGGGCTGGTGCGGCAAGGTATTTGAGCGACCCCATGATGCAATCCAGAGAAGTCCCAGCAAAACGTGGATTCGACCAGGCCCTCAATATATGCACGAGTTGCGCCTGCTTCTTGTCATCTTGCTTGGCTACTGGTCCCTCTGATAAATCATCAGCTTGGTTCGAGTCGGGACAAGTCATGATGCATGCTTCAAAGAACTTAGCCTCGTGGACGGCCTGTTGTGTGACGACACGCTCTGCGTCCGTGGAAGCGGACGAGGCCATGAAGTGCATTGAAGAGGGGGGGAGAGGAGGCAACACACGGAGGACACAGGCACAGCCAGGGGTGTGTCCCTCATAGATCTTGGTTGAACGAACAGGTGTTGGAATCAGGGCCTGGGCTCATTATCTCGACCTTTGTTTGTGTAATCATCGGGGCACGCCACGCCAACACAGCCCCCCACCGCCATGCCGCAAAGCCTGCCTCATAGATCTTGGTTGTACTGAACGTGGGTGTTCCCCAGCCGTTCCCACTCCCAGTGTTCCCAGGGCCGCCCCTGTGAGGGGTGGGCCAGGAGGGGCTGCAGAGGCTGGCCTTCAGAATAACGCAGGGGGGTCACTTAACACCTGACATTCCCCCCGCGCACCTTCCCTTGGACTGCCAGACGGAAGATCACCAGAACCCTGCAGTTGATTCACTGCGACACCCCACGAACCATCCCTGGACCAAGGAAATCCCCACGGAAAATCCCCGGTAATACGAAAACGGGTATTACCGGACCCGGTAATACCCCCGATTTGACCCGGTAATACCCGTTTTTGACCCGGTAATACCCGGTAATGGAGGCCGATTACCGGGTTTCCGGTAATACCCGGTAATACCGGTTACCCGTTAACGGGGCAGATTCATGTATAATACTTGCATGTCAACTATTATACATGTATTTTTACTTGATATACATGTATTTTACATGTATATTTCAGGCATTTACATGTATTTTACATGTATAATACTTGTCATGCAAGTATTATACATGTAAAATACTTGCATGACAAGTAAAATACTTGCATGCAAGTAAAATACATGTATTTTACTTGCATGCAAGTATTTTACTTGTCATGCAAGTATTATACATGTAAAATACTTGTCATGCAAGTATTTTACATGTATAATACTTGCATGACAAGTATTATACATGTAAAATACATGTAAATGCCTGAAATATACATGTAAAATACATGTATATCAAGTAAAAATACAAGTATAATAGTTGACATGCAAGTATTATACCGTATACGTAAATATTATGGAACGTAAATATTATGGAACGGGCCCATTTTTGGCCGGTCCGTTCCATAATATTTACGTTCCAAAATATTTACAGGGCCAGTTGGGGACTCGGTGGTGAGGACGGCTTGCGTCAGGAATCGCGCGAAAAGTGCACGAGTAGGTCCCGTCAGGGACTCTGCATGCCGTCCGATCACCTGGTCCAAGTCCCCGAGTCGCAGAAAGCCCTGTAAATATTATGGAACGAAAAAAATCTGGAACGCCAACCCACCAGCGTTCCAAAATATTTACGTTCCATAATATTTACGTTCCATAATATTTACGTTCCAAAATATTTACGTATACGGTACTTGTATTTTTACTTGATATACATGTATTTTACATGTATATTTCAGGCATGTACATGTATTGTACATGTATAATAGTTGACATGCAAGTATTATACATGTATAATACATGTATATACCGTATACGTAAATATTATGGAACGTAAATATTATGGAACGGGCCCATTTTTGGCCGGTCCGTTCCATAATATTTACAGGGCCAGTTGGGGACTCGGTGGTGAGGACGGCTTGCGTCAGGAATCGCGCGAAAAGTGCACGAGTAGGTCCCGTCAGGGACTCTGTATGCCGTCCGATCACCTGGTCCAAGTCCCCGAGTCGCAGAAAGCCCTGTAAATATTATGGAACGAAAAAAATCTGGAACGCCAACCCACCAGCGTTCCAAAATATTTACGTTCCATAATATTTACGTTCCATAATATTTACGTTCCAAAATATTTACGTATACGGTACTTGTAGTTATACATGTAAAATTTACAAGATCCCACCGTGTCCCCGCGGGCTGAGGTCAGGCTGGCGACCCAGGTTTTCAGGGTGACACCAGGATTTCCTCGAAATTTTGGGTGACCCCCACCCCCTGGTCGGGCACCCTACCAGGGGGGGGGGGGTCACGAGGGGGGGTATGGGGGGGGGTACCCCCCCTACCCGACCCCCCTCCCGACTCGGGATGGGGGGGGGTCAGGAGGTGGTACTTTCACCCAATTGATGTTCCCCAGTAATAGGTGTAAATGGGCACCCCATGGCCAAAATGACCCCATCGCGATCCGCACAGATTCCAAACGTTCAAAAGAACGGGTTTTTGGAAAATCCGAGGGGGGGGTCCCGCTGGGTGGGTAGGTGGGGTGTAGTGGACTGGCTGCCTCCCAGCCACCTTCTCCCACGACCAGTCCCTGAACCAGACCCGTGTTTCATGGGTGATACTTGGCTCACACACCATCAAAGTGACCCCACTGTGATCCGCACAAATTCCAAACGTTCAAAAGAAAGGGGTTTTGGAATACCCGAGGAGGGGGTCCCGCTGGGTGGGGTGGGGTGTCATGGTGTGTTACCTTGGCACCTAGACCCACAGTGTGACCCCACTACGATCCGCACAGAGCCCAAAGAGTGCAATGGAAGGGGTCAATCGCGATTCCGCGAGTCGAAGATTCCGCACTTTTGGGTCACTTTCAGGTGATGTCAGGTCCCTGGAGTGACTGCAGATAGCCCATTTTCAGGGTGGGAGCCCTACTCGTACGTCACCCAGATTCAGCCCAAACCCGTGCACCCAGGGTGCACGGTCGCCGGGAGCGCGCGGGCACCCGGAAACAGGTCGCATTTGCGCGCGCTGCCTGCACCCTGCACGCCAGCCCCCCCCCCCCCCCCCCCCCCCCCCCCCCCGACGTTCACGACCCCCCAGAAAATTACCCCAGCCCCTGTGCCCCCCCCCCCCAGGTTGCCGTAGCGCCCCCCTGGGGTGTTCCCTGCTTCTTTGCAACTCAGCCGCAACCCACACCACGCCCTCCACGCCTTCAAAGAAAGGCGTTAGTTGAGGGCTTCCTCCGTGCCGAACTGTGTCACCGACACCCATAAGGGGGGGAGTCTCCGCTATCCGGTGCAGTTTTGTTTGGAGTATTTCCCTTGAGTGTTGTGCTCACAACGCAGGGGCCTGCGCCCCCCGTGCAATAAAAAATTGCAGAACACCATCGCCACGCAGGTGCTGGCGAGCCCTGCGTCACCCGATACAGAACCGAAGAAAGGTATTTCGGGTCGACTCCTGACACTCGAAACAAGCAACGGAATGGCACTTCACGAGTTGACTCGTGGTTGCCAGGATTCGTGCGCCGTGTCCGAAAATAATGTGATTTGCCACTTTTTTGTTGGACAAATCTGGCACATCTCACCTTTACAGAAAAGGTAGGAGAAAACGTGCCGATAGCGGAGACACCACTTCTCACTTTCTATGTCTCTATTGAACCTCTGATGGTGCATCAAAGCGAGCTCGGCCTGAAACGTATTACGCTTGGCACCGTTCGGTGCAAGGTAGGGGGAATGCCACATAAAGGAAAGAACCCATAACAGAATGCCACGAGTTGTTAGTTGGGTTGAGCAGCAACTTCTTCACCCCTCGCCACTCCACCCCCGCCCTGACGCCTTGTCCCCCCTCTTCCTCCTGTGCCATGTGCGGCAGATTGCCGTGGCTGCTGGGGTTGAGGGGGCGATGCATGCGCTTGAGCGGGTGTCGTGAGTGGGCGCCGGCCGTGCGACACAATTTCCTCTTTGACACGCGGAGTTGGGGGGGAGGGGAGGGAGTGGGGGCAAGGGGCCCAGGCAAACAACATGTCGAACCCAGCCCCTGGTCCCCCGCCCCCCCCCCCCCCCTAGGGGGGGTCAAATGCCACCCTTTTACGTGGACAAACACGATTTTTCAAAAAACCGGCGCAGAGGCCCCAAAGCCCCCGTAAACCCTCCAAACCCCCCCAGATCGGTCCGGAAACCCATCGAACCCCACTTTTCCACCATTCCGGGCACCTCAGGTGCCCGAATTGGGGTACCTAAATTTTGTGCCACCGTTTGGTACCGGACAGTGCCACTGTGTGGGAGGTTGGAAAAGAAAATGCCCCAACACACCACATCTGAGGGTTGCAATGCATGTTGCTTGCCAACCACGTCATCCGGTGGGTGTCAGGCGCTATGTAGGTGGCATTAGCCAGGTCTTCGATGAGTTCTGGCTTGTATATGTACCTCCCTGCCACCATGCACCGGGAGGCTGCCTGTAGGTACGGAACAAGTCCAGATGGTCGTGTGATTCCTGTGCAGCAGTGCTCCACAACCGGGATGTGTTGACAACGACTGTTGCAACACGAGCTGTACATTCCGGGAACACACGAAGTGCGCTGTCGTGGTACCCATTGTGCCAGAATTGGTAGTTGCTGCGGTCTACTTTGCCTGGCCCAAGAGCACTGGTACTGAACGGTGCAATATGCGTGGCGAGGTGAATGCAACGGAAGGGCGCAAAGTCAATACAGCTCTCGGATGGCGGGTGGTGGTGCCACTAGTGTGTGACGTTCACTCGAGGATACAACGCATCACAATGAATCAGCAACCGTGGACCGAGTACAATACGCTCTCTGTGGCTGGTGTGGGGGACAAAGGCAGTGCCTGTGCCGCAGGCAGGGAGGTACATATACAAGCCAGAACACATCGAAGACCTGGCTCATGCCACCTACATAGCGCCTGACACCCACCGGATGACGTGGTTGGCAAGCAACATGCATTGCAACCCTCAGATGTGGTGTGTTGGGGCATTTTCTTTTCCAACCTCCCACACAGTGGCACTGTCCGGTACCAAACGGTGGCACAAAATTTAGGTACCCCAATTCGGGCACCTGAGGTGCCCGGAATGGTGGAAAAGTGGGGTTCGATGGGTTTCCGGACCGATCTGGGGGGGTTTGGAGGGTTTACGGGGGCTTTGGGGCCTCTGCGCCGGTTTTTTGAAAAATCGTGTTTGTCACCCCCATTTGACCCCCCCTACCCCCCCCCCCCTTCCACCGCCCCAGCTTCGCATCTCCACCCTCCATCTCCGGAATTTTTCCCAAGCCCCTGAAACCGATTGAAGAGTAACCAAACCCAAGGATAAAAACAAAGAACCGTTGGCGTTCGCACTGGTCGTGCTGCAACACGTTGACAAGAGGGGAATGAACCCAACCCAGCAGCCCTCTCTTTAACTGGGGAGAACCGTTTCAAACCGTCCAGCAACAGCAAGTTTTATTGTGTGTGGGAGGGTGGGTGGGGACGGCGGGCTCAGAAACACTGCCCCCGCAGCTCCACACCACTCCACCACTCCAAAAAAATATCAACTTAGACCGTCATCGATCAGCCCCGTCGCCTGTTCTTCCATTTCCCCGCTTTCCCAGCCCCATCTTCCCTTTCTTGACCTCACCAGTCGGGCTTTCTTCCCGCGGGAAGCAGTCTCAGTACGACTTCTTATTTAGTCTAAACCGTTTTCCATGTCTCGACTCCTTCCTATCCATGACACACCACACACCGCGAAGCCATGTCTTCGTCTTCAGGTGATGGCGTTGCAGTCGTGGCCATCGATGTATCTCTGATTGATTACCCAGTTTTGAACAACCGCGCCACGCTATCCAGACACGGCCCTCTTGATGACAGCTCCTGGCGTTCTGGATAACGCACAGTATACACACGCCCGCCACATCACAGTGTCAGGGCTTGATTATGATGACTTCCGTGATTTTGAAGATCACCGGAGGTGGGATATGTGACCCCACCGACCTCCCAACGCCACGCTTTGAGTCGGTGGTGGTGACGGGTGGCACAACAATGAAACCGGTGTACTGTGTGTGCTAAGGAAATTGCATTGCCCCGTTTGCTGCAATGCCGCCCGTGCGATACTATAGGTGCTGTGCCGCCTTGCTCAAAACACATGCCCTCCATCTGAACACACACAAGGGCCACGCTCATTGAGGCACTTAAGAGAGTTGTGGGGGTGAAACGCCCTTCGCCACGGCCCCTCTTTCCCTGAGTATAGTCAAGGCTGTTGTGAGGTGATACGGTGTTCACGCCTGTGGAGGCGTCGAAGATCAGCCCCACGACAAGGCGCCCCAATGCAAGGGGCGCAAGAAGGAGGCGTCTCGAAGATTCTAGCCCCGTCTGGAGCACGGCACCTACAAGGGCCTAGCCAGCCGACACCAGTCAGCGAAATGGCCTCGGGATAACGAATTACT
Organism: Rhynchopus euleeides; assembly: GCA_963210315.1. Classification (NCBI taxonomy): domain Eukaryota; phylum Euglenozoa; class Diplonemea; order Diplonemida; family Diplonemidae; genus Rhynchopus; species Rhynchopus euleeides. The sequence goes on from OY723245.1 coordinate 2,174,708, forward strand.
GAAATAAAAGTCCCTGGCAATCCAGGTGTGAGGAATCTGACACACGTGTTTGCCACAAGAGTTCAGATTGCACTGTGATCTGAGTGAAGTTGTGGTGATCATCTCCCGGCTGATTCCCAACGCAACCGGCGTAGAACGCAGAGGTGACCCGGACAAGCCCCCAGGGGTGTTGTGTCAGCACGCCCTCCCCCCAACAGGATCTACCAACCTGCCCGGAACCCCCCCCTGTGTACAGTCTCCTCCCTCAACCTTGCACCTCCTTCCAAGCATCTCTTTTTGAACAAAAATGACGATTGGGCCGCGATACGCTTGCTGTCGCCCCCAGGCCTCTGGCTAATTCGGGTCGAACGTTAAGTTTCTCCGTGCCGGGGGGGGGAGGGGGGGGGCTACCCTACCCTACCCTAGGGTTGGGGCCGCCGGGGTCCCAGATTTTTTGGTAATTTCCAGGTGTGGGTAGGGGGACCTTTTCGAATTTTTTTTTCGAGGGGTGCCCATTTTGGCGATTTGGGCCCGATTTCGAGGGTTACGGGTGACCCTAGACCCTACCCAACCCTAGGGTTGGGGTTGGGGTTAACTCCAGACCCTACCCTCACCCTAGGGTTAGGGTTAACCCTAGACCCTACCCTGGGGTTAGGGTTAACCCTATACCCTACCCAACCCTAGGGTTAGGGTCAGGGTTAACCCTATACCCTACCCAACCCTAGGGTTAGGGTCAGGGTTAACCCTACACCCTACCCAACCCTAGGGTTAGGGTTGGGGTTAACCCTAGACCCTACCCTAGGGTTAGGGTCAGGGTTAACCCTAGACCCAACCCTACCCTAGGGTTAGGGTTAACCCTACACCCTACCCAACCCTAGGGTTAGGGTTAGGGTTAACCCTAGACCCTACCCTAGGGTTAGGGTCAGGGTTAACCCTATACCCAACCCAACCCTACACCCAACCCTACCCTAGGGTTAGGGTCAGGGTTAACCCTAGACCCAACCCTACCCTAGGGTTAGGGTTAACCCTAGACCCTACCCTAGGGTTAGGGTCAGGGTTAACCCTAGACCCAACCCAACCCTACACCCAACCCTACCCTAGGGTTAGGGTTAGGGTTAACCCTAGACCCAACCCAACCCTAGGGTTAGGGTTCGGGTTAACCCTAGACCCAACCCAACCCTAGGGTTAGGGTTGGGGTTAACCCTATACCCTACCCAACCCTAGGGTTAGGGTTAGGGTTAACCCTATACCCAACCCAACCCTAGGGTTAGGGTTAACCCAACCCAACCCTAGGGTTAGGGTTAACCCAACCCGACCCTAGGGTTAGGGTTAACCCTACACCCTACCCAACCCTAGGGTTAGGGTCAGGGTTAACCCTAGACCCAACCCAACCCTAGGGTTAGGGTTGGGGTTAACCCTATACCCTACCCAACCCTAGGGTTAGGGTCAGGGTTAACCCTAGACCCAACCCAACCCTAGGGTTAGGGTTAACCCTATACCCCACCCAACCCTAGGGTTAGGGTTAGGGTTAACCCTATACCCAACCCTACCCTAGGGTTAGGGTTAGGGTTAACCCAAGACCCAACCCTACCCTAGGGTTAGGGTTAACCCTATACCCTACCCAACCCTAGGGTTAGGGTTGGGGTTAACCCTATACCCTACCCTCACCCTAGGGTTAGGGTTAACCCTATACCCAACCCAACCCTAGGGTTAGGGTTAACCCAAGACCCAACCCTACCCTAGGGTTAGGGTTAGGGTTAACCCTATACACAACCCAACCCTAGGGTTAGGGTTAACCCTATACCCTACCCAACCCGAGGGTTAGGGTTGGGGGTTAACCCAAGACCCTGCCCGACCCTAGGGTTAGGGTTCACCCTAGACCCAACCCTACCCTAGGGTTCGGGTTTGGGTCAGGTTGAACCCTAGACCCGACCCAACCCTCGGATCAGGGTTGGGGTTAACCCTATACCCTACCCTAACCCTAGGGTAGGGTCTAGGGTCAACCCTGACCCTAACCCTAGGGTTGGGTCAAGGGTTAACCCTAACCCTAGGGTTGGGTAGGGTCTAGGGTTTACCCTGACCCTAACCCTAGGGTTAGGGTAGGGTCTAGGGTCAACCCTGACCCTAACCCTAGGGTTGGGTAGGGTCCAGGGTTAACCCTAACCCTAACCCGAGGGTTGGGTAGGGTCTAGGGTCAACCCTGACCCTAACCCGAGGGTTGGGTAGGGTCTAGGGTTAACCCTAACCCTAACCCTAGGGTTGGGTCAAGGGTTAACCCTAACCCTAACCCTAGGGTTAGGGTAGGGTCTAGGGTTAACCCTGACCCTAACCCTAGGGTTGGGTCAAGGGTTAACCCTAACCCTAACCCTAGGGTTGGGTAGGGTCTAGGGTCAACCCTGACCCTAACCCTAGGGTTGGGTCAAGGGTTAACCCTAACCCTAACCCTAGGGTTGGGTAGGGTCTGGGGTCAACCCTGACCCTAACCCTAGGGTTGGGTCAAGGGTTAACCCTAACCCTAACCCTAGGGTTAGGGTAGGGTCTAGGGTTAACCCTGACCCTAACCCTAGGGTTAGGGTAGGGTCTAGGGTCAACCCTAACCCTAACCCTAGGGTTGGGTCAAGGGTTAACCCTAACCCTAACCCTAGGGTTGGGTAGGGTCTGGGGTCAACCCTGACCCTAACCCTAGGGTTGGGTCAAGGGTTAACCCTAACCCTAACCCTAGGGTTGGGTAGGGTCTAGGGTCAACCCTGACCCTAACCCTAGGGTTGGGTCAAGGGTTAACCCTAACCCTAACCCTAGGGTTGGGTAGGGTCTGGGGTCAACCCTGACCCTAACCCTAGGGTTGGGTCAAGGGTTAACCCTGACCCTAACCCTAGGGTTAGGGTAGGGTCTAGGGTCAACCCTAACCCTAACCCTAGGGTTGGGTAGGGTCTGGGGTCAACCCTGACCCTAACCCTAGGGTTGGGTCAAGGGTTTACCCTAACCCTAACCCTAGGGTTGGGTAGGGTCTGGGGTCAACCCTGACCCTAACCCTAGGGTTGGGTCAAGGGTTAACCCTAACCCTAACCCTAGGGTTAGGGTAGGGTCTAGGGTCAACCCTGACCCTAACCCGAGGGTTGGGTAGGGTCTAGGGTTAACCCTAACCCTAACCCTAGGGTTAGGGTAGGGTCTAGGGTTAACCCTGACCCTAACCCTAGGGTTGGGTAGGGTCTAGGGTCAACCCTAACCCTAACCCTAGGGTTGGGTAGGGTCTAGGGTCAACCCTGACCCTAACCCGAGGGTTGGGTAGGGTCTAGGGTTAACCCTAACCCTAACCCTAGGGTTAGGGTAGGGTCTAGGGTTAACCCTGACCCTAACCCTAGGGTTAGGGTAGGGTCTAGGGTCAACCCTAACCCTAACCCTAGGGTTGGGTAGGGTCTAGGGTCAACCCTGACCCTAACCCGAGGGTTGGGTAGGGTCTAGGGTTAACCCTAACCCTAACCCTAGGGTTAGGGTAGGGTCTAGGGTCAACCCTAACCCTAACCCTAGGGTTGGGTAGGGTCTAGGGTCAACCCTGACCCTAACCCGAGGGTTGGGTAGGGTCTAGGGTTAACCCTAACCCTAACCCTAGGGTTAGGGTAGGGTCTAGGGTCAACCCTAACCCTAACCCTAGGGTTGGGTAGGGTCTAGGGTCAACCCTGACCCTTACCCTAGGGTTGGGTAGGGTCTGGGGTCAACCCTGACCCTAACCCTAGGGTTGGGTCAAGGGTTTACCCTAACCCTAACCCTAGGGTTGGGTAGGGTCTGGGGTCAACCCTGACCCTAACCCTAGGGTTGGGTCAAGGGTTAACCCTAACCCTAACCCTAGGGTTAGGGTAGGGTCTAGGGTTAACCCTGACCCTAACCCTAGGGTTGGGTCAAGGGTTAACCCTAACCCTAGGGTTAGGGTAGGGTCTAGGGGTTTACCCTGACCCTAACCCTAGGGTTGGGTAGGGTCTAGGGTCAACCCTGACCCTAACCCGAGGGTTGGGTAGGGTCTAGGGTTAACCCTAACCCTAGGGTTAGGGTAGGGTCTAGGGTTAACCCTGACCCTAACCCTAGGGTTAGGGTAGGGTCTAGGGTCAACCCTAACCCTATCCCTAGGGTTGGGTCAAGGGTTAACCCTAACCCTAGGGTTGGGTAGGGTCTAGGGTCAACCCTGACCCTTACCCTAGGGTTGGGTAGGGTCTGGGGTCAACCCTGACCCTAACCCTTGGGTTGGGTTGGGTCTAGGATCAACCCTGGCCCTGACCCCTGGGTTGGGTAGGGTCGTGTTGGGTCGGGTTATGGGTACCCAACCCTCACCCTAGGGTAGGGTTGGGTCGGGTTGTGGGTACCCCCGACGTGCTGTAGGGTAGGGTAGGGTAGGGTAGGGCCCCCCCCCCCCCTCCGGCCCAACGTTAAGTCCGGCCCCAGAATTAGCCAGAGGCCTGGTCGCCCCCCCCCCCCCCCCCTATTTTTTTGGCTTGCATGTTCCATCGATCCTCATCCCATACCACCAACCCCCATATCAAACAGAACGCCCCTCCCTCCTCGATCTAAAGGGGGGTCACAGCTATTGTTTACCTGGCTTCATGTAAATAGTAGATGTGCATGTAAATAATAGCTGTGAATATTCCTGGCACCTCGCACCACCCTCCGGAAGGACAGGTACAAAAAGGTCCTGGGTAAGACGTTAAACTGCCTGGGGGGGCCGTCCCCGGACCATGACGGGTGCCTGCACCAGGAGTCTAGCACGGCCGTGGTCCAGGGCATGACCGAAAACTGCTTGGGTACCGAGGCTCCCCAGACCAGGAAGGGTGGAGACACCTGGAGTCTAAATAGTCACACCACGTCAGGCCAGACCTTCGCATTGCACTCCGCGAAGACTGCCACACAGCCGCGGGGCAGGTGTGCAGCCTGTGGAAAACCTCGTACAGAAAAGGGTCGGCGACCGCCCGCCCCCAGTCTGAGAGGCATCAGCCGAATCTCGGTGGAGGCGGGCACAAAACAAAAGGGAGAGTCGTCACTGTGCATATCAGCACGGTCCCGCCCTCTGTGCCAGACCAACACACCACCAAAGGAAAAGAGGAAGAGGCGACGTAAGGCAATGCCTCCGTGCGGCCAGGAGAACACGAAATAGCGACCCCCTCAACGGGGAATGCTACGAGCACGGCCAAAAATCGTTCAAAATCGTTCAATAATATTCACTGTAAACAATACGTGTAAATAATTTTACACGCACGTACTGTTTACATAGTTCAGCATTTTGTTTCGAAACCTGTGCGGAATCGCGATTTTCCACTTCCATTGTCCTTTTCGGACTCCGTGCGGATCGTAGTGGGGTCATTTTGGTGGTATCGGTGCCAAGATTCATCCATGAAATATTGGTCTGATTCAGTGACTGGGAGGCAGCTAGCCCACCACACCACCCACCCAGGCGGGACCCCCTCACCGGCTTTCCAAACCCCGTTCTTTTGAACGTTTGGAACCTGCGCGGATCCTGGTGGGGTCACTTTGGTGACAGAGGCACCAAGTCTCACTCCTCAGAGCACCTTGGAAATATTTTTGAACCCCCCGAAAAATAAAATAATTGCACGTAAATAATAATCGGATGTAAACAATACATGTAAATAATTTTATGTAAACAATACCTGTAGGTAAACAATAGTCGTGAGGGGGGTTTATGTGAAAACGTACCTTTCTTCGAACATAGTCGTGCCGTTACCCCTTTCCATCCCTCTCTCTCTCCGTCTCCACTCGATGCCTTTACTCTTCTCTCAGGCACGCGTTGTTTTCTTGGATGTTTTTTTTGACGAAGTTTTTGGGTGGGATATCGTTGCGCGACAAGCTGGGCGGGTATATAATCCCCACTCTCGTCACCAGGGGGAGACACACAACACACACACACACCATGCAAACGACGGGCGACCTCCGCGCGGTTCCCCTGGGGGCCAGTAATGGCTGCCAACCGCCCGTCGACAGCGCCGCCACCACCATCACCATCGAGCTGCAGGAGACCCGCGAGTACCGGCTGCGCCTCCCAAGTTTGAAGACGGAGGCGCAATACCGGCTTGTCCTCCGGGCCCTGAGATGGGAAGACGTCCTGATCCGGATGGTGAAAGGCGCAGCGCACCTCACCTCAACATCGAGCCCCCCGTGCACCCACGTGCGCTACGGAGACGAGGTCGCGGAGGTCGAGGACCTGAGGGAGGCCCGCGCCAGACGCGAGAAGGAGAAAGAGGCAGCCGCGGCTACGAAGAAAGAGGAGTCGCGACAGAGGCAGCTGGAGTGGCTGCGAAGCCGAGTGCAGTCCCTGAAGGCAGGGGGGTGCCCCGATCGGCTCCGCGACCCCCGTGACGGCACCACCACTACCTACACCCGTACCGCCTTCCTCACCCATTACGGGCACCGCAAGGGCGAGGCAGCCTGGGGTCAGGCGAAGCAGGCCTACAACAGGTGGAAGGAGAAGGCCCTACAGGATGCCCACAATCGCCTACGCCTCCTCGCGAACGATGGCACTGCCAGAGAAGACCCGGCCTGCCACACAGATGCCACCTCCACCGCCCCCTCCGACGAGCAGATCCGCCTCCTGACGCTGCGACTGCAGCAGTGCGAGACCGCCCTCCAGACGGAGGGCGCCAAGAGGGAGGAGCTGGCCTCACAGCTACACAGCTCCAGAGCACAGGAGAGGAGCACAATGCAGGTTGTACAAGCGGAAGTGGAGAAGCTTAGCGACGGCCTCGCGCAAGTCACCGGACATGTGCAGAGAGCCTCGATGGCAGTGGATAAAGTGGAAGAGGCTATGGCGCAGCACATCGACGACTGGGAATCGCGCCTCGAAGGAAGATTAAACTCCTGGGCGCATGACCTACAGAGGCACCGCGACGCGGAACGGGCGGAGAGGGAGGAAGAGACGCAAAGGCAGAGCGCCGAATGGGATAAGCGCATGCAACGGCTACAACAGCTGTTCATTCCCCCATCTCCCGCACCCATCACTCCGGACACGGCAAGCCGCAAAAACCCCAAGCAGGGAGTTCGGAGGTTGAAGAGCGCTTCCCGCAGTTCCCGAAGCTCCACCACGCCCCCGCAATCCAAGATGGGATCTACTCCACCCACCACACTACTTCCTACACCCGCATCTGCAGCACCGGCAACCCCGAGCGCTTTCAGCCCGTACATGAACCCGGAGGAAAAAAAGGGGGCAAAGGGAGGCAAGGGCTCCCCAAAAGGGGGAAAAAAGGGCGGAAAGCAGAGCTGAGACGACACCCGTCCCACTTCCCACCCCATGCACAGCACCACGCCCTTCCCTCTCTACTTCGACACCTTCCCGCCGCGAGAAGAGTCTACGCCCCCACCTCTACAACGATACCTTCCTCTGCTACAACCCCCGAGGAAAGGAGGGGACATCCACAACACACACCCCAACCCTCACCACATGCACAGCACCACGCCGATCTACACCCTCTGCTACGACACCTCGCGGAAACAGCGAGGAGGCTCCTCCTCATCGCGGGGGATGTAGAGCAGCACCCGGGTCCCAGACGTATACGGGCAATGTCCTGGAACGCAAATGGCCTGACTGCGACGAAGAAGGCGGAGCTGGAGCACACCCTCGCAGCCAAGAAGATCGACATCTGCCTGGTGCAAGAGCTGAAGGCAGCGCAGGCAGGCGACCTCGACTTCCCAGGCTACACAGCCTTTAAACGGGAACGCACGCAGACGAGGGCTGGAGGTGCGACAACGACAGGAGGAGGAATACTGACCCTCGTGAAGCACCCGCTGCATGCGGTGGAGTTATATCGCAGCAATACTACATCCTCTACAGAGAGAATCGACGTGCAGATCTCCGTAGGAACAGATTGCCTCAGGGTGGTAAACGTGTACCGGCCCGGCGGCATAGGATCGAGCGCTGCCGACTCACGCACCGATGACTTCGACCCCAGATCGCTTCCGTGCGGGGGAGAAGTAATAATAGCGGGAGATATAAATGCGCACCACCATAGTTGGGACACGCACGCGCAGCCCGACAGACAAGGTGACGCGCTGCACAGGTGGATCCTCCACAACGGGATGAGGGTGTGGAACGACCACACCCAGGTAACAAGAGTCAGCGGGCAACGGCGTTCATCCCCAGACGTTGTCATCTCGCATTGCACGTGGGAAGACACCACGTGGACTACGTTAGCCGACTTAAACTCCGACCACCTCCCGATGCTCTTCACCTTCCCCCTAGATGGCGACGCACGGGGCCAGCAGGCGAGCAAGACCAGCCACCAAGAGCGCTGGCTCTGGAGCAAGGCTGACTGGCTCGGGTACAGGCGGGAGATGGAGACGCGAAGTGGCCAGATGCAGCGATGGCAAGACCCGTACGAGTCGTATCACCGGCTCGGAGGCCTCCTGCAGAACGTGGCCGCCAAATACGTCCCGCGATTGGGCAGGAAGCGCAAACGCCAACGGCGAAAGTGGTGGTCTGGAGAAGTCCGGCAAGCCGTGAGTGCCCGCAACGCTGAGAAACGCCGGCAGCAGCAGACCCCAGCCCTATCCGCACACGACGCAGCCACCCTCGCTGAACTGAGCAGAGAAGCGAACAACGCCATTGCCGACGCCAAGCGTGGAGCCTGGCAGGAGAGGTGCGATAACATTGCCCGGTCCGGGGACATCACGGGAGCTTTCCGACTCATCAGAGAGCTTGACGGGAGGAACAGACAACAGCAGGCATACCCCCTGATGCAGAAAGGGGAGCCAGTAACGGATGACCGAGGCAAGGCAGAGATGTTCGCGAAGCACTACGCATCGGTGAGTGGAGGAGGCGAGGCGGTGGATCTGGGGATGGCGCTACAACGGACACCCCTAGATGACCCAGCGCCTCTCGGGGAACGACACCCGAGTGAGCTACCCTTCACCGTAGCAGAGTTGGATGCGGCGTTACAAACACCATAGATGGCAGGAAATTAATTTTTGTAATTTTTTTTTGTACTCTAAGTATGGACTCTTCACAAATTTGTTAGGGAGGCGTTTAAATATTCTCATAATTACACGGGATAATTACACGCCCAGTATAATTATTTCTAGGCATTTTCTTAAGGTTTATTTTCTGGCGTGTAAGGAGGATTCTTCATATTCCTGGATTTCCCGAATTTCCTGGATTTCCCCCGGCCCCTTAGGCGATTTCAGGGCGGACAGGGCGGACATATCCGGACAGGAAATCCGGGTGTCCGGATGTCCGGGTCCAATTTTGACCCCCCCCCCCCCCCCCCCCCGGACATTTCCCGAATTTCCCGCCCGGACATGTCCGGGCGGACATCCGGACATCCAGAAATGTCCGCCCCGGACAGGGCGGACATGTCCGGGCGGACATTTTCTGGTGTCCGGATGTCCGGGCGGACATGTCCGGACCCGGAAATTCGGGAAATCCAATTTTGACCCCCCCCCCCGGACATGTCCGGCCAGGACCTCAATAGTTTGATTTTTGGTCCAGAAAATAGTTTGAAAATTTTTGAAATCTGCATGGTTATCAACAGATCTTACCCCCATTTTTTCCCGAAACCCGTCGAGCATGTCTTCGTCGTCGTAATTTTTTTTCTGTTAAGATCTTAGTGAAAAAAAGCACAAAAATTAAGATCTTAGTATTTTTTTCGAAGATCTTAGGTAAGATCTTAGTTTTTTTGCAAATATCCTTTCGTATTCTTGCTGGAATACTACAGACACACGGCACATCCCAGTCAGGAGTGCAGGCTTCGCTGTCCCGTAAACGGAGAGCGTTTGGGGTGCACAAATAGATCACGTCAAACAGTACAGGAGGAGTTGAAAACCCCATTCCTGTTTCACCAACAGGGTTAGAAACCTCATTTCCCCCCCTTCATTCGCTAAGCAGCCTCACCCAACCCCGGGGTTGAAAACCCCGTCCCATGACTTGGAACATTTCTGATACATGCAACTGACCGCCCCCCCCCCCCCCACACTCTTCTACTCTTTACCCCCCCCCCCACACACACACACACACACACACACCCATCCCCGGAGTTGAAAACCCCAGGACTGAGGACGTTTCTGAGATCATCACGACAGGTCAACTTCCTGGCAACCACCGTTGTTCCTCACCTTGGGGAAGGAATGCCTGAGATGGCTCTGTGGGTATCTGACCGCCAGGTCCTGGTTGCAGTGATGAAACACGATACTTGCCATCACGTCAGGCTTTGCGGCGCTGCGGTTGGCAGGAAGAGCATCTTTCCCTACGCTGAACACCGAGTCGCAGCCGGTGGTAGCTGCAGGCACCGCCAGCAGGTCCAGGGAAAGGCACCGGAGCCCCTCGCCAGCAGACGTGTACTTCTCCCAGAAGCCGACAGCTGAGGCCTTGTCCTTGCCGGTGGGTTTGCCTTTCGCGAATTTTCCGAGTCCAGCCAGGTATGTGCTCCATGCCTCCACGGTGACAACAGCTGAGAACTGAGGGAGGGCAAGTTGCAGCTGCTCAAAAGGAAGGAGGGTTTTGCATGTCTGCATCAGCAGGGCCTGCTGTGGGCACAAATGCCGCACGCCACGCCAGAACCAGTACCCGCTCTCTCCTTTATTTCCCCACCAGAGGCGCTTGAGTGACTCGCTCAGCAGGACAGCCACCGGTGAAGCACTCTCGGAGAGGTCGGGGTGGGTGTTGACTCTCTGGAGGTAGGCCTCTTCGGCCTCACCCCTGGCTATCCCGCCGGCCTCGTCGAGGTCGTGGATGCAGTCCTCTATGTCCCCCCAAACCTGGTGCGCATGCGGCTCGGCAGAGGGGTCGGAGTACTTTCGAAAGACGCGCAGCAGGGGTGCCGTGTTGTCACACATCATCTTGAGGTCGGCGTGGAGGGTGGCAGTGCTGTAGCGGTCCAGCAGGCTTCGCAGAACATTTAAGCTGCTGCATGGCTTCTGCGTGTTCTTGAGCTCCAAAGCCGCGAAGCTGTGGAGGGCCGCCAGCCTGTCACGGCAGTGCAGGTAGCACTTCAGGCTCGCTTCGTACCGCGTGTCGCTGAGCAGGGGGCATCTGACACAGGGGGGTGCGCTCTCGGGGATCTTCTCCTGTAGCTCAGCGAGCTTACCCCGTGCGGCGGCGAGCAACCCGTCGAAGTCCGCTGCCTCTGTGAGGGCCGCCAGCCCCGGGGGGACCTCGCTGCGGTAGACAGCAAACAGCGCCTCCTTCTCCCGCGGCTTCGCGACGGCAGCCATCCCGCTCATCCGCTCCACCAGTTCTGCCAGCACGTCAGCTCCGGCAGGCTCCAACACCTTCTGCTGCGCTTCAACGTAGCGACGCGCCCTGTTCTTGCAGTCCTCCCCTGAAAACAGGGCATCCAGCAGGGATACGAGCACGTATGACAGCACGCCACTGGCGGGGTCTGTGAAATCCCCAAGTTCGACTCTTGCCAAGAACTCGAGTTTCTGCTTCTTGAGCCACTTATCAGCGGAATCCGCAGCGTTGTTGGCGATGTGGGGGATGCACGACACCCACGGGATGCCGAGTTCCGCGTCGACCTCCCTGCTTGCTGCCCCGTTTCTCCCGCCGCGATCAGAACGCACCATCATTGGGGCGCTCAGGCCCAGTTTCTCCCACTCCTCCTTCAGGACCGTTGCTACAGGCGCATCAGTGAGGGGCACCACCAGCACAGCACTGAAGCTCCGTGCTGAACATACCATCGAGATCAGCTGCGTTCCCAGCAGCGATCCACAGTCGTGCAGCACTGACCACCTCCGCCCCTTGAGTCGGTCTGTGATGGCCGCACGACTTTCCTCCATCACCTTGGGACTATTCCTCGTCACGACGGGCCCAAGGCGTGGAACGTACCGCGGGATGGTGATGCCATTGAGAACCTCAAGGGCGGTGTGCAGCGCAGCGGGGGTGATGCCTGCGTAGAGCGCAGCCTTTGTCGCCTTGAGTTCGAAGCAAGACGTGTGACGTGAAGCCAACCCAGGGATGGTCTTCTGCGCTGCCTCATCCTGGGCAGCCGCCTTCGCCACCTTGTCTAGGTGCTTCCCCCCCGTGAAGTGGCCCCGCACATCAAGGGCCTGGGACCCGGGGTTCCACAGGCGGGAGCACGTCTGACAGGCGGGAACCATCTGCCCCTCTTCAAACATCCTCAGAAGGGACGCTCTGTTGATGAAACCTGCGGGTGCCTTGCCGAGCTCCACCTGTGAGCAGGTGTCGAACTCGTCGATCACATCTATCAGAGGTGCAGCAAGGTCGTAGGCCTTCACCTTCGCCTGCTCCGGAATGTTGGCGGCAGCCCCCTTCTCAGCGATCCGTGCCGATGCCGCACGCCTCTCAACTGTGGAGGGAAGGGGCTGCCGTCCCTGCGTCTGTGGCACTGTGTCACTCCCAGGCCCTTGCTGTCGATTGCGGATCCGGAACTTCGCCACAGCCTCCGCCACCTCCCCCTTTGACCGCTTCAGCTTTCTGCCCTCTTCTTGCACTTCCCCATTCGCAAGCCTCGTGTAGATGCCCAGCTCCACAGCCTCGTCGACAAGCGCCGGCTTGCGCTTCTTCCCCAGCTGCTTGGACAGCGTGTCCACCGCTTGCGTTAGAGGCGTGTCCACCTGAGCAGGCGGCTCCGCCTGAGCGGGCGGCCCTGCTGGCTCCTCCTCCTGCTCCTCGTCCGCGGGGGCAGGCTGGGGTTCAGGCTCCGGCTGCGCGGGGTCCGCCGGGGGCAGGCTGTCCATTTCCACGTCATGATCACCTGCCCCACTCATGATGGCCCTGGCTTTGTGGATGATGATTGTGGCGAGGCATGTTGGGGTGGGGTTTGCGGCAAGCAGCTCATCGGCGACAGCAAGACACACTCAGGAACAGGCACAGATTGCGATCAGGAGGGATTTGTGGGGGAGAAGGTAAGCTATGAAATGCAGTCACAACACCGTTCAGCCGCAACCGCTCTCAGTCAGTATATGTTTGCTGACGCCGTGCATTGTGTCGTACGCTGCCGGCAGGAAAAATCGTCCTGGGCCTCGTCAGGGAGTGTATCTCCAGTCAGTCAACAAGGAATATGGGGGAAAAACTAAGATCTTAGCTAAGATCTTAGTAAAAAATACCAAGATCTTAGGAAAATTGAAAATTTTACAAAGATCTTTAAAAAAGCCGTTTTCCAGCCAACATCTTCGTAAAGATCTGTTGAAAACCATGAATCTGGGTGCCCAAAAAAAAATTTCCTAAGACCGGCGATTTGTAGGGGGACCCTTTCGAATTTTTTTTTGGGGAAGGGTAAATTGAACGTTTTTGGCCAAATGAAGCCACTGCGACCATTCCCGGGCCTCAGAAATCAGATTTTGGCCCCTCAAATGCGGTGCCGGTCCGGACAAAAAATCGAAAAAATCGTGAAAAATGGCCCATTTTCCCCAGCCAAAAATGGGCCAAAAATGCCCCCCGGACACCCCCAGAGACATGTCCTAATCCGGGGTGCCAGTAGGGGGGACCTTTCGATTTTTTTTTCGAGGAGAGGTCAATTGAACGTTTTTGGACATCTGAGGCCACTGCGACCATTCCCAGGCCTCGGAAATGAGATTTTTGGCCCTCAAATGGGGTACCGGTCCCCACGAAATTCCGAAAAAAATCATGAAAATCGAAAGGTCCCACGCACCAAATTCTGCCCAAAAATCGTCAAAAATGGACATGTCATACGCAGCAAGGGGGCAAACCACTCCCCAATGCTCAATGATTCCACGGCAAGCCAGATTTTCTGATCAATTGGTTTGTTTGAGCATGTTCCTGGCCCTTGTTTGGAAAGTAGATGACCCCTGGCTGGAGAGGACGGTTGTGCTCGACCGGACGGAGAGAGAACTTTCTCCATATCCACCTCCACTCCACAATGCCACAAGTGGCAGGAAGGCCGGGTGTTACAGGCCTCAACCAGGGTTCCAAGGCTCTCCACTTCCTGGCTGCGTCAGGGATCACCGGGTACAGCGAGCAGGATTCCCTGTCCTGACACCCCAGCATGTACCACCGGAAGAACCCGAAACAGCAGCCGCCCCTCATGGGGGTTGCAAGAGGCACGGAAATCGTTCAAATCGGACCAAGTCCGAAAATTCGGCACTTTCTTGGGTACAAATTGCGGTCCGAAATTTTCCGATTTTTTGAAAAAAGGCTAATTCTGTAAGGGGGACCTTTTCGAATTTTTTTTTTCGGGCACTTTTTCCACAAGGAAATGTCCGCCCTGTCCGCTACTGTCCACTACCGATTTCAAGGATCCTCCTAAATATGGCCATAATTACACGCCACCCCAAAACAGGCCAAATCACACACACCCTAACAAATTTGTGACTCGTCCATAATTTTTGTACAAAAAAAAGCCTAATTTCAGAAAATTATGAGCCAGAAATTTTCACTTGAGTGAGTAGGGGGCACTCGTCTCTGTAAACCCACTCGCTTCGCTCGTGGGTTTAACCGACTCGTGACCCCTACTCACTCGCGTGAAATTATGGCTCATAATTTAACTGCAATTATATGCTATAATTGCCATCTTCCCAAAAATTAATTTCCGCTTGAAAAGTTACAGGGGGGGGTCAAATATACGTACTTAGTACTACTATTCGGCGAACGCGCGGGCCTAAATCGACCTCGCCAGAAAATTAATAAATAGTTTGCGAGCGAATAGACGTACTAAGTACGTCTATTCAACTTTTCCTAAAAACGCTGTTTGCAGGGGCTCTGCGGGGCTGTTTGGTCCACCAGGGGCGCGCTGGTCACTGCTGTCGTCCGTCTCTCACTTCTTCTGCCTTCCGGTCGAGTATCCGCTCTGTTCTCGTCCTACCACTCGCCCCTCATTTGGTTTCGTACCGTTTTGATTTGTATTGCCCCCCCCCCCCCTGGTTGACATTCTTGTTGAGTTAGTGAAAGCATACACAGTTCATCAGAGCTGTCAGCTTCACTGTCGGTGGTTGGTTGGTGCGTTGATGCTTAAAAAAAAGATGTGAAAAAGACAAGCCACAACCAGCACGCCCCAACTTACTTCTTCTTCAAGTTCTTGGGCTTGCTGGGGCAAGTCTGCATGTTGTGCCCAGGCTTCCTACACCCTTTGCAGAGCCTGCGGTGTTTGTTGGGAGTCTGGGTGGTCGGGGACGCTGCGCGCTTCTTTTCGGAGGACTGGGAGGACTGGGAAGGCTGTGTCTGTGTGAGAGAGTTCACACGAACCGGCTTCGCCCATGCCAAGATGCTTGACTGTTGGGTTGGCTGAGACACAACTTTCTTTTGGGTGGACTGCTTCTCTGTGCTCTCTTTTGCCTTCCCGTCCAACCCAGGTTCAAGGTCCGCACCACCAGCCTCAGGGTATGTTTCTGTGCTTGGTGCGAAGGTGAGGTCCGGACAAAGGGAGCTCTTCACGAACCCGTCCTCCTCACCCGACACCTTCAGCACGTACCCCATATCCCGCAAGCGCTCGGCTACCAGCGTGCCCTGGCCCGGGCCAGTTGGTTGAAGGAAGGCCGGGGAGCGCATGGCGGTGGCCCATCCTCGAATATCTTGAACAGGAGGCATTCCATCAGCAGGAGGCACATGAAAGCATCGGACGTCATCATTATGTCGGACACCAGCCGAAGCTATTGGCTCTGTTGGTGGATGGTGAAATCTGGGCAGTTGGATTGCGGGTTTGCGGGCGTGTGTTGATCAGTGCTGCACAACAGGAGAGAATGTCAAACAACGTCAGGGAAGGGGGCTGCGGGGGGTGGGGGGTGGGCTCAGCTGGTCCTCGAAGGCTACATCTATGGTGAGGTGTGTCTGGGGCCATCCGTCCACATCTTCTCGTTGGTGGTAGGGACTGCGGACGCCGTAGATGAGGAGTCGTTTAATGCGCGCCGCTCTTCAGCAGTGATTTTGACGCCTCTGGACCCCAGGAGTTTGCGGGTTTCCGGGTTTGCGGTCTTCAGCAGTGGTTCTGATGCCTCTGGACCGCAGGAGTTTGCGGGTTCGCTGGTTTCCCGTCCGTATGTGTCTGAGGGGGGATGCCCCGATTCCCTTCGTCACGACATATCTTTGAGCGTAGGTCACTTCCCCCCTCTACGGACCCCGTGCACCCTGGTTCCCCTAAGTGGCACCAATAGACCCCGTTGTCCCCATTCCTTGCCCCAAAGTTTGCAGATTTGTGTGTCTCCAAAAAGAAAATCTCAAAAAAAACGAAAAATTTCCCCAAAAAAAAGGGTGAAAAGTAAGTACTACTATTCAACGGCCCAACGTGCCCCAGAGCCCCAAAAAAATAAGTACTACTATTCGGCTAAGTACTACTATTCAACTAAGTACGTTTATTTGACCCCCCCCTGTAACTTTTTAATTTTTCGGAGTAATTTTGATTAATTTTGCTGTTCCGGCGAATAATCGAAAATTAATTTTTAATTTTTGGAAATTAAAGGGGGCCCTCGCTACCAAGTGTGACTGAGTGAGAAAAAGTGAGAAGTCAGCCACGTTTGGCTGAAAACTGACGACTCGTGACTCACAGTGACTCGTAGCGAGGGCCCCCAAAAAGTTAAGTTTGAAAAATTGGCCATTTTTGGCCCTTTGAACACAAAAACGGACAAGTCGTAGGGGGACCCCAACACCCCAGAGACCCCCTTCTGGGACCAAAAAGTGCACGAAAGGGGTTAACACGGCCCAATTCGTTGATTTTGTGTATTTCCCTGCTAAAAAACGGTTTTTGTGTGGGCGAGTAGTTGTAGAAAATCGCGAAAAATGTCAAAAAATCGAAATTTTCACAGAGGCCCAAAAACGTGTTCCTGGGTGAAAAATGTGACCAAACACCGATTTCTGGCCATTTCTGGGTGGTTTTTGGGGGTTTCTGGCCATCTTTCAGCGATTTTTCTGGTCAGCAGAACCCACCCAGAAGCCCTTATAAAATGGCTGGTGGCAGTTTTGGGTCGAATTGAACAGAAGGACGAATTGCTCGCCAACTCGTTCGATACACGAAAATTTGGGCATTTTCCGTTACTCTGAACACATTCGCACACCATGAGAAAATTTCGAATTTGAGAGGCTGTGCCAAGCTCATCCCCTGTCTGCATCCCGGACCGTGGCCTATCGAACTGCCCGATTTTTCCCACTTTTCACCTTGCGTAGCTGGGGAGGGGCGATTAACTGCAATTAATTTCCGGAATTAATTTTTTGAAAAATTAATTCCGGGGGGCCCTCGCTACCAAGTGTGACTGAGTGAGAAAAAGTGAGAAGTCAGCCATGTTTGGCTGACAACTGACGACTCGTGACTCACAGTGACTCGTAGCGAGGGCCCCCCCGGAAATTAATTAAAATTAATTTTTCAAAAAATTAACTTTTCGGATAGCAAAAATTTAAAATTACAAAAATTAATTTTCTGCCATCTATGAAACACTAAAAGCGGGCACTGCTTGCGGGCCCGATGGCATCTACACGGAGATGCTGCAGCACCTCGGGCCGGAAGCGCGACGCGGGCTACTGCACGTCCTGAACCTCTCGTGGGAAAGCGGAATCCTGCCAGAGGTCTGGACGAGAGCCGACGTGGTTCCCATCCACAAACCCACGAAGCCAGCGACCGAGTGCGCTTCATACCGCCCCATTGCGCTAACGAGCGTGTCGTGCAAGCTTCTCGAAAAGATGCTGAAGGAGAGGCTCACGCACCTCATGGAACATCCAGACCACCCTATGCTCCCTATCCACGCCAGCCAAGCGGGGTACAAGCGGCTGCACTCGGCCACGGATCAAGTGGCAGCGGTCTGTCAACGACTCCAGGAACCGCAGCCAGGGGCCGAAGTGCGGGGCAACACGGTGAGGATGCTGAGGGGAGCTGAAGCGCGCAACCGAGCCGCCATTGTCCTCCTCTTCGACATGGACAAAGCATTCGACACTGTCAGCAAAGAAGCGATCATGCAGCAGCTGAAGAAGCGGCACACACCCCCGCAGTTCCAACGATGGATCCAGAGTTACCTGGAAAACCGGCGAGCGAGCGTCTCCATCGGAGGTGAGCGCAGCGACTACTACGCGATGGTTGACGGCGTGCCGCAGGGAACGGTGCTGTCCCCGATGCTGTTCAACATCGTAATGGACGTCGTGGCTGAGAGTCTCAGCGGGGTGCCGGGGATTGAGCTGGCGATGTTTGCAGACGACATCGCGGTGGTCATCACCACAAACAACCGCGCTGAGGCAAAATACCTCGCCCAGCAGACCATAAACAACCTCCACCAGACTCTGCAACCTCTAGGCCTACGACTGTCGAGGAAAAAAACGTGCTACCTCGAAGCCCACAACCAGGCCCAGAACAGCACTGCGACAGAACCGCTATGCTTCCCGGACGGGGAGCCCTTGAAACGCAGCAGCAGCGAGCGCTACCTCGGGGTGATGCTGGACGCCGACAGCAACATGCAGGACCATGCGCAGCACGTCGTAGACAGCATGACACGGCGTATATGCATCATGCGAATGTTGGCGGGCACGTCGTGGGGCGCGGAGGCACACACACTGCGGGCCACGTACTTGACCTATGTGCTACCAGTAGCGCGGCACGCATTGGGGATCTATGGGCCCCGACTAAGCAAAACGCAACTGGAGCCCATCGAGCAGCTGCAAAGGCAGGCAGCAAGGATTATAACGGGATGCCCAAAGCCGACGCACGCAGACGACCTCATGTGGGAGGCCCACCTCGAGCCGATCCACAACCTCATCAAGGTCGAGGCAGCTACATCCCACGAGCGCTACAGAAGACTGCCCAACACGCCAGGGCACACCGCCTGTCACCTCACGGGCAAGTTCCAGGGGAGCTGGCTGTCGCAGACCCGCAAACTGGTACAGGAGTGCGGCCTACACCCAACCAACGATGAGGACAGGGCTCGACTGCATCGCTGCCCAGCGGTCGACCCCTGGCGATGGGGAACGGTCCTGCAGAGATTGGACATCAGAGCCTCCCTCCCAGGGCTCCAGGGGCCCCGCAGGAATCACTCTACCGCCGCCCTCAAGGAGCTGGGACTACGAGCGGTAAGTGCTCTACCCGCATGCCAGTGGCACGTCTACACCGACGGCTCAGTGGACACCGACAGGCGAGGCACTGGCGCGGCGGTCTTCTACAAACACCCCGACTACGCCACCCCCTACAGCACCAAGCGGTTCGATGCAGGCCGCCTCTCTTCGAGCTACCAGGCTGAGGTGATTGCGGTACGGGGCGCCCTCCAGGAACTGTTGCACTGCGTAAACGCTGACGACACGTGTGCGATCCTGACGGACTCGCGCTCCCTCCTGGAGAAGTTAACCAGCGGACCCCGCACAACGCGCGAAGACCACGAGCATGGTGTGTGGAGCAACCTGGCCCAACTGGCGGGCCGCAACATCAACATCGTCATGCAGTACGTGCCATCACACGTCGGCATCCGCGGCAATGAGCAGGCCGACGCGGAGGCACAGCAAGCTCGGATGCTACCTTGCAGCACGCCCCTGCCGTACGCGACAGCGAAGGCGACTATCAAGCGGCAGCACCGCCACACCGCGACGGCGAGGCAGTATACAGAAGTCTACGTCAGGGGGACGGGGTGTCCTCGCAGGCCAACGCTGAGGATCCCAGGCGTAACACGGAAGGGTGCTACAACCATCCGGCAACTGCGTGTGCAGCGGCACCCCCTAGTATACGACTTCACCGAAGATGGCAGCCCACAGTGTGATACCTGCGGAGAACCATGCACCATCCACCACCTACTTCGGGACTGCGAGCTTAGCACACAGCACCGAGCAGCCCTGGGGTCAAGTAGGATCGACACCCTCTTGCACGATAGGCCAGTGCAAGTGCTGCGCTACCTCTGGGACGCGGGTCTGCTTGAGGGGGCAGCAGAGAACTACATCAGCACAGGGGCGACCAGCACAAGCGTTACACGATGAATGTTGCACTACGACAGCAGCGCCAGGGCGTCGAACATAGTTACACGTTAGAAGGTTACACCGAAACATAATGTAAGTTCGTGCGTGACTAACCCCACCACGGCTAGCTTACCAGCTGCCGCAGCGGCGAAAGCCCCCACCGTCGGTGGCAGGCGTGCCAGGGGGTGCCTTCTGGCCCTCAGGGCATGCTACCCCACAGCCCCATCCCCCACCCCCATTCTTATGTTCTTCTTTAGGGGAGATGTCCTCGCAGTGGCTGTTTGGCCTGACGCGAATCCCCGACACCGGAAACGAGCAACAACGCCCCCAAGGCAAGGTGGGCAAGAGGCATCACGAGGCGCTCAGCCTCACCCGGGGCACGGCCCGCAAGGATCTAGCCAGCCGACACCAGGCAGCGAAACGGCCCCGGGCAACACGCAAAAAAAAAATGTTGAACTAAATGGGTATGTGTGCATGCACACATCCCCCTCCCCCAGGTATAATTTTTTGTTATTCACCAGATTGCCTTTATCTAGACAATCACCTAGTTATCTTCTTCTGTTCTTGTCATGATATGGTATGTCTTATCCGAATGGAAAACACATTTCCTCCTTCATTGTATGAGGTTGCATTACGTTTAAAGAAGTATCCGTCTAGCCCAGTTTACAGAAAGCAGCGAAGTGGTCCAGCGAGCCCAAAAAAATTGGGCGGCTAGCACAGTTTGGGTGTGAAGCTGAACCCTGCCGCTGTGTCTGTTGGGTGGATTGTACGGGCCGTACATCCCCACCTTTCATAAGGCCCGCCACAGTGCACCCTGCCATCACCCCGGCTTTTCCCGCAACAAGCAACACAAGGCTCATCTCCTCTCTCTTGTCTTTTATTCTGGCAACGTCATCTACACTGCCATGCTGTATTCCGCTGGCCTGTCAAGGCCATCAATTGCCTGTCTGATCTACTCACGTCACGTAGTCTCGGGGTTGTGCTCGACGACAATCAAGACATATCAAGGCAAAAAAAATCCCACAGCGGCCCCACAAAATTGCTCATGTCGCATTGCTATGTTTACAACGGAAGGGTCGTCCGGTCGCCAGAAGTGTATCTGTAGTCCAAGAGAGCAAGCTAGGCGGGGGCATCATTTGCACCTGTTATCTTGCCTATCTCTTGGAGTTGCGTTCATTATTGAGCAACGCAAACTTCCCGCTGTGCATTTTGCTGTTGTGTCGCCCCTTTTCACTTTGGGAGGGGCGACCTGTTTTGGATGCTGCGCCCCCTCGCCTCCAGACTCGTAACCCTGGTGGCGATACTTTCGGCCCACGCAATGTGTTATTTCCCGATATTTTGCCGCCCCCCTCTATTTCGCAGTGCATCCCCCCGTTCCTCCGGCTCGTCGATTCGGATCGATCTGCTCTTCTCTTCATTTCGCTTCCTCTCCGCTGTGGTGTTCGACCCCCTATCTCTGCCTCTCCTCTCAACAAGGTGCGCGCACAGCATGTCCACTGCAGTCTACATGCTGTGCGAAGCACAAGCAACAAGCACCAGGATCACGCCCTTCATAGGCGCTCCCAAGCCGACAACCCCCATGGCACAACACGGCACAAGCCTTTGCAGCCGTCCGCCACAGTGGGTGGGAAACAGGGGCGAGTCCCTCGCCCTTTGTTTCCCGACATTCCAGTGTCCCCTGTGTCCGGGCGACTACCTGTGCAACGTGCGGGCACAGGCTGTTGATAGAAACGGTGCCCTGCGATGGCAAGAGAGAGAGAGCGTGTGTGTGTGGGGATACGTGTATGCCGCCTGCCCAGGCAACGTGCGTGCTGAGAGGGTATCCTTCTGTGCAATGTCGTGGCTGGCCTTGCTCGTCCCATCTGCTGCTTGCCGTGCCATGCTTCTGTTTTCGCGCGAAATGCCGGTGTGTTGCGTGGGGTTCCGCACAACAGGCAACACACCCTCAGTCAGGTGTGCAAGCGGGTGGCTCAAGTGCAGGTGAAGTGAGGAGGGTCTTCGCTACGTTTGCCGAAACTTGCCGGATGGCGAAGACCCCCTTGGCCTTAGCCGCCTCGGTAAATGATGGCACCACGGATGACGTACGAATCGTAATGGTGAAATACGAATCGTGCATATCGTATTTTATATCGCATTATATCGTATACGATTACGATATAAAATACGATATTATGGGGGCCTTCGCTACCAAGTGTGACTGAGTGAGAAAAAGTGAGCTCCAGCCCACTTCCCCTCACTGACTGACGAGCTGTGACGAGCAGTGACTGGTAGCGAGGGCCCCCTATGCGATATTACGAATCGTTTAGGATGATGCATGGCCACACGGGGTGGGCACCGGGGAAAAAGGCACCCAGCACACCAACGAGGGGCGGCGAGACTACCACCACCACCCCAGATGAGTCACCCACTCCGAAGCCAAAGGCTCTCAAAGAGCAGCTGGCGAAGCAGAAAGCAGGGGCGCGAGTGAGCTACGTGACAGCGAAAACACGTCATGATAAGCTGCAAGGCGATGCCAAAGACGTGTACGCCGTCAAGGATGTCGCGTCTCTGCAAACCCGCAAACCCCAGTGTTCTCCCGATGGCGAGTTTGGGGGCGAAAGTCTCCATTTGTATTTTTTCCCCCGAAAACCCGACGGCGAGTTTCGGCATTTTTTTGGGGGTTGGGGCTGTCAGGCCCTGCGAAACTTGAGAAAGTCGCAAGAAATCACAAGACCAACACAAAAAGTCGCAAAAAATCACAAGAAATTGCGGAGAATGTTTGCGTTTATTTGTGTTTTTTTGTATAGCGTATCAGTTCTCGTGCGTCGTCTTTCGTAGACGTTCTGTACGATGCGGATCCGCTAATCCAACATAGCAAACGTTTTTTTTGTGATTTTTTGTGAATGCCCTGTGAATTTTTGCGATTTTTTGAAATTTTTTGACTTCAGTCACCCGAGTGGGAGAGGGGGGGGGCTGGGGTTTCGGCCTGGATTTGTGGTCAGAGGCACCCCATGGCCAAAATGACCCCACCACGATCCGTACAGATCCCAAACGTTCAAAAGAACGGGGTTACGGACAATCCGTGAGGGGGGTCCCGCTGGGTGGGTGGGTGGGTGGGGTGGGGCGGCGAGCTGCTTCCTCGTCACCTTTTACCTGCAAAAGTGCCTGAACCAGACCCGTACTTCATGGGTGAAGCTTGGCACCTACACCACCAAAGTGACCCCACTACGATCCGCACGGATTCCGAAAAGTGCAATGGAAGGGGGAAACGACGAGCGAGCGGCGAACCTATCGCGGGTCCCCAGGTTGGGACAAGAGCCCACCACCCGCCCGCCCTCGCCCATGCCTGCCCACCGTCGGTCACCGTCGCCCACCCTCGTGCGCCCTCGCCCACGCTCGCCCAGCCTCGCCCAGAGGCGGCTTGTTTTAGGTCAAAAACCGTGAAGGAGGTCCGCTGGGTCGGGTGTGGGTGCTGCGGGCCAGCTGCCTCTCAGTCACCTCACCCACGACCAGCCCCCGAACCAGACCCAGGTTACATGGGTGAAGCTCGGCACCTCTACCACCAAAATGACCCCACTACGAGCTGTACAAATTCCAAACGTTCAAAATAACGGGTTTTTGGAACACCCGAAGAGGGGGTCCCGCTGGGTGGGGGGGTGGGCGGCTGCCTCCCAGTCACATTCTCTGAGGACCAGCCCTGAACCTGAACCAGACCCACATTTCCCCCCAGCCCCCAGCCCCCCCTCTTTGTGTCGCCTTGTGGTCAGCCGGGGTCGGTCAGCCAGTTTCGACCTCATGTGTTGGAACCCTGCCTAAACCCCTGCGGGGCCCGTACACCACCATTTTCACAAAGTTTCGACAAAAAATCGCAAAAAATCGCAAGTAATCACAAAAAATCGCAAAAAGTTCGTCAGCTGATTGAGGGTGTGATATGAGGGTTCTATCCAACAAGGATATCAAGGCGGCACTTTCAAAGTCCTGCCAAGGACAGCGCCACGTGGGTGTGTGCTTCTGATATATGTTATGTCATCATGTGAACCCTCCCCAGCGTGTGCCAACATCCCTGACACGCTCACGAAAAGCATGACACGGAGAAAACAGGTGCCGAAACAACCTGCCGAGCACACGGGTGGTGCCACGTTGATCCACGCAGCGATCTCCCATGACAGGAAGCCTTGTCGCCACGGCAGAGTCGCCGCAGACTGTGGGAGAGGTGTCGCCAGTCACCTTGAGGTTGCAGTGTGTCATCAGGCTAAGACCCGTGCCCTCTTCACCTCCCCTGTTAGGTTGCTCCCATATCGTTGCCTGCTTTGGGGCCTGAAGGACATAGGGGTCCAGCAGGCACTTGAGCATCGCAAGGCATGAGTGGCTGTTTCAAACTCCTGGTGCAAGCACCCGTCATGGTCTGGGGAAGCCCTCCCAGGTAGTTTAACGTCTTGCCCAGGACAAAAAGGCAAAAAGTTGGGGATATTTTTTGCCCAAACAAGCTTGCTTGTCACAGCGAAAGAGTCAGTGGGAGCGTACCCGCGCGCAGTGTGCTTTGAGTGAGCAACACAAAACCACTTTTATCACAGCAACGCCCTTCACAGGGGCCACAACACACTGCCGCTCGTGCGCACAAACAAAACCCGGACTCTTTTGCGTTTTTTTGTGATTTTCTGTTGGAGACGCTCCTTTCACAACAGAAGAGCAGAGCCTCAACCTCCCGTGTCCCCTGGTTCACCGGTTTCAGCGCCAAGCCTTCGGCCTGACGAGGATAGTATCATGTCCCCATCAGAACTTGCTTCCCCCCTTCCTCCCTCGCCTGCACCCTCTCTTGTTGTGGATGACTCGCCGGGCTTTCAGCCCGCCGACACTCGGCTTAGTCCCCCATCAGACACTGCGTCACCCCCACCACCCTCTCCATGTCAGGAGCCCCTAATGCCTCTAGACACGGCAACACCCTCTCTTCCGGACTGGCAGGCAGAAACGCCGTCTCACCAGGGGAGCGGTTTCAGCGTCAAGCCCTCGGCCTGACGAGGATAGTATCATGTCCCCATCGGAACTTGCTGCCCCCCTTCCTCTCTCGCCTGCACCCTCCCTTGTTGTGGATGACTCGCCGGGCTTTCAGCCCGCCGACACTCGGCTTAATCCCCCATCAGACACTGTGTCACCCCCACCACCCTCTCCATGTCAGGAGCCCCTAGTGCCTTTAGACTCTGCAACCCCCTCTCTTCCCGATTATCAGGCTGAAACGCCGTCTCACCAGGGGAGCGACACGCTCTCCCCCGAGTGCACGTCGCCGAGCCCTTGCGTGGGGCGTCGACTTCCTTTCTCCCCTTCCTCCCCTTCTGAGTCCTCGGTTCCCCGCGCGCAGAAACGTGTAGCGCACATGCGGGAGGCAGACGAATCTGCCCTGGAGCGATGCTCGTTTCATAACAACAGAGCAGGTTTTCCTTCCTCCCGCACGATCATCAGCACAGCTAGATCAGGCGTGCCTTCCCCTTTCCCACGGGCCTCACAGGCCTTGCGCTTCTTGGAGCGCAAGACACGTGCTGTCCGTCCTTCTCGTTCTCGTTTCCTCCGGAAGCAGGTGTTGCGTGCGGTTCCGAAGCGCACCCGCTGCATCCCCTCTCCCACCATCTTTCGTTCGGCGGCTATTCCGCGCTCTTTTCAACGCGTCGTCGCGAAGATTGCGCCTCAGTATCAGCAGGCGCAATCTCCGGCTTCCAGTGTGTGTGTGTCCCCCCTCCTTTACAGCGCAACGAGGAGGAGAGCGAAACCGTGTGGTGTCACGTAGAGCAAGAGTAGGATAGCGGGCCCGGTTCCTCACGGTATGGTCCTTCGGGGCCAGGCTGCGATGCCAGCACGCTAACCCAAATTGCAATACGATTTTTTGTTGGATAGAACCCTCATATCACACCCTCAATCAGCTGACGATTTTTTGTGGGCTACAGACGGTGGGCTACAGACCCCGCAGAGGGGCTCGCAGAGGTGGGATGGGTGGGGGGACATGCTCTCGGAGACCCAGACGATGCACAGAGCCTCCTACAGTTCTTCCTCTGGATGAGCAACCCCCCCAGCGATCAGAAGTCCTGCTTTGTCGTGGGGGAAGTATGGAAGAGCATCCAACACGTCACCAACGAGGAACAACAACTTCTCAAAGAGCTGTGGGACACGTTTTCCTCAAGAGAGTTCTTTGAACTCATGGAGGTGATGGACCCGGAAGCAGTTGCCCAGGAGGTGATTACTGATGAAGTGCTGGAGGCGTCGGAAGAGAGGTGGCGGGACGTCTTGGGGCGTAACACCACTTAGCCGTGTCCCATCCTTGTGGTGTTGTCTCATGTGGCCACCTAGCCATCCCATTGCCTCCCTCAGAAGCCTGTAGTAATAGTGCGATATGGGCATATCGCATACGATATCAAGGCTGACTAAACACGATATAAATACGATATATTGCGATATATTGCGATATCGCCTTAAAAAATACGATACATATCGTATTTACGATATGATACGATATTACGATTCGTACGTCATCCGTGTGGCACACTCATGGTACAGAGCGAAGCCCGCTGAGCTCCTTTTGTGTTTCTACTGGGGGCCTCCGGTCAAGTGCAGAAAAGTGAGGTGCAGCTGACTCACAAAAACCAGGATAACCCGAAACAGCAACCTCTCTCACTGCAGAGCACGGCCAAATAGCGTTCAAAATTGTTGAACACACGCAGTTTGGCACAGAGCGAAGACCCGCATTGTTGTGTATTATCGACTCCAACCAAGGGGTCTTCGCGACGGTGAGAAGGATAACGACGAACTTTCTCCCGAAAAAACAACTTGCCGGTATCGCGAAGTCCCGACAACTCTCCTTTTTATTTTCTCCTTCGTGTGTGGTCTCTTCGCTCACCCACCCACCCACCCTTTTTTGCTATAACCTGCTCAGGTCACGGTAAAAAAGACTGTTGGCAGCGCACGTATGGACACCCATACACGTACAGGTGTGCACAAACAAAAAGATCCGCTTGTGCAACACATTTTCCCCCCAAAACACACACACTCGCACTCACACGATGGCCGCCCCAAGGACTGCCGAGCGCTTCAGGGTGCGCGACATCGATGTAGACAACCTGATGCCCCTCCAATTGGTGAACGGGTACGAGCCGGTGGCACCTAAGGAAGGGTGCGCGTTCCCCGAATGCACCACCGCCCATGATGGGCCGGTTCTTCCACAGCGGCGTCCTCCAGCACATTGTTGCCTCGAGAATCAAAGTGATCTCTCTCTCTCTCTCTCTCTCTCTACATGGATGCACCCCTGTTTGAGTCGGTGGTCAGCTCTATATGATTATGCCTTTCGTCGTCAATACCGCCCCCCCGGTTTCTTCACTCAGCAGCCCACTTAGGGCTTCATAGGGGGTCAACTACACAAAAAAATACCCTCCCACATCGAGTTGCATGTTGCATCGCGTTGCACTTTGCGGAGGTGTGGCGAGGGGCTGTGTGAACGAAAAAGAATGAAAGAACGACGAGAAGTTTGAAAGAAAAAATTGCGGTGTGGCTGGCCATCCTCTCCCTCTCCCCTCTCTCTCCCCTTTGGCACAGATGTTGTAAGAACTCTCGCAGAATACCGCGAGCATCCTAAATCAGCCAAAACCACGCCATCGGGTCTTGCCATCCATGGGCCCCGATGCCATCACGCATCTGAGCTCACACACATCAACTTGATATCTATCTGTCCACGCCGTCTATTTGAGGGTCTTCACTCTGCGTCAAAACTGCCCGGGCAAAGCTCGCCTCCCTGCAGTTTGGAGCGAAGGCCACAAAAGGCATCCTGTTGTCTTCCAACCAACCTTCTTGCCATACCATACTGCTGCTGTCGGACAAGGCGGCATGCCCCCCTTTCCGCCCCTCTCTTGTATCTATATCTTTCGATGCCATTCCCTCTCTCGACTCGCATTGCAAAGCTGGACACCCGTGGAGACACTGGAGTGGATCTGCCTCCGCATGGAGGCTGCCCCCCGACTGGGGAGGTGCGGAGGTCCTGTGTCTGCCGCGAGTGGCATCCACAGTGAGATGCGACTCGCACACGCCTTGCCAACTATTTTCTCCCCGATTCGGTGAGGGTATAGCGCGCGCCATGGGCCTGGTAGAAAAGAGGAGGGTGACCAGAAGGGCCGTGCGCTGGTGTATCGGGGGGGGCATCAATGTGGTGCTGGTGTGTGACAGCCAGCGAGAGGCCATGTGGAGGGTTCGGCTTTTTTGTGTTGGCGCCGGAGAATATGCCGCCAAACGATATGGTAAAGAAAATGGTAATCAGGGATGCTGGCGGGCGCACTACCCCACCCCCCATCCCAACCCATTGTCTTTGCATGCTGCGGGTGTGAATACCAACAGCCTGTTCTGCCACCCCACACACATACACACACCCGCCTCCTGAGCAGAGCATACAACGCGCGCGCCCTTCGGCGAACCCACACCACCCTCTTGCTCTCTCTCGCCAGCAGCACCGCCTGCTTCGCGTCTTCTGATCATACACGTTGCAAGTGAGTTTGTGTGCAGGCCCGATGGAGCTCGCCGTGGTGATGGGCCTTGAGACGACCGCTGTTCAGATGCCCAGCGAGGTGTCGCTCACTGCGGTGAAGCAGGCAGTGCTGCTGGGCATGTCAGGCTCGCTGCAGCATGAGGACGACTTCGACCTCCGTGGAGTCACCGGGGATGCGGCTGGCCTGACCATTGGCGATGACACTGATGCGGCAGGGCTCTGCAACGGTGACCGCGTCGAAGTGATTGCCAGCACGCACGCCCTGGCTGTGGCAGCGCTGCGGGAAGTGAATGTGGCAGTGTCGGTGGGGTCGCTGCACCACGCCGCCACCAACGGGCAGGAGGAGCATGTCGGGCACCTGCTGTCTGCAGGCATTGCTGTCGATGCGCAGAACAGCATGCGCCAGACCGGGCTCATGATGGCCACCATGAATGGCCATGTCGGCACATGCGAGCTGCTCATCTCCCGCGGCGCGAATGTCAATGCTGTTGACATCGTGCGGCGCAGCAGCCTCATGTGGGCCTGCAAGCGGGGTCACATCGCCATTGCCCGCCTCCTCCTGGACCATGGTGCCGACCCCACCGCCGCTGACAGCGTGCGTCGTGTCACCAGCCTTGTCCGTGCCTCTGAAGAAGGCTTCGTGGATATCGTCAAACTTCTCCTGGAGCGGGGTGCTGCCAAGACCGGCAACCGCAAGCGCAAAATCAAGGCTGAGGCGCCGCCCACAGACTCTGCAGCAGCCGCAGCTGATGCCCCCGCCTGTGCCGCTGTCGGTGTGGCGAGCTCTGCGGGTTGCAGTGTGTGAGGCGAGTGCACTTGAGGGTTCATTGGCAAACCAAATGATGGATCGCTCCTTTCGTGACAGTGATCCGAATATAGCTGAGAGTAGTTGTGCGGCGTGCCTGGGTGTGCCATGATTCTCAACAGGGCACACCAGACGTGTCCGGCCGTCGAAGGCAGTCGCGCTCAGGACTGCCGGCTGACAGCACCCTTTTCTTTGTTCCGTCTGTCTGGTCTCTCTGTTACGTATTGCCCATCGCTTTGATTTCAGTAGAATCTCTGAATTCCATGCCTTGTCTCTTTCTTTCCCTCTCCCACTGGCTTTTTCAAAGCAGGTCATGATGCGAAAGCTCCCGGAATGCTTCCGACGGCCCTGCCCTTTCTTGCGTCGATCTCTCGTGGTATACGCCATACCCAGATGAATGAAGCAGGTGATTCGAACAACGTATGCTACTATCGCCGGAAGCTGCATCCACGCTTGCGGGTGAAAAATACGCAAGAACTCAAACGAAACATACTTGACATCCTGTGAGAACAAGAGTGTCGCAACATATTTTTTGCACCACGTGCCATCCTTTTTCGCGCATCAACAATTTGATCGTCGGAACAGACATATCCCAGAAAGGGGCCCCTCCCCCCGCCCCCCGCCCCACTGCTACGACTGTCCAGTCAAAACACGGAAGTTGCCCGATTTTCCCGTGCTTTACGAAAGTGGCAGTTTCTCCAGGATTACCCCATCCCCACTCCCAAAGGTGAGCTGCCTCACAACACTGGTGAAGTGTATACACGGCGAATGCTCTACACATAGAAGCCGTGTGTGTGCGTGCGGAGAGAATTCGTTCCACCCAAGTTTGGCCCACACAGCGCCTGACCTTTTTTTCTTGCATGGCAGCTGCCGCGGTGGATGTTATACATGACCCCCGCGCTGTCCCTCGGCACACTTTGACTGTCATGGCGAAACCGTCATACAAATGTCATGTGGCCCGGAAGAACCCGAAGCCGGTGTTCCCCTTTCCGATGGGCGACCTGGGAAGTCGGCCAGCTATTGATCACCCGAGTCCAGAAGAGGATTCGAACCGAGACCCAGCCCCCATCGCAAACCTGGCCATGGTGCGCGAGATGTGTTAATTGCCTTGTGGAATTGCGTGGCGCGCTCTCCCTCGCGAGAGCCCCCTGACAGCCCGTTCAGTCCTCTGCGATGACATGCGGTGGCACTCCCGCCACCGCTGTCAGCCCCTCCCTCCTCGTCCCGTTCTTGTGTCCCCCCCGCCTCGTGCTGGCATGTTGTGGTCGATGGTGGGGAGGGGGTTTTGCTGTCAAGAAGACGAAGCCGTAGTAATATGATTCTGAATGTGACGCTATGTATGGTGCCCATCCGATGGTCGGCTTCTTCAGCGTGGTTGACTCTTTTTGTTCTTTCTTTGAGGTTGCCAGGTGGAATCTGCAACAAGGGGGGGGGGGGGGGGGGCTTTTTATTGGTACGATTGCCGATACACACATACACAGAACGCGGACTGTGAGTCCCGAGGATCACCCTGATGACGTGGGTCCGCAATCCTGATTTCGTGCCTCGTGCCAATGTCATCCGTCAAACATCTGCAAGCATTGTTCGTGTGTTTCATGCGATCGACGATAATCCACGGCCCTCTTTTAATGCGTTTGTTCTGCACGGCTTCCTCAGCTGCGATACGCCTTATGTTTTTGCTTGTGTTCAGGGGCGCCCGTGTCCCGTGGACATGGAATCAAGAGCGCGTGGTCGGTGCGCCATTCAAACACACCACTGCGCTAATTTATGTGTGTATCCACTCTGGGACAGTCTCATGTTCACACCATTCTTCTCCTGAATATTTGCTGCAATTTGTCTCAGGTTACGGGAACACAGCGGTTGACAGCGCACGTATGTACTGTACTCGTACACGCACAGGTGCGCACAATGAATACCCTTTGGCTCCGCCCTTCCTTCACATTTGCACGACACACAGTTTCACTGGCTGTGCTCCGATCCACGCCCCCCTCCTCCGTGCGTGTTGTTGGGTGTGACCCATCTTGGTGACGATTTGCCGCATGCCATGTCACTGCATGTCTCAACCAGCACAACCATTCACTGGAGAGTGAACGAGACGCCTGCGTGATGTTGTGTTAAAAATCCACAGCCTCGGCGGGCGCCCAAACCCCCCTTTTCGTCTTCTGCAGTCTGCAGTCATTTGCCGACAGCCTCTCCTGCATTGAATCCGGTATTGCCACTTGTGTTCCAAGGGGGGCGATCCTCAAAAGCCCTGAAAACTTACAACCTTATTGCCGGCCGATCCTCCGCCCTGTGTCATATCTGTGTCAGCCTTGGCGCCGTGCTCACTTTTCTGTGCTTGTGAGCTCAGCCCCGCCCCACCCACTATTTCGGTAGTCTTTTCGGGCCCCTGTCAGTGCACAAAGAGAGCCCGCTTGGGGTTTCCCTATTTTTGTCACATAAGACCAAGCCTTCCTGTGTCCAGGAGCTCAGAATCGTCCAAAAGACAGATAAGAGAGTGGACGTGCGAACAATGTACACACTCTGAAACCGTGTTGGCAGCCACAGGCTGTTGTGACCCCCCCCCCCCCCCCAGCTATAGGGAGATTTGCTTTTCCATTCCCTCTCGACGATCAAACCCCCCCCCCCAGCTATGTGAGTGTGTGGGGCAGTGGATGCATCAGCAGAGTTCGCTTGGTGCAACTACTCCACACAACGTCCTACACATAACGGATCCGTGCGATTGTGAGGGGATGGCGGTCTGACCCCCTCTGAAGCTGGCGGTTGCCAGCCCTTGATACACCAACGAACAAAGTATAGCGAACGAAAACAGGTAAGAAAACATGGCCCTCTCAGAAGCTGCTAGGTGCAAAAGTCGTTCAACCGAATGAGGGGTGTCGGTGTCTTTGCTTTGAATTTGGGGTTATTTTATGTGGGGCGGGGGGTGGGGGGTGTGTGTTGGGGGGTGGGGATTCAGGTTTTGTTTCCCTGGGTTCTGCCGAGGTGTTTTCTCTGCAGCCCCCGAGCTTTTTTGCCCCTCCTCCAAGTATATCTGGCCATGTGATGCAAGACGGTGTCAACAGTATATCCAACAAGAACAGAACCCACCGGGGGGGGGGGGGGTAGGGGGGGTCAAATGGGGGTGACAAACACGATTTTTCAAAAAACCGGCGCAGAGGCCCCAAAGCCCCCGTAAACCCTCCAAACCCCCCCAGATCGGTCCGGAAACCCATCGAACCCCACTTTTCCACCATTCCGGGCACCTCAGGTGCCCGAATTGGGGTACCTAAATTTTGTGCCACCGTTTGGTACCGTACAGTGCCACTGTGTGGGAGGTTGGAAAAGAAAATGCCCCAACACACCACATCTGAGGGTTGCAATGCATGTTGCTTGCCAACCACGTCATCCGGTGGGTGTCAGGCGCTATGTAGGTGGCATTAGCCAGGTCTTCGATGTGTTCTGGCTTGTATATATACCTCCCTGCCTGCGGCACAGGCACTGCCTTTGTCCCCCACACCAGCCACAGAGAGCGTATTGTACTCGGTCCACGGTTGCTGATTCATTGTGATGCGTTGTATCCTCGAGTGAACGTCACACACTAGTGGCACCACCACCCGCCATCCGAGAGCTGTATTGACTTTGCGCGCTTCCGTTGTATTCACCTCGCCACGCATATTGCACCGTTCAGTACCAGTGCTCTTGGGCCAGGCAAAGTAGACCGCAGCAACTACCAATTCTGGCACAATGGGTACCACGACAGCGCACTTCATGTGTTCCCGGAATGTACAGCTCGTGTTGCAACAGTCGTTGTCAACACATCCCGGTTGTGGAGCACTGCTGCACAGGAATCACACGACCATCTGGACTGTTCCGTACCTACAGGCAGCCTCCCGGTGCATGGTGGCAGGGAGGTATATATACAAGCCAGAACACATCGAAGACCTGGCTAATGCCACCTACATAGCGCCTGACACCCACCGGATGACGTGGTTGGCAAGCAACATGCATTGCAACCCTCAGATGTGGTGTGTTGGGGCATTTTCTTTTCCAACCTCCCACACAGTGGCACTGTACGGTACCAAACGGTGGCACAAAATTTAGGTACCCCAATTCGGGCACCTGAGGTGCCCGGAATGGTGGAAAAGTGGGGTTCGATGGGTTTCCGGACCGATCTGGGGGGGTTTGGAGGGTTTACGGGGGCTTTGGGGCCTCTGCGCCGGTTTTTTGAAAAATCGTGTTTGTCCACGTAAAAGGGTGGCATTTGACCCCCCCTAGGGGGGGGGGGGGACGTGTCGAATGAAAACATATGCCCGATCTCGGCATCCTTGAAAACGTGATAGTTGCCCGCGTGTTTCAAAACCCCTCCCCCTCGGGGGGCTTTCTTTAAAACCATGACAAAAAAAACCACTACCAGCTCCTCCCCAATTCTTCCCGACCTGCTGATAACGGCGCTCCGCCCTGGCCATCCCGCATGCCAGCCAAAATCAACCAAACCCCGTACAGGACAGAGCCCGACACAGCGGCCCCTCTACACAAAGGGGCTGCTGGAAGCACAGGCAAGACAATCGTCCAAAATGGGTGGGGGGCATTTTCTGCTCTGTGCCACACCGTGTGTCAGAACTGTGTCACTTTGCAGCCGGTCGTCACGGCTCGCCTGTTTGGGGTGATTCGGCCTCACGAATCGTTCAAACCTAACAGACCTCTCTTCCCTTGGAGGAGGCATGTCGTTCCTTTTTTTGCAGAGCCTTTTGTCGCAATTGGTCGCTATATCTTGTGTTGTCTCAATTCAACACGCCAGACTCACGGCTGTGTCGGCCTTCAATATCGCAAGGTACCCCAAGGTACCGAACTGCGGTTATTGCCGCATTGCCGCACCCATCCCAGACAGGGGGGCGGGGTCTTCGCTCAGAAGTGCAGGACAGTGAGTCGCCTCACAAAAGGGGGACAAGCTGACACAGTTTGACACAGAGCGAAGGCCCCCAGGAGCCTCTCAAACCCAACGCGTTTGGCTGTCGGGTCCCACCGAGCCGTATTTTATATGAACCCACCCGCAAGCCCCCCTGGGGCATACGGTGGATCGCGAGATACAATATGGCGGTTGCATGCAATATCAGTGACGCTCCGTGAGGGGGCCTCCTTCCCCTTGGGACCATACGTGTGCCGTTGGTTTCATCAAGCTCTTGGGGGAGGAGGAGGAGGAGCCGTGGGGTGCTTTGCACTGCCAAAGCTGATCGCCACACCTGAAGAGCAACCGGGTGGTGTGGCGAGGTGTTTTGTTCTTCCACACCCCCTTTGCCGTGTTATCGGGTTTGCAAAAAGTATACCGACAGGAGTGTGTGTGCCTTGCCCCCCGTCTTTTCTCGTCTCAGGGGATGTTCGTCGATGTTGAAAAAACCTGCTGCATTTTTTCCCCACGGAAAAAAGACTCGTGATCAGAGCGTTCGTTGTCCTGCGCAGCACGCACTTTGCAGAGGCCCCGTTTGGGCAATGTAATAACGCAAATCACCTCCCGCGCTATACAGCTTGTGGTGTGTCGTGTCCAGTGGGGATTGCATCAACGGCGGGGGGAGGACAGCGGTCTTCTCGGCTTACTAAAACACGTACACCGGCACGGAATATGTTTCCAATCAAAACAGCTGACGCCCCCTCCCTCACAAAACCCCTCTGCTTCCTGGCTTCATTCGATGGTGTCTTGTTGTGTCTCGGGCAGAACTCCTGCTGCAGAGTGCTGAAGGCATCGAGTGGCCGGACTCCTCATGCCCCCGCAGCTCCCCCCAACATATGCAAGGTGTATGCTGTTTCGTGATGTGTCTCCAGACCACCACCCCGCCAGCCTCCACTGTAGACACGATGCACCAAGGCACGCCACCCCCACTCATCAGGTGCGGCAGCTCAGCCGACGCATACACAGGAGGTGGGGCCCCCATCTCTCCAAAGGGAGGGGGGGGTTTGAGTTCTCCAACCAGCAGCCTCTCTCTCTTCCCTACGGCCTGCTGTAGAGGGACTCTTCCCCCGACCACCCCCCCTCCCCCTCCCCTTACCCACCCCCCCCCCCCCCCCAGCCCAGACAATGCGGAGTCATCGTTTTGCGATCCCGCCGCGGCAAAGATAGCCAGTTCCCCACCATACCTCACCCCCACCCACCCCTTGTCTTCGTCATTCATCGCGAGTAAGGGTGAGCAACACCTTGAAATCCCTTCGGCTTCTACCCCGCCACCCCCCCCTACCCCTGGTTGAGGCGAGGAAGGGAGGGGGTGCGGCGACAGGATGGCATCCTCGACCTACCCCCCGGAGGGCCAGGGCTTCGCGGGGCTGCCCCCCACAGCCCCCGCTCCCGGCGTGTCCGTCACCGCGGAAGAGATGTCGGACATCCAACGGAGGCTGAGCCTGTCGATGGAGGCGCTGGAGATCGGGGGGTTTTCCCACGGGGCCGCAGCGCCCCACGACGGGGAGGACGGGGATATGGGGTTCCCTGTGACGGTGCAGGTGCCCAGCCCCACGGCTGCTGCTGCGGGAGGGTCTGGGCAACGGCGGAGCCAGCTGGGGGGCATGCAGATCCCTGAGGATATGGAGATGCTCCGCGAGACTCCGTCGCACAACGCGCAGCTGGCAGACCCGAAGGGGTCGAGGCTGGACCGTTTTGTGAGGGAACAGTCAACCTCCGTGCAGTTCAACGAGGAGGACGAGGTTCACGACGCCTGCCATGCCCCACTCCCCGACGAGCTCGACTGCCAGCCAACAGAGATAGACCTCGCCTATGCGGAGCTCCGCCTCCGAGATGGCGCGCACCGCCCATACCCCTACCTCCTGGACACCGTGCGGATATTCAGCTACACCAAACTGCGCTTCTACAGAAAGGGCTCATTGTCTAAATATGTCGGGGAGATCTGCCTCTTCGGCGCGACAATCCACCGCCCTGACCCTCTCCGCCCTATCGTTCATCTGAAGGTGCCGAATTTTACATACTACCTGCATGCCAGGACGCGAGATGAGGAGGACTCTTTAGTGACCCGGATAGGGAAGTGGATCAGTGTTGCAAACCTCCCCTACACCAACCGGCATACCATATTTGTGACAATAGCTGTGGAGACCAGCGAGAGGGAGAGGCGGTCGTTATCCTCCGTAGGGGAGGAGAAGACAAAGGGTTATGTGAAGGAGGGCCTGGTGAAGATAACCAACGGGCAGGAGAGGGCCTGGTCGTGCAGCCAGCGGACCAAATTCTCCGTGCTCTACCTGGAGGTGCGGACGGACCTGCATCAGGAGCTGAAGCTGTCGTTTGACCACACACAGCTGGGGCTGCTGTCGCACTCCCACCCTTTGCGGATTTCGGATATTCTGGGGTATCACTCTGGGGCAGCGCATGGGACTCTGAACATCCAGCTGTTTGAGAGGAGCCGAAAGCATGCAGGTGTGATGAAAATCTCGTGGGACATCGCCCCCGAGAGGTACCTCAAGCTGATGATCTCCGGGTCAAACGTGTGGCGGAAGGATTTCGTCCGCCCCGACCCGTTCTTCCGCATCAAGAAACACTCCTCCAACGGGCAGTCAACCGTGATCTACCGCTCTGAGGCTTATAAAAACGTCGCCCACCCTGAGTTCCTCCCTATCCAGCTCTCCGTGACACCTGCATATGTCACAAAGTCTGGTATGGAGTGCGACAAACACTATGTGATGATAC
Organism: Rhynchopus euleeides; assembly: GCA_963210315.1. NCBI lineage: Eukaryota > Euglenozoa > Diplonemea > Diplonemida > Diplonemidae > Rhynchopus > Rhynchopus euleeides. The sequence goes on from OY723245.1 coordinate 2,211,456, forward strand.
CCTGCGTCGACGACCCTCCTCCGAGTGGAGGTGCGCATCACCATGGGGAGGCTGGGGGAAGTGCGGAGCTGCCGCTTGTCGACTGGGTGAGCGAGATTGTCACCGCGGGGGACGAGAAGTCGGAGGCGAATAAGAAGCTGAACCTGCTGCGCGTGATGGAGGGCGAGTTTGGCAGGGCACGCGGGGGGGACACGGACACGGCGGAGATAACGCGGCGCATCGTATCGGAGGTGGAGAAATCCTCAAAGGGGAAACGATCCATCAACGACAACGACGCGTGCTGGTCTACCGTGTCCCTCTCCGATACCCTCACGCTGGAATTCTGGGATAACAACATATCGAGATCCAGGCGGCTCACAAAACCCTGCCTCATCGGCACGCTGGAGATCACACTCCGCTCCATTCTCGGTGAGCTCGACTTGCAGGTGGAAGAGTGTGGGGAGTTAGGGCATTCCTCCCAGATATTCCGCTTGGTTCGGTCTGCCAGATATAACGACGACGAGCCCCCAGCCTCGGAGGTGACTCGTGGGTTTGGTCTTCTCGCGAAGAGTGGCATGGGGAGGCAGGGGCGCGGTGGGGACTGCAGCAACGCCCAGTCGACTGTGCTGCCCACCCCGGAGGCAAGGATGCGGGCTCTGGAGTCGAAGATTAAGCTGCACAGCGTGTCGCTTAACGAGAGGGCTTCCTTCCTCCACTTCATCAAAGGGAAGTGGTGTGCCGAGATTGTGATGTGCGTCGACTTCACCCAGGGCGCACAGCAGCACCACCGGCAGAGCCGCATCGTCCCCTCCTGGAACATCTTCCAGATGCTGATGACGCACTGCATGTCCTTCCTCAGCCCCTACACAGGGCGGGGCGCGGCAGATCTCTATGGCTTTGCCGGGGTGCAACCCTCAGGGGAGTTCCAGGTGTTCCCTATACACAGGCACACTGGACCCTCAGGGGCGAAGCCTGAAGCTCCTGATCCTTCCAAGCGGGGGCGGATGCACATGGGGAGTGTGGTGGGGCTGGAGGATGAGGATGACTGTGATGACGATAAGCCTCATGCCGGGATCGAGGCGCCGGCGCGGGTTGGATCTGTGGGGGACCACCAGGCGACCGATCTGGTGGGGAACGCGCTGCAGCTGGGGTACAGCCGGGCGAAGGAGCAGATGTCGCGGCTGTTCGACACATCCCTGCCGGTGTTTCTGCTGCCGGTGATCCGCACAGCGGCTTCGCGTGTGAGGGAGATCGCGCGCAACCGCACCGCAACCGTGGCTTCCACTACGGAGAAATTTTTTGAAGCGCTTGCCAACTTCAAGGATGGGGTCAACAGCAGCGGTGAGGAATCGTCGATCCCCGTGTCACCCGTGTCGCCCGGACAGAGGAGCAGCAAGCACAGCAAGTATCCCCTCTCCCTGCTGCAGATGGCTTCCTACCTCGATAAGTCGCCCCTGCATACGTTTGGCATCGGCATCGTCATGATAGGCAGTGCTAAGGTATGCCCCTGCGAATAAAGCGGCAAAGCCTGCAGCGCAATGTGATTTTTGCAGATTTCTTCTGCTTGCGTTCTGCCCCCTCCCCCACCCTGACGCGTATACCCCACAACACCCACAGGACATCGGGGACCTGGAGGAGGCTGCTGCAGAGCTGCGTGATATGGAGAGATCCAAAGTCCCCTTTATATTCTACATGGTATGCTGGGGTTGCTTCTCTTTGTTTCGTTGACGCACGATACCCCCCGATAGTGACTACAAAAAGGACTAACGTTGCAAGAAGGTGCTGGGAGATTTACTTTTCCGTTCACTCTCGACGATCAAACCCCCCTCACGGACACTTCGTCAGTTTTCAGCTCTGTTTGGAGGAACCGTTTGGGGGAGGTGTGCAAAAAATAGTAGTCCCTTTCAGCTCTCATCATCACCACCACGTCGACATGCCTCTTTTCTGCTCAACAGCTTTTTATCGACTGCCAGGCTCCGCCGATGTTCTCCCACTTCCTCAACTGCATCACGGTGGACATCAACAGCAGCCCCCTCCTCATCCAGGGGTCGCTGCACCTCCTCGCCAAAGGCCTTGGCTTCTTCCCTTCCAGGCTGCTCGACTTCATGCGCCTCCACAACGTCGAACCGGAGGTTCCCGAGCGGAGTTATCTCAGCTACTTCGATAACTACTCCGAGAGCGAGCCGGCTGACTCTGAGGAGGACGGCGAGTCGCTGCACGACAGCCAGACCGCTGAAGGCTCGTTCTACGGCACCCCCGTCACGTCACCCACCCACCCGCGCCCGGTGGTGGTGAAGGAAGGGGCGTTGTCGCACTCCCACCCGCAGCACAAGCAGCGTGAGGAGTTCACCAACACCTCTGCCAAATTCCTCCAGATCTTTGCAGACTCCGTCGGGAAAACCATGGAAGACGACGAGCACCCCGGTGGGGAGGACGCAAAGCTGCAGGCCCGCGAGGAGCTGGAGCGGGGATTCCCGCTCTCCGGCACAGACATCGACAAGCGGTACCGCAAGGCTGTGTCGACGAAGGGGCATGAGGTGTTTGCCCTCGTCTCGGAGAAGAGCATGCCTGTGGGGCCCACCCGCGGGTTCCGTTCGATGATGTCCCTCGGGGATGCGAGGGGCAAGCGCGACCTGAAGATAGTGGATCTCTTCATGGCTGACGAGCAGCTGCAGAAGAAGGAGAAGGCGGACCAGCGCCTCAGGGAGTACCTCAGCGAGAAGTCGTCGCGGAGGCGGAAGTCATCTGGGCTCGCACAGATCCACTCGCGGCTGCTGAAGATGCGGGAGGACGAGGGGGGGCAGGGGGGGCTGGGGGGGCTATCAACCGCCCACCAGGGGAGCAGCATGCGCCTCGCGTCGCGGCGTTCCGACAGGTCGCTGAAGAGCCCGCTTTCGAAGAGGAAGCACAGCATGCACTTCTTCACCCGGCAGGCCCGGACGCAGTACGATTCGTCCTCAACGGAGTCCAGCGACTCCGTTGAGGACTCCCTCAACTCCCACAGCGCTGTACGGCGGAGGAATAGCAAGGCGCCGACATCGCTTGCGAATGTCCGGCGCATCGCGCGGCGAGGGTCTGCGTCTGCAGGGCTCGCCGCACGGCAGTCGCTAACACAGTCCAATGCGGAGGGGGAAGTGGGGAGCAACGCGTCAGACACCGACTCGCAGGCCATGCGCGAGCTGCTCTCCACAGCGCCTCGGGAGAAGGGCGACGAGGGGCCCCACCTGCGCGAGCAGCTGCGCGAGGGACAGCCCACCTTCTATGCGTATGAAGGGGAGCGTGCCGGGGCGATTAAGCCGTATAAGAGGGAGTACGATGTGCACAGTGATTACCGCTCGCTGGGGAGTGGCCTGAAGGTGGACTGGAGGCTCGAGAGGGCGAAGCAGGTGGAGCTGAAGAACATCATGAAGGAGGTGGTGCATCTGCATGCGGGGCCTCCCATAGAGCAGCGCAGCCGGCAGGAGGCGCGGGACGAGGTGCGGCGGGTGTCGTCTCTGGCGTCGATGCAGTCGGTTTTCACAACGAATACCCCGCATCGGCCATCAGAGCCAAAGCGATCGCCGTTGGTCCGGAAGCCGACCATGCGTACGCCGCAGACAGCTCGGTAGGAGCCGTGGTATTGTGTGGGGCAGCGGAGGAGCAGCACCAGAGCACGCTCGGTGCGACCTATGTTTGACCTGTGTTTGTTGCGTGAGGTCAGTTCAGGTGATGCTTGGGTGGGAAGCTAGGGCGGGGCAGTCTCCGCGTGTAGCTCCCCGGCACCTCCTGCATACGCAGTGTGTGACATATATGTGACGCACAAAACAAGTTCTCTTCGCAACGCTATGCTATTGCGTCCAAGAGAGAGAGAGGGATCTCAGTGTGTGGCGTGTTGTGCAGAGAGAGGGTCCAGGCTTTTCCAAGTGGGGCCCCCATATGCATACACACACTGCGATGGTGTGCCAGCGGAGGGGGATGAGTGGATATGCATCAGGAGTTTTCGCTCGGTGCAGGGTCTCTGCACTGCGTTTCCCTCTCTACCCAGTTCATTTTTCTTTTTTTGAAAAAAATCAGCCATTTTTTTTGTTTTGCGGGAAGCCTCCTTTTTTTTTGCCTCTCCCCCCACTCTGTCCGATGCTAAGCTAAGCTAGTAACCACCCCCAGTGCCCTGAGCCCAAGAGGGCCGCACGAAGCGCTTTTTGTTTCGACTCTCGACCTCCCCCCCCCCCCCCCCCCTCAAGAGGGGCGGCAAGGTGTTGGCAGGAGGGGCCTCTGCATCAACGATGCCCTCTTCCCACTCCCCACCCCCCCCCCTCTTCTGAACTCTTTTGCGATCGCCGAGTGACGGAGTGTCGGCCCTTGCGATGAGACTGTTTGACTTCACAGCAGCCCCGTTTCCTGTGCATGCCACACACCACCACACGCAGGTGCTCTCTGAGGGAGAGCTGTCAGTTGTTTGTGTGAGATGGAACGCCTTATGCGTTTGGGCGCGAGCCCTGTGTTCAGCAAGCCGTTGGGGGAGCAGATTCGGGCCGCTGGGTATGTGTTGGCAGGCTGAGAGGAGGGGGTGGGTGGGTGGGTGGGGAGGGGAGGCCGCTTGGCTATGATTCAGCCCCTCCCTCCCTTGCGAGGGTTGGATACACCAACTTCTGTCGTTATTCCAACCCTGATCCCAAACCCTGGCCCCAACACACGACACAGGTGGAACACGCGTACAGGGCAGAACAAGTATATTCCGAGTGTGAACCGTAACCTTCTGAAGCGCCGAGGGCAGGGCACTTGGTATGTCTGGTGCGAATGCAATGCGTTTTCCCGCGGAATTTATCGTGCGCTCGTGTTGGGGGGTTGCTCCAAAAACATGATGGATCTCGTAGTTTTTGACCCAGCCGCGATCCACCCCACACCCCAACAGGCTCCCGCTGAAGCAAAAGCACGCCTTCTACACCTGCCCCCTCTGCAGTCAGCCAAAGCTGCCTCACGTCTACTGCAGAAAAGAAGAATGTCGGAATGAACGACCCTGAGTGTTGGTCGGTACCTTCCCACCCCCGATAAGGCAATATACCTTGCAGGGCATGCCGTAGATATCGTGTTCGCAAGGGGTGTTGCCCTGATTGCCATTTCGGGGAGGCGAGAAATCGTACGGGCTGTTCGCTTTCGGGGGGTTCCGCCTTTACATGCCATGCTGCCTTGCTGCACACTACACGCACGCCAGTGATACTGTGGTCAACGCAAAGCAGTTCTCGGGGCTGATGATTAGCGTGCCAGGTCTCTTGCGGACTTCTGTTCGATGCCAATCCGCTATTCCAACATTGCAACGAGCTTATGTGGCAGGGTGTGAACCGACCTTACAATAGCATCTGCAGGCGATTCTTATGGCAGAACAGTTGGCTTCTTTCACACGAATAAGACTTTATGGCAGAGCGTTCAGTTCTCCTGCACTGTGATATGCACTTGCAGGCACTGTTTTTGATTCTAAAACAATGGACGCAACCCCGGGTCTTAAGTGGATGGCTGCTGGAAGCTGCTTTGCTTCGCACCCTACGCCCCGAGTGGTGAAAGGGATGCGGTGTGGTTTTGGGCGTGTTGGGGTGTTTACCTCACCTGGGTAGGGCAGTCGGGCCGTGGGGGAGGGGATGGGGGGGTGCCTGAGGGTGTGCCGCACAGTGGGACGAACGAATGAAGGAACGAAACCACCGCCGCCGCGCCCCCCCCCACTCCCCCCTCCTCCCCACCCCCCACCCCCCCCTTCTTTTCCGAAAAGCCAGCCACAGGAAGGGTGGCTTGGCGCCAAGTCCTGATCACTATACAAAGCGAACAGGCCCAGATCTACCCCTCTAAGGTCGCAGTCCCGAAGGCATGCGATCACATGTGGGGTGTTCGGGGAGGGGGATACGGGGGGCGCCTGTGTATCTGTGGGGAGTGCGGTGGTTTTGTGGCTCGAGGTGTGTCATCACGCGGCCCTTTGACCCCGCCCCCTCCCGTCGCCTCCCCACCCCCTCAGAAAGGGGGTGTGGTGATTTTATTTCGGTTCGATAAAACGAAGCACGAACGCACTAAAACCCCGCGTAAAAATCCCCCCCTTGCTGGGGGGGGACCCTGGGTGGGGGGGTGGGGTGGGATCGACAATATCCGCACGATCCCCGGGGGGGGAGAGGGGGGGCGGCAAAGAATTATAAAAGCTGTGTCTCAGGGGATCTCTCTCCCGGCAAGAAAATGCACCACACCCCGCACCCACCCCCCGCCCCCCCCCCCCCTCTTCCCCCCTCCCTCCCCCCCCGATGCATCTCACGCTCACAGCAAGGCGCAAAATCCACAAACCCACTGCATTCTCCCAACAGGGTCAAGTGCATTACAGTTTATGCACGGACGTTACGCGCTCTATGAGGTTCTCGGGTTACCTGCCCAAGCCTGCGTGGAAGATGTGAAGAGGGCACACAAGCGGTTGGTGCAGCGGCATCATCCGGACCGGGCTGATGCGACGGAGAAGGACGTTGACATCTACAGGCGCATCACGAATGCGCACCACATCCTGTGCGACCCGTTGAAGAAGGAGGAGTACGACCGTCTGGGTGACGGCTACGACGAGTGCGATGATGTCGAGGACGACGAGTTGGGTGACATGGCCATTCCTAGCTTCATGTTCACCGCCGCCCCCTTCATCACGCCCTACCACCCCTTCTCCATATTCGCGCAGGGTGTGCCGGACCCGCTGAAGGCCTTTGCTGATCTCAGGGTGGACGACAAGCGTGGCGAGGAAAAACGACAGATCCAGGGGCACCTGGGCAGCATATCTGACGTGGAGGCGACGCTTGAAGACCGAATGCAGGCGCTGCGCGGGCTCCTCGAGCTCTGCGCGAAGGGGAACTCCACGGTGGTCACCGAGTCGGTGCTGGACGATGAGGACGCGCTCCCGACCATCATCGAGGACATCCAGAACGACGAGGAGGATGAGACTATCAAATTCCTCTCCACAGAGCTGCTGCACGTCGTCTCCACTGCGAACTACGTCGATGTGTATCAGACTGGCGGGCTCCCTGCGGTTCTCTCGGTGCTGAAGACGGAAAATACAAAAGTCCTGCACTCCGCGCTGCTGTCGCTGCAGCACCTCACCCAGCTGGGGTCTGCCTGTGCGGAGTGTTACAAATGCAACGTCGTGCAGTATTGCGTCCACCTCATGCACAAGAAGTCCATCGATGTGCTCCTCACTGCGTCGCACATCCTGCACAACCTTGTCGTGGAGCACGCCGACCCCCACAGCGCCATCGTGGAGTGCAGGAGGCTCGCTGCGGAGCGTTACTTCGGTGAGATCATCCGCGTTGTCGACGAGCAGCACTCAAAGCTGGAACCGCCTTCCAAGGTGGCGAAGTCGCGGCGGAAAGACACGCGGGCGCACAACTCGCTCTCCCTGCAGTCTCAGAAGGTGCTGACCGCGGTGCTTGCGGTGCTGGCTGCATCAGAGGAGTCGGAGTACATCCTCATCAACGAGGAGGACGCGCGGCGCCTCTTCGAGATGCTCAGCTACAAGGGGGTGCGCGATGTGGTGACCAACGCGTGCACAGTCATCCAGGCCCTGCTGCACAACAGGCGCGCCATCCTGCAGGCGGGGGACGACCTCACAGACATGCTCATCGACCTGACCCTGGCACTGGTGAGGCAGGAACCCGCCCTGACGGCCGCTGTGGTTCTGCTGACCACCATCGTGCACTGCGGGCTGCTCCGGTCGGAGGACGTGTCGCGCAGGGAGGTGGGCAAGCTCCTCGTGATGCACCTCAAGAGCAAGAACGAGGAGACGTCTGTCGCAGCCGCGCGTGGGCTCACCTACCTCTGCGCCCCCTCCATCGGGGAGTCGGAGTTCATCGCCTGCGCCTACAACGCGCAGGGCGAGATTCAGTACCTCGACGTTGCGTCGTCGCTGGCCCCGCCCGCCTCCGAGGAGGCTGGGTCCACGCCTGCCACCACGCCCAAGCTGCACCGGGCAATCGCACCGCACCTCGACAGCATTGTGAAGCAGTTCCTGCTGGTGATCCAAGGGAACATCGAGGGCACCGAGCTGCGGCCTGCGAGTGTGATGTGCGCAGGGCTGGCTGCCCTTGCACAGCATGAGGCTGGCCGCAAGGCCATGCTGCGGCAGCCCGTGCTGGAGTGCCTCGCACAGCTGCTCGCCAAGACGGGGACCAACCAGGTGGAGAAGGAGGCCGCGTCCCTCGCCGTGCTCAACTTCTCCAAGGTGGGGAAGCTGGTCAACCCTGCAGGCAACCCCGGGCACAAGGAGGCCCTCCGCCTCCTGGCATCCCAGCTGCACTCCAAGAACCAGCGGATACAGGCCTGCGTCATCAGCACCTTCCTCAACCTTGCGCATGACAAGGTGCCCCTTGACTGCATCTACGGCCGCACGCTGGAGCAGCTGAAGACGACGCGTGTCAATTCGAAGCTTGCCCTGCAGCTCCACAAGGTGCTCTCTGCCACAGAGGAGCTGGCGCAGAACATCCTCGACCCGTCTGCCGCGTCGCAGAAGAAGCGGGATCAGGGGAAGGGGCGCGGGAAGGCGAAGAGCAACGGGCAGTCGAAGGACTGCGGGGCCCACTCCGGGAATGGGGCAGACGCGCTGAGCGACAGCGAGAGCGCGCAGAGCTCTGACGACTCCGATGGGGACCGCGGCGGCAACAACATCTTCGCCGCGCTGCGTGGGGCGAAGAAGAAGAAGAAAAAGGACGACGGCGGGGGCGGGGGCGGCGCGAAGCAGCAGCAGCAGCAGCAGCATCCCACCGGATCCCGCAACACCAACAACAGCAACAGCAACAGCACCCCCTCCTCTGCGCCACCCCCGACCGCAACCCCTGCGGGGGGCGCTTCCGGCTCCCTCCGGCCTCCCGCGCAGGACACATCTGCGTCCTCCAAGCGGCAGAGGTCGAAACGAGGAGATGCCAAGGAGGCCCCTCCCCGAGAAGACAGGCGGGAGAAGGGTCAGGGGCAGGGCCAGGGGCAGGGGCAGGGCAAGAGCGCGGCGAAGGGGGGCCGGGCAGCGGAGGCGGAGGCGGCAGCCGACAGGCACGACCGGGCTGCGGGCGAGGCGCGGGAGGGCGGCAGGCAGCACGGCAGGCAGCAGCAGCAGCAGTCGCAGTACACCATCCAGCCAGGGGAGGAGCTGCGAACACGCGGCGATCGGAGCGAGCGTGGGGACCGCGAGCAGGGCTCGCGGCGGGGGAAGAAGAAGCGGGGTCAGGGTGGTGGTGGCGGCGGCGGCGGTGGCGACGGCGCGCATGCTTCCGGCAACCCCGCCCCCTCAGGCGGGGGCAACGCGAGGGGGTCGCGTGGCGACGGGAAGGACGGTGGCGACCGGAGGCGCGACGGCAAGCGCGACCAGGGGGGCCACGCGCAGCAGCAGGGGGGCGGCAAGGGCGACCGCAGAGGGACCCCGCCCAGCTCCGAGGCGTCGCCCGGCAACAGCAACGCATCCTCCGGCAACGCCGCGAAGGCGAAGCCGCAGCAGGGGGGCGAGAAGCACGCGAAGGGGTCCAGGGAGAAGCAGCGCAACCAGCAGGGCACAACACCTGCGACGGCGATGCCCCCCAAGCAGGGGCAGATCCCTCCCACAGCCAGCCCACTTCCGGCGCGCAGCAACGCGCAGGCGGCCTCCGCCCGCAAGGGCGGGGGCGGGGGTGGCGTGCCGCTGAAGAGCCGCGTGATTGAGGTCAAGACGGAGGCAGCCCCCGAGGCGGGCAGCAAGGGTGCTCGGGGCGACCAGACGTGGGCGGAGCGGCTCGCCCCCGGCGGGGGCGGCGCGTCCCCCACGGCGCCGGCGCACAGCCACAACTCCGGCAGGGGCAACACTGCAGGCACCCCCCACAAGGCGCAGCGCGACCGCGCCGCGCCGCCCGCCACCGCCACCGCCGCCGCAGCTGCTGCGCCCACGGCGCAGCCTGCAACGGCGCAGCCGACTGCACCCTCCTCGACACCTGCGGCGCCTGTGCGCGATGCCAACGCCGCGCCTCTCCCGACGAGCGAGCCGCGGCACCGCCCAGCGCCCATCGCGTCTGCGCCCCTTCCGGCAGCGGGTGCCGATGCCGCCGCCGCGCCGTCCGCAGCAGCGGTGCCGTCAGCCAGCCCCCAGAAGCCAGCGGGGGGCGACAAGGCGGCGCCGGCGCCTTCGGCGCCGGCCCTCCCGCCGCCGCCGCCCCTGCGGCAGGTGCTGCCGGGGTGGGAGGCAGGCGGTGGGGTCGACAGCCAGAAAGGGCCCAGCAGCAGCGGCCCTCTGGACAGGCTTGTCAAGGATCTGTCGTCGGAGGGGCGTGGCGCTGCGGCAGGGGCCGCGGCGCCGGCGGGGGGGGCGCCGAAGGCGCCCGGTTCCGGGCTGCTCTCGGAGTGGGCCCAGGGGAAGGAGAAGGAGAGGCAGCAGCCGCCGGACCTTCTGGCGGCTGCTCCGGCTAAGCCTGCGGGCGTGCTTGCGGGCAGCCCTCATGCAGGTATGCAGCAGGGGGTGGGGGGGGAGCAATCCTGTTCAGAAGAGGAATTTATTGTGCCAGCTCTTTTTCACTGGTGGCCCCCGCACATCACCCGCCAAAAAAACAGCTGTCGGTGCGCCGCTTCCGAACAACGGGCACTGGTCGCACCCCCAGCAGCCCCAGAGCCAGCCGCCGCAGCTCTTCGGGACGGAGATGCTGTTCGGGGATTTCGCACAGCAGAAGGTATGCACGTCGCCGCTGCACGACCCACCTCTCCCGAAGCAGTCTGCTGCGGGGCAACCCGACGGCTCGAAGGGCTACAGTGCCTTCAGCGGGATCGGTGGCGTGGGCCACGACGCCCCCCATGCGGGCAACGCAGGCGGCAACTCCGGCAGCGGTGCTCTGCGGGGCACACCCATCCAGTGGGACCAGGCGCCCCTTGGCGGTGTCGGCAGCGGCAAGAAGGGCAGCGGCGGGTCGCAGGCAGCGCCGGGGGCGATCGGCGGATTCCCAGCGGCTATCGGGCGGAGCACGCCTGTGCAGCCCCCGCAGCAGGTCCAGCCGCAGGGGGGGTACAACCCTGTGAACGCCGCATACTTTGGGGCTGACCGTGGCTTCGCAGGCCAGCACAACAACGGTATGGACGTGTTCAGCGCTGCGGTGGGGCAAGACGTTGCTGCTGGGGCCTGAATGCCTCGCCCTTTCCCCCGCACATGTTCCAAACCACCCACCTTCCGTCTTTGCAGGAAACACCCACGCGCCTGGGCAGCGCGGCGCGAGCGCCGGGTCTGGCGGTAGCTTCGGTTGGGGCAACGAGTCGCTGGTATGGCCCCGGGGTCAATATTGCCCGTGTGCACGGGAAGGGCAACACACAGACAATCTCTGAAGCAAAAAACAGGCTGCGGGTGCTGCTGTTTGTCTTGCCCAGCTTTGACGCACTCAAAAAAAAACTGTTGCCCTCTACACCCCTCGACACAAACACCCCCTCTTCTCTTTGCACAGATGGGATTTGCGGAGTACGTCAAGCAGAACGCAGCGATGTTGCAGGGCAACCAGCAGCAGGCTGCCCCATCCAGCAACCCCCAGTTCGGCAACCCGGCAGGCGGGCAGGCGGCAGGCGTGCAGGGCTCCATGGTTGGTGTCATCGGCCCGCCAGGGGGCGCGGGGCGGTCCTCATTCTTCGACAATGCACCTCTTGGCGGCGGTGGCTGGCACAAGTGATGCCGGGTGCAGCGGCACGACGCAGACCCTGTTGCAACGCAACACGCTGTGTCATCAGTGCATCCCACCCCCCCCACCCCCCCTCCCTTCCTCACCCTTCTCATAAATTCAGAACAGCCCGAAGCAGTTTATCGCTTCGATCTCTGAAGGACTCACATCCCCCCAGTTTCTCGAAGCAACCTGCGTCCCAACCTGCCACCCTAGTTGCCTGTGTGCGACATAGGGGGCTCTGTGACGGAAGCAAGCGAGTCACCCCTTTGTGAGTTTCTTATCGCCAGCTAAATATCTTGATGATGTGGCTGTCTCCAGAAAAATCATGAGGCGCAAAGTGGAATGAAGTGTGTTTTGTTTGGCCTGTGTATGTGTAGGTTTTTTCTGAGGTTTTCTCTTTTGCTGGGTTGTGGGGTGGGGGGGTGGGGGTGGGATAGTGCCTGGGTTGAAGGCGATGGCAGCTGATCATGATCGAACTAATAAAACCCGAGAGATTGCTGAAGCGAATGAAAAATCCAAACCACCCGCTCCGATCCCACCACACAGTGTGGCCATCCCTCCTTTCCAAGCAGGCCGGGGTTGCAGTGCTGTTCGATTTTCTCACAGGGGTGTGGAGCTGAGGGAGGACGAGAGGGGAGGTAACACACTTCCCCAGGCAGTGCAGACACGACGAAACCGGAGTTCATCTCAAGCGAGGTGTGGGGGGGAGGGGGCAAACTCATGAATTTCTTCTTGTGTTTGTGTCTTGGAACGCAGAACGCATGCCCACTCATCCCCTTGGCGTGTTCGAAAGCAAAAATAAGAAAGGTCTCCAAAGGAGGTTTTCTGAGGCGTTTTGCGTGCCCTGAAGCAGATGGTTTTCCCCCCGCCCCCCCCGCCCTTTTCTCGCTCCGCCCGCTCGCCCCACCTCCCCCGCCGCGCGTCGTCGCTTTGGAGTTTATGACTGTTTTTATTAAAACCGGAAAAATATATGCAAACAAAGTGGGGCGCACGAGATAAGTATCATATGCCACTGGCCTGTCTCTTGCCCGTGGTGGTCGATGCCAAAAGTTCTTGTTGGGAAAAGAAGAGAAGAGAGAGAGAGAGAGGAGGCACAGCAAAAGAAAACTGTGCCTGCAACGTGGGGCAGACCCCTTCCCCCTGCAGCCGTGATGTGTGAGCTTAATTGATTTTCTCATATCGTGTGGGACAGGGCCTCATCCCCCCCGTCACCACCACCACCTCACTCCACCCCGTTCCCTCGCCGGCAGGTTCTCTTCTGCCAAAACAGTAAAACAAAAGAAAATATAGCCATCAAGAATTCAACACTGGGAGGCGTGGCGGTGGCAGAGTGGATGCCCAGTCACTTGGGTGCCGGGGTCTTCGTGGGGAGGCGCACTTTACGTTGGGCAGAGAGAGTGTGAGGCGGTGCCGCCATATTTTTTTTGCTTTTGGCTGGCGCTTTTCGTTTGTCCGGAGAGAGGTTCCACGCCTCTGCGGCATATGTCTTCCGTCTCTTTTCTAGCCCCTTGCGGGAGTTCTGCCGCTGATGTCGCCCTCGCCCCCCCCCTCCGTGCAAGGGTTGTTCTGTTCTCATCCTGGCCTGTCCGGTTTGCGAGGGGGAGGTGGTTGGCAGTGGTGGTGGCGAGTGGGGGAGGTGCCAGGCATGTCTGCCTCAGAGGCACGGGAAAAAGAAAGTACGACGATTTTCCGATGATCGCCCCCCTCCCCCCCCCCTAGGGGGGGTCAAATGCCACCCTTTTACGTGGACAAACACGATTTTTCAAAAAACCGGCGCAGAGGCCCCAAAGCCCCCGTAAACCCTCCAAACCCCCCCAGATCGGTCCGGAAACCCATCGAACCCCACTTTTCCACCATTCCGGGCACCTCAGGTGCCCGAATTGGGGTACCTAAATTTTGTGCCACCGTTTGGTACCGTACAGTGCCACTGTGTGGGAGGTTGGAAAAGAAAATGCCCCAACACACCACATCTGAGGGTTGCAATGCATGTTGCTTGCCAACCACGTCATCCGGTGGGTGTCAGGCGCTATGTAGGTGGCATTAGCCAGGTCTTCGATGTGTTCTGGCTTGTATATATACCTCCCTGCCACCATGCACCGGGAGGCTGCCTGTAGGTACGGAACAGTCCAGATGGTCGTGTGATTCCTGTGCAGCAGTGCTCCACAACCGGGATGTGTTGACAACGACTGTTGCAACACGAGCTGTACATTCCGGGAACACATGAAGTGCGCTGTCGTGGTACCCATTGTGCCAGAATTGGTAGTTACTGCGGTCTACTTTGCCTGGCCCAAGAGCACTGGTACTGAACGGTGCAATATGCGTGGCGAGGTGAATACAACGGAAGCGCGCAAAGTCAATACAGCTCTCGGATGGCGGGTGGTGGTGCCACTAGTGTGTGACGTTCACTCGAGGATACAACGCATCACAATGAATCAGCAACCGTGGACCGAGTACAATACGCTCTCTGTGGCTGGTGTGGGGGACAAAGGCAGTGCCTGTGCCGCAGGCAGGGAGGTATATATACAAGCCAGAACACATCGAAGACCTGGCTAATGCCACCTACATAGCGCCTGACACCCACCGGATGACGTGGTTGGCAAGCAACATGCATTGCAACCCTCAGATGTGGTGTGTTGGGGCATTTTCTTTTCCAACCTCCCACACAGTGGCACTGTACGGTACCAAACGGTGGCACAAAATTTAGGTACCCCAATTCGGGCACCTGAGGTGCCCGGAATGGTGGAAAAGTGGGGTTCGATGGGTTTCCGGACCGATCTGGGGGGGTTTGGAGGGTTTACGGGGGCTTTGGGGCCTCTGCGCCGGTTTTTTGAAAAATCGTGTTTGTCACCCCCATTTGACCCCCCCTATCCCCCCCCCCCCCCTCTCTCTCTCTCTCTCTCTCTCTCTTAATGTTTGTTAGTGCCTGACATGGTTGCGCTGCGCATGCCTAGGGTCATTGTCGATATGTGCGTCTAACGATATCGGATATCGGAATCTGCTTTTTCATGTGGATATCAGGAGAACCCAGGGGACACCCCATGCCCTTCCCAGCATCATCATCTTGCATCGGATCCACTTTTTTGGGGAGGGGGTGCCTGGGTGTGACCCAGCCACACCCCAACATCCCCCCTCCCCCTTCCCCGCCGCCCGAAAACGATTTTTCAGACTTAACGGAAGGAGCGTTGGTTGTGCGAGAAGGGCAGTGGGGGGGGGGAGTAATTCCATTTTTAAAAAACCCCCCTCCCCCTCCCCCCCCCCCCCATCCTCCCCTCCCCGAAGCAACCGTTGAAGGTAAGAACAGGGTCGAGAAACGCATTTGTCTTTGAACTTACCTATCATTCCCCCCCACCCCCCTCCCCTCCCCTCCCCCGAAACAATAAGATAGAAGCAGCCGCTATCTGCGGGATGCTTCTGAAGTTATCTCCATTCTAGAGAGGAAAGGCGGAGAGGGTGTGTTCTGGGCTCTGGGGCGTGTGGAGGTTGACCTCCGAGAGACGTCGAGTTTGGTAAAGTAAACGGTTCTCTTGAGTGGTGGTGGGGTGCGTGTGTGTGTGGTGGGAAGCCAGCGGTGTGCAGGGTATTCTCACTTCCGGAGAGATTCACACTTTAAGCATAATGGGGTTGGAGGCGGAAAGCGGCGGGAGCCCGAGGGAGGTTGAGTTGGTGGGGGGTGGGGTGGGGTGGGGATATCCCTTTCATTCTGTGCACCTTCGAGTGAAACCCTTCCCCCGCCCAAGCCGTATATTATTTTTGAACGATTTTTTTTGCCAACAATTCATGTGCCAGAGGAAACCTTCAAAAAAAAAAGCTGAAGACTACTCTCGGCTGGTTGGCGATTAGACGCCGCGACAAACTGGCGAGTCATCGGTGGAGAGGGGAGTGTTGGGTGGAGCTGCTGACAGCCATCTTATTGTCAAAAAAAACATGCGGTGGGGGGAAATGGGGGGGAGGGCGGGAGGGGGGGGGGCTGCTATATAAACCAAAAACATAGGAGGCACGGTGTGCTACTCGTATATCATGTGTTCTGAAGGCAAAACAACCCCGAGAGCACCCTACCCCCCGCAAGCAAACCTGGTTGGTGAGTGCTTGCGGAGTCGTTAGTTGGTGCTCTAAAGTGATACGGTCGGGGGGGGGGGGGTCGGGGGGGGGTGGTGGTGGTGGTGAACGCTATTTTCTTGAGATGGGAATTCTATATTAATGACTGTGGAAACGGGACTCTGTTCGTCTGCCTGAACCCCCCCCCCCCCTCTCCCCTGCTCACCCCCTCACCCCCCCCCTCTCTCTCTCATGCATGCATGCAATCAATGCCCGCCCGCCGCCCCTCTCCCTCGCCCCACACCACAACACGGCAGGGTGGGATACGGCCATTGAAGGCGCTACACAGTCACCCAAGATGACGGATGTGGAGATGACGGATGTGGAGGACGGGCCGCACCCGCTGCAGCTCAGATTTGAGGAGGCGGAGGCAAAGCGTGACAAGGCGGCGCTGCAGGTGATCTTCACGGAGGAGAGCACGGGGGCAGACCCTCGCGAGGTGAAGGCAAAGGAGCTTGCCGTGTTTGCGCTAGGGAAGCTGTTCCTGGAGGAGAAGGACATCCCGAAGCTGAAGCAGCTGCTGACCGACGTGCGCCCATTCTTCCAGATCATCGCGAAGGCACGGACAGCGCGTATCGTGCGGCGGCTCTTTGACCTCGTGTCGTCCAGCGGCATGTCGCTGGAGGACCAGGTCAACCTGGTGGAGAACTTCATCGCATGGTCGAAGGCAGAGAAGCGGAGCTATCTGCGGCAGCGCTTGCAGACACGCCTGGGCGAGCTGAAGTTCCAGCTGGGGAAGTACACCGAGGCCCTGCAGGTGGTGTCGACCCTGGCGCGTGAGGTGCGGAAGATGGATGACAAGGGGATGCTTGTTGATGTGCACGTGCTGGAGTCGCGCCTGTACTACTCGCTTAAAAATCACTCCAAAGCAAAGGCGGGGCTGGTTGCCGCGCGCACCGCCGCCCACTCCATCTATGTCGCGCCCCTGACCCAGGCGGAGATCGACCACCAGTCGGGTGTCATCAGCGCGGAGGAGAAGGAGTTCAAGGTGGGCTTCTCTTACTTCTACGAGGCGTTCGAGGGGTACCACAACAGCGGGGAGCACCACAAGGAGGCGGAGGCGTGTCTCAAATACATGCTGATGTGCAAGGTATGTGCCCCAGCAAGCCAAATGTTTGGCTGGTTTTGTTTTTCCTTCTGCCTCTCACTCTCTCGCATCTCGTTCTCTGCACAGATTCTGGATGGGTCCATTTCGGACATCGGGCAGGTTATGCAGCAGAAGAACGTGCTGAAGTACAAGGACCTGGACACAGTGGTGGCGATGCGCGAGATTGCCGACACCTACCTGTCACGGGATCTGCATATGTTCAACGAGGTCCGGAAGCGCCACGTGAAGATTCTGGAGAACGACAAGATTGCGACAACCCACCTGAACGACCTGTACAACAAGCTGCTGGAGCAGCACCTGTTGCGGGTGGTGGAGCCGTACGAGCGTGTGGAGGTGTCGCACATCGCGCGCCACATCAACCTCGACGCAAAGGTGATCGAGTCGAAGCTGTCGCAGATGATCCTCGACGACAAGCTGAAGGGCATCCTCGACCAGTCCGACCACTGCCTCATCCTCTACCCCGACGACACCTCCGACTCGCTGTACCCTGACGCCATGGAGACACTCGAAGGCCTCCACAAGGTGATCGACGCTCTGTTCGACAAATGCGCAGGGAAGTTCCTCCCGAAGAAGGAGGAGAAGAAGGACGACAAGAAAGACGACAAGGACAAGGAAAAGGACAAGGATGCCAAGGAAGGCGCTGAGGCCGACAAGAAGAAGGATGAATCCAAGTAGATAGGTGGGTGAGTGTGTGGACACGGCCCACCGTGTTAACAAGACAAGCAAACTGGTAACCTAATGGGATTGCGTTGTGCGCATTGTGTGTGTGTTTGTTTACGCACAGACGGGGGTGGGGGGGTTTTTTTTGCGGGGAGATAATCGACGTTTTGCAGTGGGTGTGCTTCCTCTTTCAGGTGGGTGGGGTGGGGGGGTGAACCTCTAAAACGCACGACGCTGTGCGCCCCACACAAGCCGGCGGGAGGGGTGTTGGGAGGGGGGGGGGGAGAACAGAACGAATAAGAAAGGGCAACACAACACCCACTGCAAAACGCCGAAACAAAGACGAACGGGAGGGGAGGGGGGGCGAGGGGGAGGTAGGGTATATGTCTCATACCCTGCCACTCCAAGGCCTCAGCCTCTCCAGCCCCGCCACACCCGCCACACCCCCTCAAAGGGCAATGCTGCGACACAGCCCATTATTTTCTTCCCTAACAACACCAACCAAAAGATCGGGGGGCGGGGGGGGGGGGGGGGACGGGTCGTCGCCGGAGGAGGGTGCCGAACAAAACCCGGGTCTGGAAGGCTCAGTGTGTGCCCGCAGTATCTGTTTCCGTGCCCCATCGCACCCGCCGCTGTTGCCGCTGAAACCCCCCCCCCCCATGCTCCCCGCATTTATTTCCCACACCCCCTTCTCCTCCTCTCTCTGTCTCTCTCCGACGCGTTGGCCAGCCAGTTCTTTTGCAAACCGCTTTTTTTTATAGCAGCCTTACACAACACACAACAAAAAAACAAACTTTGCACCTAACTCAAAAAAAAAGACAAAAATAAAGACACTGCCTTCCAACGTCTCTCTGGGGGTGGAGGGGGGGGGGGGGGACGAAGCAGCACCAGCCAGCCACCAGCCACCTGCCTCCTCCCCCCCACCCCCCACCTTTCTTCTCTTCCTTGTCCCCTCTAGCCTAGTCCCGTCTGCCCCTCCTCCCTCCCCACACTGCGCGCCTCGTTGGTTGGTGCAGTTCGGGTGGTAGGGGCCGGGGGGGGTGGTGGGTGGTGGTGCCGTTATATTCCCTAGCTGGTGGCGTGGCGTGCTTGCGTCAGCTGCGAAAGGAAAGGTGGTGGAGCAAAAAAAAATCCCGGCTGGGCAAACAACGACACACCCCAAGCTGTCAAAAGACAGCACTTAAGGTGGGTGGGTGGGGGTCAGGAGGAGGAGGAGAGATGTAGAAGTGCCGCCGTGATGTCTTTTTTTTTTCGACGGACGCTGGTTGCGCGGCAAAAATGCGAGGTGTTGGAGAGGGGAGGGGGGTGGGGGGTCGTAGCGAAGCTACGACGGGAGGGGAGGGGATGGGTGGGATAACATAAGCAATAATAGGTATTGTAACAAACTCGTGTGGGGGAGGGGGGAGAAAGGGGGGGGCAGATGTGGCAGTTTTTTTGGCACAGCCTGGGGGAATGAAAGCCAGCCCCTTCCTCACCCCCCACCCCCACACACTCCCCAACCTTGGCTTGGCGAACACCCAACCCAATACGGCAAATGTATCCCCCCCCGCCACACACACCACACCACACACTCCTATTCCACCTTCTGACAGAAGGTGGGGGCACCGATACCACTCCTCTCTCCCCCCCACCCACACACACAGCCACATGCCGCCTGTCACTGGCAGGCGTGCGGAAGATGCCGCAGCGGCACCCACACCTGGCCCCTCCGGCGCAGTCAAAAAGGCCACAAAAACCCGCGTCGTGAAGAAGAAGGTTGTGAAAAAGGCCCAGCCCGCAACGCCTGGCGATGCCCCGCCATCCCTCGGCCTCCTTGACATGATGAACCCTGCCGCCGCCGCCGCGCCGGCTGCAGAGCAGGCCCCCCCGCCACGCCCCGCCACCCCCAGCGACGACGGCAGCATCGGGTTTGCCGCCGACGCGTCGCCCGACGCCGGTCACGACACCCCGATGGGAGACGCGGAAACCCCTGCGCCTGCCGCAGAGGCTGCGCCTCTGCCCTCGCACTGCTTCCCTGACGATGCTGATGTGCGGGAGGACATCCTCCGCCTCCGCCAGGAGCGCCCCGTGTCGGTGTTGGAGGCTGGGGGTTTCAGGAGGTGTGACTCCGACTCCGATTCGGACTCCTCCGGGGTGGATGCGACGGAGTCGAATGTCAACGCGAATGTGCTGTCCTCCTTCATCGCGAAGCGGTCCGAATTCTTCGTGGAGCCGGAGCCGGCAGTCTCCACCCGCGAATCGGGGGAATCGGTACACGCCATCCTCAGCGACTTCAAAAAGGACAACCCCCGCGCCCCGCCGGCACCCCCCGCAGACGACACTACCCCCACGCAGGACACCGCATCGCCCTCCGGGCTCACCGACGATGCACCAGGGTTTGCCCCCTATATGGGATTCGGCAGCGCTGACGACGCCTTCGCCACCGAAGGGGGGGTGGAAGGCGAGAGTGCTGAGAAGCTGCTCGCAGACCTTCCAATGAGTGAGCGAGCCCCGGTGTGGCTGCGCGGCGTTCCACAGGAGGGGGGCGCGTGGCGCAGCAGCCGCCTGGTGTCGCTGCACTGGGAGCTGCTCCGATTTGCGCAGCACAGCCGCCTCGGCAAGCCCGACAAGAAGGCCCTCCGTGGCGCAGGCAAGCAGGGGCTCGAGATGCTGACGGCACACCTCCAGCGCAACCTCGCCCCGCCCCTCCTGCAGGCGGGCTCCCCGCCCCTGCCCCAGGGCTACCGCGTGCAGGGCGAGCTGGTGGGGTCCCTCTCGACACGCCTCGCCCGGAGGCACGCGTCGGATGTCAACATCTGCGTCTTCATCGAGGCGCCTTCGGGGTCCCCTGCTGACCACCCCCTCGTCAGCTGCACCGCCCTGCGTGCGTCGCTTGCGAAGGAGCTGGAGGCGGCGGGCGAAGGGGCGGAGTGGGCTGTTCTGGAGGGTGACGCGCGTCTTTCGGGGCTGCAGTCGTGGGATGCGGCGGCGCCGCAGAAGGGGTTTCCGGAGCCGGAGCTGGGGGTGGTGGCTCTGCGCCACATCGCCTCGCAGTGCCGTGTGGTGTTTTTTGTGAATGATATCAACCGGTTCACCGCGCGGACCGCAGACTTCATCTCCGGGAAGCACACCCAGTTTAAGGAGAAGCTGGAGTGCCTCGTCCACCCCGTGGCGGAGCTGATCCGCCAGAGGGGCTTCAAAGGCGCGCCTCGGAGCCACGAGGTTGCCCTCATGGCGATCAGCTTCCTCAACCACCGCGCGGCGGCGGGGGGGACAGAGGATGCCGGGTGGAATCTGGGGTCGCTTTTCTCCGATTTTCTGGCATACTTGGTGTGGCGGTTCAACTCCTACATGGCCGTGCTGAACCCCATGGACGCAACCGGGAGGGTTGTGCCTAAAAAGGTCCTCCCGGGAGCTGCGCCAAAACACCACCTCCATATCATCGACCCGGTGTCGCACCGCAACGCAGCCTGGAAGTGCTACAACTGGGGTTCTGTCCGCGAGGTGCTGGAGAACTGCCTGCACATGATGGGCGGGCAGACCTCCGATGTCCCCGACTTCGCCTGCTCCTCTGTCGCGTCGCCCCACGCCCACGAGAATGCGTGCTCCCTCCACGCACTGCACCCCCACATGCTCTGCAGGCCGACCGTTCTCTCCCGGCTCCTCATGTCATCAAAGCTCGACACCGTCCCGCCCGCAGGTGTGAATGCATGACGATGTTGGGTTGCTTGAGGCGGGGTGGGGTGTGGGGTGTGAGATGAGAGGGATCGAAAGAGGCACGCCCTGTGCCCTATCAGCGGGGTAGCCTCCGTCTCTCGGCATCTTTGCCCCCTTGATTTTTTTGTGTGTCTTGTGTGACGCTGTGTGAGTGATCCATCATACCATCACATGGGAGGGAGGGTGGGTGGGGGGTGGGGAGGGGGGGGAAGGGGTTGCGAGCTCTGGACTCTGTTTTCAGCGCAATGTGAAGAGAGGAGGAGGGTGGGGGGGGTGTCAGACCAGGATTCTGCACCCTGAGAGGGAGGCCGGACCTCCACCCACCATCCCCCCCAGTTGTGAGAACACTCTCTGCCTGTCTCAGCTCGAGGTTTTCTCCCTTTTTACCCTTCCCCATGCGGATCCACCCCCTCCATCCACCTCTCTCACGCCACCTCACATCATCCACTCCACAGGTGCACACACAGGGCTGCTCAGCTGAACAGGCTCTCCCAGCAGCATAGGGGATCTGTGCATCCCGAGAGGGGGTGGAGGCGGGGCGGGGTGGGGTGATTGCAAGACCCCTGTCTAGAGTTGTTTAGAGGGACCCTGTTTCCGTTTGAAGGGCCCCATTGTGTCCCCCCCCCCCTTCCGCTATATATATTTTTTTTACCTTGGGGTATTCCCCACTCCACACACCCCACACATAATCCCAGCACGAGCTTGATCTCCTCTCCTCCCCTCCCCTCCCCACCCCCCCCTTTAGATCCCCCTGTTATGCAGCCCCCATTTTCTTCTGTAGAGTAATCCCCCACAACTCACAACCCAACACCAACACCCCTCCGCCTCCCACCTGAGATTGAAGGGAGGGTCTGTCGACTCTCCCCCCCCCCCCCCTTTCTCTCTCTCTCGTCCTGCCTGCTTTCTGTGTCTTTTCTCGATTCCGAGACACACAATCCATCCCACCCCCTTCACCTTCTACACCCTCCACCCCACCCCACCCCACCCCAATGAACATCTACGTGATCCGACACGGAGAGCGGGAGGACCGGACTGCCAACACACTCTACCAGGGGGGTTCTGACCCTGCCCTGACCCCAGAGGGGCTGCTCCAGGCACAGCTCACCGGAGCCAGGCTGCGCGCCGCAGGGATCGACTTCATCTATGCATCCCCCTTCCACCGCACTGTGGAGACCGCTGTGGAAATTGCATCCGCACTCGGCCTCGAGGTGAAGGTGGAGAACGGCCTGAGCGAGGTCCTCCTCGATTCGATGTACACCGCGGACCCCCTCCCGCCACCCCGACTCTGCGCCAAGCGGCAGCGGGCGGAAGGGCTGGGGCCCTACATCTGCCCGACGTACTCCAGCATGCAGGCGATGCCGCGATACCCCGAGACAGAGCAGGCTGCTGTGCACCGCACCCTCGCGACACTGCAGGGCCTCATCGCGGCGTCGCTTCGCGACGCCGCGGAAGGTGGCGAGGGGCAGCAGCAGCAGCAGCACCACCCACCACCACCCCCGCTCAACACAGCCCACTCCGTCAACATCGCGGTGGTGACGCACGCGTTTGTCGTGGAGACCATAGGGAAGCATGCGGTGTCCCTCGCAGCTTCCGGGGCGAGGGTGACTCACATCCCACAGCACCCGGGGAGTATGATATCGGGCATCACGCAGAGCCTGCCTCACAGCCTCCCCCGCACCGAGGTGAGCGAGACAGACCCCACTGCGCCCGGTTCATCCTGCCCGGGGGGTGGGGGTGGAGGCGGGGGTGGCGGGGGCGGGGCCCTCGCGCTGAGCGCTCTGAACGCCACGGGGACCGGGTCCCTGCGTGACTCCATCATCTCGGTTCCCGGGGTTGCCGCACCGCAGATCGCGACATGCTCCATATGCTGGTTTCAGATCGACCTCCCCCCCGGGGGAGCCGCCCAGCAGGCGCAGCAACACCACCACCACCACCACCACCACCACCGCCCCCCCTCCTCCTCCTGGAGCACCCACAGCTCACCGGCGGAGCGTTCTGCGGAGCCAGCGCCCCTCTCCGCCTACACATGGGCTGTGAAGGCGCTGTGTGATGTGGGGCATCTCGCGCCTCTCGCCTGCCACCACCTGGGGCGGGGTTCCAACGCCCTGGTGAGGCAGACCGGCGAAGGGCTGTCGCTGGATCACCTTAGCATCGGAGGGGCGGGTGGCGGTGGTAGTGCCTTTGGGGGGTGTGTGGGGGGTGCTGTGGGGGTGAGTCTGTCGCAGAGCGGCTTTGCGGGTCTGCAGACCCCTCAGAAGAATGAGTGTAAGGAGGCGGTGGGCGTGCGGAGAGTGTGGGCGAGGCGGAGGAAGCTGTCGCAGGCGAATCCGATAGAGTCCCTCATCCAGCTGTCCCGCACGGAGATACGGAGGCTTGGGGCGGAGACGCGCATCGCACTCCGGCACCACGCGGAGCTGATCCAGAAGCAGTCCCTGCTGCTCCTGAGGAGAAACCTCGAGAGATCACCCCTTTGCACCGCTGTGGCTGCCGCGTCTCCCCACCTCCTCTGCGCGACCCTGAC
Organism: Rhynchopus euleeides; assembly: GCA_963210315.1. NCBI lineage: Eukaryota > Euglenozoa > Diplonemea > Diplonemida > Diplonemidae > Rhynchopus > Rhynchopus euleeides. The sequence goes on from OY723245.1 coordinate 2,235,148, forward strand.
ACCCACCCGGAGGGGGGGGCAGATCGCATGCATCTCGTCGCGATTTGCCTCGTTACTCCAAACCCACGACCTGAGCAGCTTGGGACTCTCCTGCAAGCTCTTCGCCTCGATGCTTCTGCCCGGCGCCCCATTCCTGGCTCAGGTGATCCGCGCATCTCGGCGTGAGGTGAATGCGGTGGGGGAGGCAGGGGTGACCGGGGAGTCGCACCATCAGCATCAGTCATCAGGGTTGCCCGCAACCCCGCATAATGCGGAGTGGGGTATGTCGTGCGCCTCGCTGTCGATGCATCGGCTCGACTCCTCCAGGAGTGGTGGGATAACCGCCGCCCGCTGGGCTGCGGCATACAGCAGCGGGACGGACAACACCAGCACGGTGCGGAGGGGGCCCCGCCCGGCGCCTCTGTCACCCCCGCATGGGGCAGCCTTCCCGCATCCCGATGGAGGGCATGTCAGCGCCTCCCCTGGCAGGTCGCAGAGGAGGCAGCAGAACCGTCCGGCGGTCCGCCCCCCGGGGGGAGTGGTGTCGGGTGTCGAGCCGCGCCGCCCTCCGTCGGGCAGGCGGTGCGATGCGGAGGGGAAGCAGATGCGGCTCGCTGGAGGGGGCGGGCACTCCCACTCCCACCCCCACCCCCACACACACCGGGGTCTGGGGGACGACCTGGAGGGTGACGAGCTCGGCGGAGGAGGCAGGGGTTTGGGGGGTGGCGGATGGCATTCCCACGAAAGTGGGGCGGGTGGGAGCTCTGCCGCAGTGCTGCCGATGCTGCTGTCCCTCGAGGGGAGCGAGAGCGGGGAGGAGGGCGAGGGGGCGGCGGAGGTGGAGGCAGAAGGGGTTGGTGCGGCAGGTGGTGGGTCCGGCACGCCGCCGTGCACGGCGGATGTGACGGCACAGCCTCTGCCACAGAGCGAGGTGGGGAGCGGGGTGGCGAAGCTCCTCGGGTTCCCCCCCTCGCCTGACTTTGAGGAGAGGGTGCCATCGGGTCGGCAGGGCTGGAGCCCTGTCGGAGTGGTGGTGGGATCGCAGATGCGGGGTGGTGGTGGTGGTGGTGGTGGGCGGAGCCACAGCCCCGGCAGGCCGGTGCGTCCCCTGCGGGATTATCTGCCGGTGTCGCGTGGGCAGGGGCGGCACTGCACCCCGGAGGCACCGTCGATAGCGCGGGAGTTGTGCTTTGCGGCGTCTCCGGCTGGGTCCCCGAGAGGCGGAGGGGGCGGTGTGGGCAGCGGGTCTGTGCCGAGGACAATCGAGATGATTGTGGACAGCGACAACATGTCCCCCGCGCACCGCTGTGCCGTGTGGCGCGACTCTGTCGCTGTGTCGAGGCGCAGCCTTTCGCGGCCCCCTGTTGCGTTCCCCTAGTCGAGTATCATGGTGCTGCTAGGGGAGGGGGTGAGGGGGGGTGGTGGTGGTGGTGGTTCAAACGTAGCTCTCAAGCGCCTTTAGGTGCTGTCAAGTAGGGACGCAAACAAAAGGAAAAGGAATGGGTGGTGTTGTTAGGCACTGAGAGAGGTGGGTCGTTTCGTCCCTCCCCCGGGTCCCCCTGCCCCTTTTCCCTGATGGTTTGCGTCCAGTTTGCAACCCTGCGTATGGTCGGCCCAATGGTGATGTCTTTGCCCAGAGGGACGGGCACTGTTGTAGGCCTGAGGCTGCTTGCTTGGCCTTCAGGGAGCAGCCTGCCGGCCCACAGTCTGTGGCTTGAGAGAGGGTGGGTCACCCACGCCACATCCCTTGCTGCAGACACTGAGAGATACACAATGCGCGTCATCAGTGCCGTGCTGCTGGGGTGTGTGCTCAGCACCGCCGCCGCGTCGAACACGACCCTCAGCTTCCTGGCCATCGGGGACTGGGGTGGCACCAGCGACTCGAAGCCTACGGCACCCGGTGAGGTTGATAACAACCAGGCGATGGGGACGGTGGCGCAGAAGCTGGGTGACGTGCGGTTCGTGATGGCGATGGGCGACAACTTCTACACGACGGGTGTGTCGAACGAGTTCTCGAAGCGCTTCACGCAGACCTTCGAGGACGTGTTCAGCCACTCGGCCCTGCAGCTTCCGTGGTACGTCGTTGCAGGCAACCACGACCACTACGGCAACGTGACTGCGCAGATTGCCTACACTGCCGACAGCCCGTCGCAGCGGTGGAAGTTCCCGTCGCTGTACTACACCTTCCAGGAGAGCTTTGTGGGGACGTCGGGCAAGACCGTGCAGGTGCAGGTGATCTACCTCGACTCTGTTGTGATCAGCGGCATGAGCTACCACGACGAGGAGACGGGTGAGTTCGTGAAGGGCGAGGGCCCTGCGGACAAGGCGCTGGCAGCCACGCAGCTGCAGTGGCTGGAGGCACAGCTGAAGGCGTCGACGGCGGACTACCTCTTCGTGTCTGCACACTACCCCATCTACTCGCAGTGCTCGCACGGCCCCACGAAGGAGCTGCAGCGGGACGTGCTGCCGCTGCTGAAGCAGTACAAGGCGACGGCCTTCCTTGCAGGGCACGACCACTGCCTCGGGCACTTCGAGGACGCGGGCCTCATGCACATGCTGTCTGGTGCCGGGAAGGAGTGCTGCTACTCGCCGAGCCACACGTCGTCCCTGCCGTCTGACATCATGAAGTTCCACATGGACGCTGACCAGACGTACGGTGCGGACGGTGGGTTCGCGTCCGTCAGCCTGACGGAGTCGTCGGGCCACATGGTCTACTACGACGCCAGCGGCAAGACGCTGTACACGTCGGCGTCGTTCTCCCCTCGCAGCTAGATGCTGCCACCTGTCGAGCTATGCCTCTTTCCTGTCCAACATGTGCGCAAAGCTCTTGTTTGACAGAGTCTTCCCCATCCTCCCAAAACTGCAATCGCGCTCGTCTCACCTGGATGGCCACATCCGGTGTGACGCAGCCAGGCAACTGCCTCTGAGTGATTCCCATGTTTCGAGTGTTCGTGTGCGTCCGATAGTGTTGGCAACGTCGGTGTCCCGCAGCACCGAGTGGTCCCAGACTAGAGCATCTTCGTGTGGCAGTGTGTTGCACCCGCCTGCCCTGCAGTGCTGGGCGGCACGAATCGCTTCCACCACAAAAATGCCAGATGGGTGCCTGTGTGCGAGAGTTGTCTCGTGAGGGCATGTTTGTTGCACCCTGCCTGCAGATAGGCAGGCCGTGGTATGCACCAGCAAGGTGTTCCCGAGGCAACGTGCGTCATCAGGTGTGGGCCGCAAGCAACCAGCGCTGATGCATGGAGGGTTTGTTTGAATTGGTTCGAATGTGATCGCTTCGTGTGCCACTTGCAGCACCCACCCAGCACAGCACATCACAGCACCACCCACCTGCAGACCAGACAACAGGGCCGTGTTCGCAATGCGTATGTTGTGCCTTGCCGCGCTGGCGGCAGTGTCGAGCGCGACTCTGCTGCACAAGGCGACGACGGTGCCGGAGGGGTGGCGCGCCACGTCTGAGGCGGTGGACCCGGCGCTGAAGTTCGACAACGTGGTGATCGGGCTGCGGCGTTCGAACACGGCGGTGCTGAAGCAGCTGGTGGCGGCTGTGTCGGACCCGAGCGGGTCGCAGTACCTGCAGTACCCGACGTACGAGGAGGTCGGTGAGCTGGTGCGCCCTGCGGCAGAGCACACGGCGGCTGTGCGGAAGTGGCTTGCCGGGCACGGTGTGCACACGGTGGTGGAGCACCCGCACGGGGACCACATGCGGATCGAGGCGACGGCGGCACAGCTGGAGGCGATGTCGGGCGGGCGCTTCACGACGTACGAGCACGTGGCGGGTATGAAGATCGTGCGTGCGACGGGGGGTGTGGACGTGCCTGCGGAGGTGGCGGCGGCGGTTGAGACCTTCAGCGGGTTCAACGGGTTCCCGCTGCGCCCTGTGATGGGGTCTGGGGCTGAGCAGGTGCGCCGCCACAAGAAGACGTCGGTGGGCGTGAAGGCGGCCGGTGCGGTGACGCCGCCCTTCCTGCGCACGACGTACAACGTGTCGGCCGTGCCGTCGAGCGGGAAGACCAACATCCAGGCGATTGCGCAGTTCCAGGGGCAGTACGTGCGTGACCAGGACCTGGCCAACTTCTGCGAGAAGTACGACCCCTCGTCCGCCCCGTGCAAGATCGACAAGTACCTGGGGAAGGACACGCAGGCGCTGCCCGGGATCGAGTCGATGCTGGACACGGAGTACATTGTGCCGATCGGGGGTGTGCCGACGTGGGTGTACTCGTACCCCAGCACGGACTTCTGCAACGACCTGATCGAGTTCGCCGGGAACGTGACGGGTGAGAGCGTGCACCCGTGGGTCATCAGCATCAGCTACGGGTCGCAGAAGATCGACTTCTGCGAGACGTCGCTGATCTCGCGTTTCGCGAGCGACGTGGAGAAGATGGCGGCCCTGGGCATCACGGTGCTGATCTCGAGCGGGGACGACGGGAGTGGCCACTCCACGCGCCAGGGGATCAACGCCGGGAAGCTGAGCCCCGCGTACCCCGCGTCCGTGCCGCACGCGCTGGCCGTGGGCGCCACCTGGTTCGTCAGCGGGACGAGCGGGGACGAGGAGGCGACGACGCAGTTCGGGTCGGGCGGCGGGTTCAGCTACGACTTCGACGCCCCGTCGTACCAGACGTCGCAGATCGCGACCTACCTCAGCACCGTGTCGCTGCCGACGAAGAACGCGTACGCGAAGACGGGGCGTGGCACGCCCGACGTGTCTGCCCTGGGGCAGGACTTCACGGTGCAGTGGCACGGCCTGAGCGAGGCTGTGGGCGGGACGTCTGCCAGCGCCCCCACCTTCGCCGGGTTCGTGTCCCTGCTGAACGAGGCCTGCCTTGCTGTCGGCGGCAAGACCCTCGGCTTCGCCAACCCGCTCTTCTACGCCAACCCGCAGATGTTCCGCGACGTGACGCACGGCACGAACGCCATCGGCAAGAACACCGAGGGCTGGGCCGCCATCAAGGGGTGGGACGCCTCCACGGGGCTCGGCACCCCGAACTTCCCGCTGATGCTGTCGGTGGTGCGCAGCTCCTGCGCATCCGCCGCCCGCAAGTGAGCACACACTAGCCCACGCGTGCGTGCACCCACACAGAGTGACATGTGATGATGTGAATTGACTTTCTTCTTCCTGTTCTTTTTGTGTTACCCTGTTACCTTTCTTGTTTCCCCGTTGCTGCCCATGCGGGCTGGGTGTGGTGCTTGCCTGTGCTGCACCACCACCTCGACCCACGTGACAGCCTCAACGTATCCACGCGTGTCGCATATTCGTGATGTCTAATTGTGTTCCATTATTGCAGCCCATATGCTGCTGACGAAACGAGGACGTGCAACAACAGAACGCCACCCCCCCCCAACCCTTCCACACCTTGGCCTCTGTGCCTCTGCCATGCGCCCTCCCCCATTCTCCAACCCCACCCCACAAACACTACACACACCCCCAGGCATCTGCCTGTCCATGGAGGTCTCGGTTGCTTTCGCGGATACCGGGATCTGTTTGCAGTTTGAAATCTCCGAGCATGAAACAGTGGGCTCGCTGAGGAGGCGCGTGGCCGACGAGATCCTCTCTGAGGATGGGCGGCTGCTCCACAGTGTGAAGATCGGCGTCCCGTCGCGGCAGGAGATCCTGTCGGACGACACGCTCCCCCTCAGCAGCGTGGTGATGTTCGAAAATGAGTTGCGCGCTGACACCGTCGAACTCCCTCTGAGGATCGCAGCCCCTGCCATCATCCCTGTCAGCCCGAGCGGCGCAGCTCCTGCGTTAGTTGCTTCCCACACCGCCGCCCGCATCTATGTCGCCAGCGGGTGCAGCATCCGCATCGTGTGCACCAGGACAGCCAGCACACCTGCAGTGCCCCGCCTCCAGGGGCACACAGCGCAGGTGCAGGCCCTTGCCTTGGATGATCGCCGTCACACGCTCTACTCTGGCTGTGCTGCCCGAACTATCAAGGCCTGGTGTACGGCATCTGAGACGTGTCTGCGGACAAGGCGTGTCGACACATCCGTGACAGCCCTGGCGCTCTGCCCGCAGCGTCAGCGCCTGTGTGTGGGGGGTGAGAGTGGGGCGGTGTGGGTGTTGGATGCATCTGGGTGTCTGTCCGACCTTGTCGTGTTCAACGCCACAGCCTCCGTCACGGCCCTCACGCTGTCGCCGGATGGCGGCCGGGTGTATGCCACCAGCCAGGCGAAGCGCTGCGCGGTGTGGAGCCTCGACACGCTGGAGGAGGAGGGGACGCTGAATGGGTCTGCGTGGCCCCTGCGCAAAGTTGCAGCCACAGAGGGGACCGTGTACACCTGCAGCAGCATCGAGCATACCGTGTGCGAGTGGGACAGCGAGCACCTTGAGTGGACTGGGGTCCTGTCAGGCCACGACAGTGACATTACAGACCTCGTGGTGTCATCAAACGGCAATATTATGTACAGCAGCAGCAAAGACGCAACGGTCCGTGCCTGGTGCACAAAGACACGCGAGTGCCTCGGCACCATCGGTGCTTTCAAAACCACCGTCGATGCGCTGTGCTTGAGCCCCTGCGGGGGTTACCTTTTTGCGTCATGCGCTGGCGACCTCCACATTAGCACAACCTCACCCAAAAAGCCCTGCAAAGAGCTGTGCGAACAGGCCCCTGCACCACGCCGCCAGCGGAGAAAGCCTTTCAGCTGTTGCACGACGCAGTGAAGCACGCCAACGGGCCCAACCGGCGCAATGCCACCCCCTCCCACTGCCGTTGCCAACTGGTCTGCTTGCCTCCCCCCCCCCTCCCCCCCATCACCCGTCGCTTTATTCTTCAGGGCAACGCGCCACATCCTGCATATACCGGTATCCCCCTGCGCCAGGAAGAACGAACCGCCCCCACGCCCGCGTGTGGGGAGCCAAACATCAGCTACCGTGTGGCCAGAAGGACGTGAGTCGTCAGCACATCTCTCACCCTCTCTCTCTCTCTCTCACCTGGTGATGCGAAGAGGATCACGGACAGAAAAAAATAGATTTGCTCAATTCGTTCATCATGATCAAAATGGTCAAATCGTTTAAACCCTGTGCCTGGAATTTTGTCCAAAAAATATCACGTTTTCGCACAAGGCAAAAAAATAGTCAAAAAACCCGAAAATCGGGTTTGTAGGGTATATGTCCCCTGTCTGAAAATGCAAAATATGGCCCCGCAGGTGCCCCCAGAGTGATTTAAAATTGGAAAATCGACATTTTCCACCTACGGGAAATCCCCCAAAATAGGGGGTCCCCAGTCACGAACCCCAAAAAAATGTCCCGCGCGCCTCTAAGGCACTCTGGATTTTTATTATGTCATCCAGATGTCACATCTGGGTCCAGGAACACCGGTTTTTGGCCTCAGGAAGTCGAAAAATATGTGTGGAAATTTTTATTCCTGACCAGGATCCCCTAAAAGCCCGATTTCCCCTGTTTACACATGGGGGATTTCTTGCAACGCCCGCTCGTGTGCTGAGTGTGCTATCCGCGACGTGGACGCGGTCGCCCTCTTCCTCCCAGAAGCCACTGATCTTCCTCATCCAACTTCACCTCTGGATGTACGCGGCACGTGCTTGGGTTGTCCTGTCGCAGTGCAGCAGAAGGTCCCCTGTGCACTGCTGCCCAAGCCATTTCGGCTGCACGGAATACGCCACGCAGAGTAACGTGGTATCGCGTGACCAGCTCGTGAGGCTTGTGCCCCGAATCGAATCGATAGGCTGCGAGCTGCATTGCCTCGGTCAGTTGATGTCCTTGTGTGCATTTTTGTGCACAACAGTCCCTTGGGTATCTGCAGCGCAGGTGCCTGCACTGGACCAGGACTCCTGATTTGCCTCTGGCACTTGTGATCGGAACGGATGCGGCGACATGCCACGGTGCCCATGAATAGCCATGCCGGCACGAAAGTACGTTCACGACGGTTGATTACCATTGCCGCACTCTGTCAGAACCAAGGGTCGCAGCTCACCTGAACGCCCACCAGGCCCCCCAACAGGGGGTGAAACCAAAGGGTCCCCCCTGGGGTTTTTTAACCCAAAATTTTCGAATTCGACATGTCCCCGGGATTTCCACTATGTCGCAGATTTCGACCATTGGGTCAAGAAAACCTAAAAATCTAGGGGGGAGGTGCTGAAGGATTGCACTGAAAATTTTATCTAACTGGGGGTATGGAAATTTAGTCATTCTTAGTCACTTTTAGGCGATTTACGCGCGGTTTTTCGGCTGGGGAAAAGAGAGTAAGATTTTCGAAAAAAATCGATTTTTTCGCAAAAAATCGCATTGTGTCGTAGTCGCGCGTAGTCACCCGTAGTCGCCAGGTCGAGGTTCCCAGATTCCATACCCCCCCGGGGTACTGAATTACCGATTTTTCGACATGTCGAAAAAAAAAATTTGGCCGAAAAAAAAATTTTTTTTTTCGGCCGACTAAACCGAAAATCGGGCCCTCTGGGGTGCCACACCGATATTTTTCGTTTTTTTTAGGAGAGGGGGCCCGGTGCCTGCGCGCGTCCTGTCGTACTGTGGCTGCTTGGTGGGGCTAGCGCAGCAGGTTCTACTTTTGCTTCTACGGGCTCTTAGCACTGTAACATGTACTACACAAACAACAAAGCTCTAGGGCAAACAAACCGCGCACTGGCCGGGGTTGAGCTGCGTGGGGCTCCGTGCTGGCGGCATGAACAAGGGGCTGTAGGCAAATCTACCATTCACAAGGGGCAGCCCGCTGGTGAGGGGAAACGGGATATTTTTCGGATTTTTTTCGGATTTTTTTTCGATTTTTTTTGGTTGGGGTGGCCACCAGTCCAGGCTGCTGCCCCACGGTGGCCGAAATTTCGACATGTCGAAAAAAAAATTCAGTCAGGATCCAGTCAGCAAGGACCACGTCCATGCATATTTGTGAGGGCTGGGTGGTTGGTGAACGGCTCTTTTCTGACGATCCGCAGATCTTGCTGTCGGCCCTGCAACCTGGCTGCCCACCTGATATGTAACAAAACAAACCGTTCATGTCGACCGCACCCTGAACCTTGAAGACGGGCTCTTTATTGTATCCACTGTAGTACCGTGTACGTAAATATCGTAGTCCTTCATTCGCACATCGCTGCGCATAGTATATCGTAGTCCTTCATGGGATTGATGCATACAGGGAACACATGTAGGATCATGGTAACGTGCTGTAGGCTCCGATACAAATGCTGTAGGCCTATGCCACAAGTAATGCAGACATAAGACTTGTGTGGGCGTGAAAATCTTACGCTTCTTACTCTTCTTACTCTCTTCTTACTTTTCTTACTTCCCTTGCGACATCCCCAACTGCTGTTTCTTTCTCTGCCGATTCTATTCTTCCATCTTCATACAAACGCATAGTGATTACCAAACGAATAGTGATTACCTGTGAGGTAAATCGTTGGCGGGTTTGCGGGTCCGTGGCACTATTCGCGATGATGTCAGAAACCTGGTCAAGTCCCGCCCTCTGAAGAATTGAAGGATCCAGACGGAGATGGTCGCAATCGGGAGAAGGGGAATAAAACGATGCGTATTTCTGTTCATAAACAGTGTCGACTGCAAGTACCCGAAAGCCGCTTTCTTATTCCGCGTCCTGGGATTCTTAGGGAGGTCGGACAACTTTGAGGCTTCCTTCTGGTAAACAGAAAAATCAAGACGGTAAGGTTTTGCCTTTTCCGATTCCGGGTCCTGAAGCGAAACAAACCTTGGATCAGACAGCGCCTGCTGCCATTTCATAGGAGCGTCGTCTTTTGCTACACTGTAGGGACTTAAAAAACTTTTTGTCGACCTCATATACGCCATTTACCGCTTCCGCCACCATCTTGTTGTACGCGGAGACTTCGCGACTTCTGATGGCGCTTTATGGGGGGGTGGGCACGGAATACGGGAGGACTAAAGAAGATCTGCCTGTCACACTTCTGATTCACACACGCCGTTTTTTGCGTCGGTCGGGAGCAGTCCGCCCCCCCCCCCCCCCCCACCCCTTCAAATTCGATTTCACGACCCCCCCCCCCGAAACAACCCTCGTTTACCTTTTCCATCTCAAAGGCCAATCTCGACTAAATGGCCAATTTCACGCAACACCGCACAATATCTCCAGGAAGTTTCTGGTCTGGCTGACACCGGGGGGGGGGGGCTTCGAGGACCAAAAAATCACTCTGCGGGCCAAGCCGAAGACTTGTCTGGGGACTTTCGGTGTCCCCAATTTTTCAAATTTTGAAAAATACACTCACTTTGCTAAACTGGACCCAACTCCCCACACTCTTTTTTTAGCGAAAAACAGCAAATTTCGGCCGATTTTTTCTCATTTTTTCTCATTTTTTTTCACCGACTTTTCCATACCCCCACTCGGTCAAAATTCCAGGCACAGGGTTTTAACATTCCAGTGTTATGACATCCCCCGCATTACCTCACGCACAGCACACGCATCCTGCATAAAGCCTTGTGCGCGTTCTGCTCGCCCAGAAATCCGCTGGCTCGGTTTTGAAGCGAGTATATTTGCCACAACACATCCTTGAAAAATTCCAGACAGGAGAAGAACACGAGTGAGCCAACACGACCCGAATTAGTGCACAACTAGGGAAACGGGTGGCGAGTTAATGTCTTGCACCCCCCCCCCCACCTTCTTCCTCCGCAGATGATACCCCTTTTTTTTGATTTTTTTGTCTTGTCGTGCCCCCCCCCCCCAGTGCTCCCGCTAAGAAAAAAACCGGTCATATATGACCAAAAAAAAGGGGTCCGAAAAACATGCCGGTCATATATGACCGGAGGGGGGGTCGGTCATATATGACCGGTCATATCTGACTGGTGGGTCCTGGGCAGGTGGGCCAGTCAGGTTTGTGGTGGGGGCGAAGCCCCCACTACAAACCTGACTGGTCACTGAAACAATACAGAGCAATTGTGATACTTCAGGTGTCCTCGCGTCGCAGCTGCAGGAAAATGTCGGAGATTACTGGACATCCACTACAGCTGGCACCAGGCCTGGCATGCTAACAACCCATGTCGGAGAAACATCCCTCTTGTGGGAAGAGCTGCGACTTCAAGATGCAGGTGAACCCACTAAGCGAATCTCAAAAAGAGGCGGGCAATGATGGGATGTGCAAGGAACAAATGTTCACTACCGTGGCCTCCGGCGGTTAGGGGGCTCCCCCCCCAGACCCCCTCTTGTGGAATCTAGATTCGAAAGCCGCCCAGGAAGATGGAAGCAGCCTATCTCGCCCAAAATCTGTCGCCCTGCAGAACGAATGCTCACTACCGTGGCCTCCGGCGGCTGGGGGGCTCCGCCCCCCAGACCCCCCCTGTCGCGTGTGCCTGTCTCGCAAGTCTTTCTTGCGAGACTGGCCATCTCCCGCGTAGTCTCGGGCGCGCGAAGCGCGCCCGAGAAAAATTTTCACTGAACGGGAAGGGGGGGGGGGAAATCCAAAAACCCCAAAAACAAAAATGACCGGCCCATCGGCCTTAGCGGGAACACTGCCCCCCCCCCCCCCCCCAAAAAAAAATAAACTAAAGAACCACCCTAACGCAGCACCGGATGCCACCGCCAAACTGGGGGTAACAATCAGCCGGCTGCAGTATTGCCAGATCAACCCTTTCCCAACGAATATTGGGCGCGGCGAGGCGGTGGGGCCCGAGGGCAGGCAAGGGATGCCGGAAGGGGGGGGGGGGGGGCGGAGGGGGAGTGAAGGCGGGTTCACTGCTTTCATCCCCCCCCTCCTCGCTCTCTCTCTCTCCTCCTCATCCTCCCATCCTCTCCCATATGGTTCCCGACACATGCCCCATCGTCCCGCCCGTCCTCCCTCCCTCCCTTCTCCCCCGCTTCCCTCGGCTCGCGTAGCTGGGGGGGGGGTGTGGGTGTGTGGAGTGGTGGGGGGGGGGAGGTGGGCTTGACTTACCTTCACTTTCGACAAATCATATACACGTCTTTTGTCTCCCCCCCCCCACCCCCCCCCCCCCCCGTGCTGTTCTGTCAGTTGTTTGAACGATTTTATTGGAATTCTTTCGATTTTCACGACGTACTCTCCCCCCCCCTCCCCTCCCCCTCACTCCCCCACCAAGTCCCCCCCCCCTCCCCCGCCCTATGGCAGCTTCTTCTCCGCGGAAGGGCTGCTGGTGGCGGTTACCCTCTCCCAGTAGGGGAGGGGAGGGGAGGGGGGGGACGGGGTGGGGGTGGGGGTTTGCCACCGCCTTGACAACAACACCCCTCCCCCCCCCCCCCCCCTTTTCCCTACCATCCCCCCCAAGACACAACCTGCATAACGAGTGAAGGGAGATTATTCTTGAGCTTCCTCCGACTTCACGGTGGTCTTATGCAGAAAATGCATATCATTTTGCTAATCAAAATTTTGCATATCAAAATTTTCCGATTTACATATGTAAATTTTGGAGTTTACATACCGTCACTCAAGTTTTGTTGGTGGGGTAATATATTGGTGGGGTAAATATGTTGGTGGGGTACTAATTTGGTGGATTTGCGGCTCTGAAAAAAGTTGGTGGGTTATTACCCCACCAACATAATTACCCCTGGGGCGCATTGTACTTGGCGATTTTTTCTGGCACCTGGGATTTGGAGCCCCCTGCCCACCCACCCCGACTGCGCGTACGCATGTGCGTACGCCGTCCGCACTTTCTGAAACCGCGCTGCGTACGCGTACGCAGAAATTGCGTACGGCTGGTATTCCAGGTCTCTCAGCACACAGTAGGCCACCCAGTAGGCTGAGCCCTGGCCTTTGCTCTTGCCTTTCACAGACGGTTCCTTCGCGCACAAGTGCAAAAGGTACGATTACCTACTCGAAGGCTCGAAGGCTGCTGAGGTTGACGACCGATTTGGTGTGCGGACATGGCCGTCTCTTGTACTACATAGACTGCCGTTTGCAGGCGCCGCACGCCCACGCGTACGCCGTATGCATTTTCTGGAAAACGTAGCCATCAGCCGGGCCCCTTAGGCGTTCGCCACGAAAACGGTAGTCAGCGATGCGCATTGGGGTAATAAATTGGTGGGGTAGATTTGTTGGTGGGGTAAATATGTTGGTGGGGTACTAATTTGGTGGATTTGGGGGTTCTGGAAGAAGTTGGTGGGTTATTACCCCACCAACATTACTTGAGTGACGGTATGTAAAATCCGGAGCTTACATATGTAAATCCGGAGGTTGCATATGTACCCCCGAGGCAAAAATGAGCGAACGGGCAGCATGCCGTTCCTCTTTTTTGCCTCGTGAGAGGTTCCCCCCCCACCAGGCAGGTGAAAAATGAAGAAACGGGCAGCATGCCGTTCTACATTTTCCCTTGCAAGGCAGGGAGGGCGCCCCCCATGCCAGACAGCAGCCACCCCTGGAGGGGCAACAACTGACGGGCATGGGGGAACGAGGTGGGTCTGGACCCGACACCGCCACCACACGCGCAGTGCACCTTTCGGATACACTGTCGTGAGTGGGGTGTGGGCAGTTCCCCTATCCTGTGAGCTCCTTTCGGACGAAGAGGTGCAGCGGTTATCTGCAACCTTCGTCCTGGACTTGCCTCGGGGGGAACGCCACGGTTTACCGCGGGTCCCGACGAGGGCACTCAGGCAGGATCTTCACGCCACCCCGCACCGAGGTCCCTTCTCACGCGGCGTGTCTCCCAGGTTCATGGCGGCGTCATCAGGTCAGGCTTTGTAGTCTCTACACCATCAGTAATAAGGGAAATCCTAAAACCATACATGAAATCCACCTTTTGGGCCGCTGGTGTACGAGGCTTGTTCCTCCAATTGAATCATGTTTGCTGTGTCAGGCAATATCAATACAGCCGCTGAAAGAAGTCAAGGTGTTGTGGATCTGCTGCTCACAGGAAGGATTCAGGGTGGATCACAAGACTGACCACCCTCTTTCCTTTGTCAAGTACCCTGTAAAACATCAGAACACCAAGTATCTTTCAACACTACATGTTCAAGAGTGGAATCAGTGGAATCGGAAGGGGTCACCTACCACACGGACACAGTTCCCGCGACTAATAAATGCCGAGAGTTCCGGTGTCGGACCACCTGGTATTACTTGGCTCCATCCACCCAGTCATTACGAGGGGGCGTCCCTTGAAGCCAGTTCCGCAGAACTCAGACCCCCCTTAAAACCAATGTCCTGTGTAGACAACTACTTAGCCTGCCTGATGACGACACCAATTCGCTGGGAGAGACGCCGCGGTCCAGGACCCCAATGGGGATGACGTGGCATTGTTTGACCGAATCGGTTGTGTAAGTGTGTAGCCCCCTCCGCCCTCTGTCCCTCCCCCCAGGGTGGTGTGTGGAGGCGAGAAGCGCAAACAGCAGCAATGCAGGCATAGCAAAAAGTGGATCCCTGCAGGTAGACCCTCGGGGTACATCCCTATCATCGGGTCACCTGAAATTTCCCAATTTGAAAATCTGCAACAATCAAGGCAACACGCGATGGGACGGGGCACATGACCTTGCACAGGGGTGGGGGGGGCAGAAGGCAGGGGGTGGGGTTGCGGTTGGGGTAGGTATAGCGTTTGAATACTTGAGTTTTGTCTGAATTTCGCACAAGAGACGACCCGAACCTCAATTGGCCGATTTTCTCCCCACAACCCCGATTTGGAGGCAACCCTCATTTGCTTGATTTTTGGGGTCGCATGAGGGAACTCGGGGCGGAAACTCGAGATTTTCTCACGACTGTCTTCGAAAATGGACAGTTCCAGACCACCAGGACCCGATTTTCGTCCCAGAAAATTTTGGGTCAATATTTTGGGCGAGATTTGGCCAAGGCCAAAAATCAGCCATTTTCGGGACCGGTTTTAACGCGTTTTAGGGCCCAAAATAGGCTCAAAACTCAAAAATTCCTTCGAAATCGGCCTCAAACGTCCAAAATAGACCCACCCCGGAAAAAAATTCGAAAAGGGCCCCCCTATAAATCGCCGGATTTTACATATGTAAATCGGAATTTACATATGTAAATTTGGGATTTACATATGTAAATCTGGAAGTTGCATATGTAAATCCCAGGTTTACATATGTAAATCCTGACTGTCTTATGTCAGCCCGGGATTTTCATATGCAAAATGATATGCAAAATGATATGCATTTTACATATGTAAACCGCTGTTTAAGACCACCGTGTTCAATTTCACTCCCCCCCCCCCTTCGACAAAAAGGACCAGTATTGCGAGAGGGTGTTGAGAGAATTGCTTATGCCTTCACTCTCGACAATTCTGTCACCCACCTCCCCCCCCCCCTACCTATTTCCTAAACCCATGATCCAGCTTTCACCATCGCTTAAAACCCTGTGCCTGGAATTTTGTCCAAAAAAATATCACGTTTTCGCACAAGGCAAAAAATGGTCAAAAAACCCGAAAATCGGGTTTGTAGGGTGTAGGTCCCCTGTCTGAAAATGCAAAATATGGCCCCGCAGGTGCCCCCAGAGTGATTTAAAATTGGAAAATCGACATTTTCCACCTACGGGAAATCCCCCAAAATAGGGGGTCCCCAGCCACGATCCCCAAAAAAATGTCCCGCGCGCCTCTAAGGCACTCTGGATTTTTATTATGTCATCCAGATGTCACATCTGGGTCCAGGAACACCGGTTTTTGGCCTCAGGAAGTCGAAAAATATGTGTGGAAATTTTTATTCCTGACCAGGATCACCTAAAAGGCCGATTTCCCCTGTTTACACATGGGGGATTTCATGCAACGCCCGCTCGTGTGCTGAGTGTGCTAGCCGCGACGTGGACGCGGTGGCCCTCTTCCTCCCAGAAGCCACCGATCTTCCTCATCCAACTTCACCTCCGGATGTACGCGGCACGTGCTTGGGTTGTCCTGTCGCAGTGCAGCAGAAGTTCCTGTGCACTGCTGCCCAAGCCATTTCGGCTGCAAGGAATATGCCACGCAGAGTAACCTGGTATCGCGTGACCAGCTCGTGAGGCTTGGTGCCCCGAATCGAATCGATAGGCTGCGAGGTGCATTGCCTCGGTCAGTTGATGTCCTTGCGTGTGCATTTTTGTGCACAACAGTCCCTTGGGTATCTGCAGCGCAGGTGCCTGCACTGGACCAGGACTCCTGATTTACCTCTGGCACTTGTTGATCGGGACGGATGCGGCGACATGCCACGGTGCCCATGGATAGCCATGCCGGCACGAAAGTACGTTCACGACGGTTGATTACCATTGCTGCACTCTGTCAGAACCCGAAGGGTCTCAGCACACCTGAACGCCCACCAGGCCCCCCAGCAGGGGGTGAAACCAAAGGGGGGGGGGCTCCCCGCGGGCTGAGGTCAGGCTGGCGACCCAGGTTTTCAGGGTGACACCAGGATTTCCTCGAAATTTTGGGTGACCCCCCACCCCCTGGTCGGGCACCCTACCAGGGGGGGGGGGGGGTCACGAGGGGGGGTATGGGGGGGGGGTACCCCCCCTACCCGACCCCCCTCCCGACTCGGGGGGGGGGGGGGTCAGGAGGTGGTACTTTCACCCAATTGATGTTTCCCAGTAATAGGTGTAAATGGGCACCCCATGGCCAAAATGACCCCATCGCGATCCGCACAGATTCCAAACGTTCAAAAGAACGGATTTTTGGAAAATCCGAGGGGGGGGTCCCGCTGGGTGGGTAGGTGGGGTGTAGTGGACTGGCTGCCTCCCAGACACCCCCACGACCAGTCCCTGAACCAGACCCGTGTTTCATGGGTGATACTTGGCTCACACACCATCAAAGTGACCCCACTGTGATCCGCACAAATTCCAAACGTTCAAAAGAAAGAGGTTTTGGAACACCCGAGGAGGGGGTCCCGCTGGGTGGGTGGGGTGTCATGGTGTGTGTCACCCAGCCACCCTTCACCCATAACCAGCCCCTGAACCAGACCGCTTTTTCATGGGTGAAGCTGGGCACCTAGACCACCAAAGTGACCCCACTACGATCCGCAAAAGTTTCAAACGTTCAAAAGAACGGGGTTTTGGAACACCCGAGGAGGGGGACCCACTGGGTGGGTAGGTGGGTGTGGGCTGACTGCCTCCCAGCCACGCTGACCAGCCCCTGAACCAGACCCGTGTTTCATGGGTGAAACTTGGCTCGCACACCACCAAAGTGACCCCACTGTGATCCGCACAAATTCCAAACGTTCAAAAGAAAGGGGTTTTGGAACACCCGCGGAGGGGGTCCCGCTGGGTGGGTGGGCTGGCTGACTCTCGGCCGTGTGGCTACCTCAGTCACTTTCTCTTCGGACCAGCCCCTGAACCAGAGGCACATTTCATGGACGATGTTTGCCACATAGACCTATAAAATGACCCCACTACGATCCGCAAAAGTTTCAAACGTTCAAAAGAACGGGGTTTTGGAACACCCGAGGAGGGGGTCCCGCTGGGTGGGTGGCTGGGTGGGGTGGCATGGTGTGTTACTCCCAGTCACCTTCACCCATGACCAGCCCCTGAACCAGAGCCACATTTCATGGACAAAGCTTGTCACCTAGACCTACAAAGTGACCCCACTACGATGCGCACAGATTCCAAATACCGTATACGTAAATATTATGGAACGTAAATATTATGGAACGGGCCCATTTTTGGCCGGTCCGTTCCATAATATTTACGTTCCAAAATATTTACAGGGCCAGTTCGGGACTCGGTGGTGAGGACGGCTTGCGTCAGGAATCGCGCGAAAAGTGCACGAGTAGGTCCCGTCAGGGACTCTGTACGCCGTCCGATCACCTGGTCCAAGTCCCCGAGTCGCAGAAAGCCCTGTAAATATTATGGAACGAAAAAAATCTGGAACGCCAACCCACCAGCGTTCCAAAATATTTACGTTCCATAATATTTACGTTCCAAAATATTTACGTATACGGTATTCAAAAGAACGGGGTTTCGGAACACCCGAGGAGGGGGTCCCGCTGGGTGGGTGGGCTGGCTGACTCTCGGCCTCCCATCACAGTCTCCTATGACCAGCCCCTGAACTAGACCCACATTTCATGGGTGAAGCTTGGCACCTAGACCCACAGTGTGACCCCACTACGATCCGCACAGAGCCCAAAGAGTGCAATGGAAGGGGTCAATCGCGATTCCGCGAGTCGAAGATTCCGCACTTTTGGGTCACTTTCAGGTGATGTCAGGTCCCTGGAGTGACTGCAGATAGCCCATTTTCAGGGTGGGAGCCCTACTCGTACGTCACCCAGATTCAGCCCAAACCCGTGCACCCAGGGTGCACGGTCGCCGGGAGCGCGCGGGCACCCGGAAACAGGTCGCATTTGCGCGCGCTGCCTGCACCCTGCACGCCAGCCCCCCCCCCCCCCCCCCCCCCCCCCCCCCGACGTTCACGACCCCCCAGAAAATTACCCCAGCCCCTGGCCCCCCCCCCCCCCTCTCCAAGGCTGGCAGCAAATTTTTACTGCACTTTACTGCACTTTATTTTACTGCATTTTATTGTATTTTATTTTCCGGATTTTTGGATAAAGTGCATGGTCCTTAGTGGTGCCTTGGGCTTCGCATACGTACAGCTGGGAGGACCACTATGGACAGGCCAAATGCTGGAGTCACACCCACTTTACAGAGGTGCAGCCACGTCTGCAAGTTTGCGGACAGCCGCAAACCCGCAGAAGATGGCAAAAAGTACCGCTCCTGCACGGAGGTTCTCCTGAAGGTCACAGGGACGCACCAAGGCTCCGGCAGAGAATGCAGGCCGGGATGGATGTGCCCTGCCTATGTTGGGTCGGTGGGTTCGCAGGACCTGATCGGTGCGGCCTCCGCCTGGCTTCAGTCCTGCTTTGAGTGCTTTCAGTCCGCTCTGATGTCCAGCCTCCCCGAACGGGATGGTGAAGAACCCGTACGCCAGAGCTCAGCTGTACAACGTCCGAGGAAGGTGGACTGCCCACCGCACACCGCCGTGCTGGTCCGCCCTGCTGCGCCTGCGGTGCTGGGGTGCGCCTGCTGCCTGATTGGCCCCGGCACTCGGAAGCAGCATCAAGCATGCCGAACAGCAGCAGGGCGGGCCTGGCGGGGGCACTGCCTTGGTGGCCTTGTGTTGGCCAGAGTGGGCGGATCAGGGTCCCCTGGCACGGCAGGTCAGCATCCTGCCCACCGTCACGCCGAGCCACCCCTACAACACGCTCTCCTGCACTTTATTGCACTTTACTGCATTTTACTGCACTTTACTGCATTTTATTGCACTTTATTTTATTTTATGTTTTTTATTTTTAAAATGCAGCATTTGTCCAGCCTTGGCCCCTCTCTCTCTCTTCCTCACAAACAAACCCAGCCAAGGCTTTTACGCCAAACAAAGTCAGGTGCCCCTGGTCTTCTGGAACTACGTGACTCGATCGACAACCGCCATTAAAAGAACTACGTAAATCGGCATTATCAGGGGCACCAAGAGGTGCGTTTGTTTGTATGAACATCAACCCAGCAAATCTCACGCCCCGTGAACCCTGTGTCTGGCCAAACAGGATGAAAGGGTGGGTCAGCTGCAGTGCGATCACCCCACCTCTGCTTCTCTCCGTTTGGAACCTCCGGCAGCAGCGGCTTGCGGGGCGTGTCTGCCTCGTTCCCCCGAACAATACACGTCCACCCCCCCCTTCTTCCTCTTCACCCCCCCCTTCTTCTTCCCTCAGCCCTTTTGGCATGAGTTCCAAAACAGAGCTTCTCGTCTTGAATGTTGAATGTCGTTTCGCTGCAGCCCAACAAAATACGACGACATTCGACGACGACAACAGTGGGCAACCTCCTCCAGGCTGCAGGAGTTGCCTTTGTTCTGCCCCGGCTTTGGCGTGCAAACAGCCCCCCTATCTTAGTCTCGCGGCGGAGATCTGTGGGGGGGGGGGGCGGTGCCATCTCTACTCGTTTGCTGTTTTTGAGGATGGGCGATGCTAGCAGCGCAAAGGAGCACCTCCCACAGGGCACTTTGTGTGTGTGTGATGTCTCTCTCTCTCTCTCTCTCAACGCAATGTAACGACGCAGTGTAATCACCCTTGCACCACCTTGCGACAAGGCAACCCTCGGTTTGAAAAAGTGTGTCGATTCTTGCGAGTGACATCAGGCAGGGATGGCCTCCATCTTAGTGGCTGTTGTCCAACCCCACCCCCTCCTCCACTCTGTGTCGAAGAATCTTGCCGTCTTCAGGAAGAAAAAGTAGTGCACCACCCCCACCCCCCCCTGTGCCAAAGCTGTCAGCGTGGCAGTGCGGGCATCCTTTTCTATTTGTGAGGAAGGCCTCGCTGGGGTGGAGGGGGTGCCGACCCAAGTGGATTTTGTGAACTTGCTCAGAATAAAAGTGAACCCCCCCCTCCTGGCAGTGTCAGGGAGTGTCACACCGACCCGCAACTGCGGCACATGCGAGTGAGGTTCCCCTCCAGTGAGACTTCTTTCGTTTCTACCCCCGCTTTTGAGACAGCAGCTTTTGTTCTTGTCAGTTCTCAAGCGATGCTCCCAAGTTTAATTTTTTTCCCGTGCCATTTTTTTCGTCAAAAGTGTATACGTTACGTCACTGCCCCCTGGCCGTCCTGCACGCCAAAACTGGTGGTCGTCGGTACCAAACGAACTGCACACTGGAACAAGACTGGATGTGCCTCACACTCACAGCGAAGAAAATATGCCCACCGCTCCTCCTGTTCCCAGCGAAACTGGATGCCCATGCAGCCCTGGTTACCAGCCTGTCGCTGTGCCTGCTCCTTAAACCATTGGTTAGGGGTCGCAGGCCACACAGAGGAAGGCTGAGCTGACGATCCGTTTCACATCACCCTCTCCACCCTTATGCCCCAGTATTTTTTTGTAGGCCTCCGCCTCTGATTGCAATGCCGATTTGCGTTGAGCACGTTCCGCCCCAAGGCTGAGGGTGATCAGCGCGGCGCCAGTGCAGTTGGGGTATGTGCCTTCTCCGGCTTGGAGTTGAGGTAATACTGTCTGTCATTTGATTCTCTTGTCCCGACGGTGCCCGGGGAGGGGGGGGGGGATCTGGGCATTGGAGAGGGGAGACAGGCCCCTCTCCCTGAGCGCCGCAATACACCCCATGCATTATCCCCCTGTGGAAGTTTCTCAGGGGGGAAGGGGGGCATTCACAGATACGTATCCTGCGCGAACCCTGAAGGGTGCTTTTGCATTCTTCGGAGCGTTGGGCTCTCTCCAGCAGCAAGGCCTCCCGTTATCTGGGAGTAGTTTTGGTGCTTCAGTTTCTATTGTATTTTTGAACAGAATGAAGGAGTCGCGGGAGCTGTCAGCCCTTCAGAGGGGTTGTATGCGGAGCTGCCGCGCTGTTGGCAGTTCAAGCAACGGAAAGAATGTTGTGACGTCGCTGCCTGGTTGTCCCGCACGGCACGGCAGCTTGGTTGTCAAAACCAAAGGAAACAAACCGGTGTCCTAGAAGGACATCACGCAACGTTTTGCATACGTCGCATATCTTAACCGCTTGACTGTTCATCGGGCTTTCTCTGCATCGTGTGCACTGTCGCTTTTGGCCATGGTTTTGTGCTTGTCCGTGCGCCACGTATCCTTTCATTTCACATCATATCTTACACGCTCTAAACATGGTTTGGTAAAGTAAAGCCGGGGGGAAAAAAGTGTCCACTGTTGAGGGACTTCGCTACCGGTCATGAAGGTGTTATTTTGGCTGAGGGGCCAATGATCATGGCCCCTAGCCAATAGTTCTCACAACGCAGAACAACTGTGCACACCCTGTGTAAGTCATGCAAGCACGTCACCTACACGCGTCAAGGCGCGTTGGGGGTGTTCTTGCAAATTTGGATTCGGTGGGACTGCGGGCACTTTTCGCCTCAAGTCTTGCAGCCCTGGGAACCCAATACGATCTCCAGGCTCGGGATACAAACACCGCAGCGCATGTCCCCCGGTAGCGAAGTCCCTCAGCTATATTTGTTCTTCCATCGAAGTGTACCTTGCAGTCCTTTGGGCTGGGGCCGCGCTCCCACGGGAAATTCGTCAAATGGGGGTATGGAAATTTAGTCATTCTTAGTCACTTTTAGGCGATTTACGCGCGGTTTTTCGGCTGGGGAAAAGAGAGTAAGATTTTCGAAAAAAATCGATTTTTTCGCAAAAAATCGCATTGTGTCGTAGTCGCGCGTAGTCACCCGTAGTCGCCAGGTCGAGGTTCCCAGATTCCATACCCCCCCGGGGTACTGAATTACCGATTTTTCGACATGTCGAAAAAAAAAATTTGGCCGAAAAAAAAATTTTTTTTTTCGGCCGACTAAACCGAAAATCGGGCCCTCTGGGGTGCCACACCGATATTTTTCGGATTTTTTTCGGATTTTTTTTCGATTTTTTTTTGGTTGGGGTGGCCACCAGTCCAGGCTGCTGCCCCAGGGTGGCCGGATTTTCGACATGTCGAAAAAAAAAAATTTTTGGCCGAAAAAAAATTTTTTTTTTTCCGGCCGACTAAACCGAAAATCGGGCCCTCTGGGGTGCCACACCGATATTTTTCGGATTTTTTTTTTTTTTTTTCCCGCCGTGGGGAATATCGTAGTCCTTCATTCGCACATCGCTGCGCATAGTATATCGTAGTCCTTCATGGGATTGATGCATACAGGGAACACATGTAGGATCATGGTAACGTGCTGTAGGCTCCGATACAAATGCTGTAGGCCTATGCCACAAGTAATGCAGACATAAGACTTGTGTGGGCGTGAAAATCTTACGCTTCTTACTCTTCTTACTCTCTTCTTACTTTTCTTACTTCCCTTGCGACATCCCCAACTGCTGTTTCTTTCTCTGCCGATTCTATCCTTCCATCTTCATACAAACGCATAGTGATTACCAAACGAATAGTGATTACCTGTGAGGTAAATCGTTGGCGGGTTTGCGGGTCCGTGGCACTATTCGCGATGATGTCAGAAACCTGGTCAAGTCCCGCCCTCTGAAGAATTGAAGGATCCAGACGGAGATGGTCGCAATCGGGAGAAGGGGAATAAAACGATGCGTATTTCTGTTCATAAACAGTGTCGACTGCAAGTACCCGAAAGCCGCTTTCTTATTCCGCGTCCTGGGATTCTTAGGGAGGTCGGACAACTTTGAGGCTTCCTTCTGGTAAACAGAAAAATCAAGACGGTAAGGTTTTGCCTTTTCCGATTCCGGGTCCTGAAGCGAAACAAACCTTGGATCAGACAGCGCCTGCTGCCATTTCATAGGAGCGTCGTCTTTTGCTACACTGTAGGGACTTAAAAAACTTTTTGTCGACCTCATATACGCCATTTACCGCTTCCGCCACCATCTTGTTGTACGCGGAGACTTCGCGACTTCTGATGGCGCGCTTATTGTAGTCATGTACATAATCTAGTACGATAGTAGAAACAGGGGACGTTGCAAGTTTTGTTAAACCCGTGATATCTACGGACTGTAACTTAGCGGCAATGGCACGTCGGAGTCAGTCGTGCAGTCATGATCGCTGCGAATGTCAGCAACTTTACTTACCGCTTAGGTATCGGTGAAATACCAGTCGGGCCTTTTGCAAACATCGTGAGTGACGTTGTCGCCGAACCCGCCAGAACGCAAAAAAACCCAGAAAAAACAGAAGAAGTCACGGAACCCACGCAGGATGACAAGGATGATGAAGAATGGAATAACGCCTAGTGGAGGGGAGAGGGGGGGTGGGCACGGAATACGGGAGGACTACAGAAGATCTGCCTGTCACACTTCTGATTCACACACGCGGTTTTTTGCGTCGGTCGGGAGCAGTCCGCCCCCCCCCCCCCCCACCCCTTCAAATTCGATTTCACGACCCCCCCCCCCCGAAACAACCCTCGTTTACCTTTTCCATCTCAAAGGCCAATCTCGACTAAATGGCCAATTTCACGCAACACCGCACAATATCTCCAGGAAGTTTCTGGTCTGGCTGACACCGGGGGGGGGGGGGGCTTCGAGGACCAAAAAATCACTCTGCGGGCCAAGCCGAAGACTTGTCTGGGGACTTTCGGTGTCCCCAATTTTTCAAATTTTGAAAAATACACTCACTTTGCTAAACTGGACCCAACTCCCCACACTCTTTTTTTAGCGAAAAACAGCAAATTTCGGCCGATTTTTTCTCATTTTTTCTCATTTTTTTCACCGACTTTTCCATACCCCCAATAAAATGGATCTTTCCCAACGTTTGATGGCAGCGAGGCTTTTTGGCGGGCACCTCTGATGTGCGATGAGCTTTCGCCGGTATGGCGGAGGGACTGGGAGATATGGCGTCCGCGATACACATGCCTCTGAGTGCGACAGATACTTTTCTTTTTGAAAATCAATAACTTAGCCTGAGCCCCGTCCCTCGGAGAGAACGCAGGAGCCTGTGCCACACACTTTGGCGCAGGCTTCGCATACTGCGGCGACGGCACAGGCCGTCGTTTTCCGGATGTCAAAAAAAATGAAATGCCTTCTGGCAGAGTCGTGTGCGACATCCCCTATCTATTTTTCTTTCTTGCTGTTTGAATTTCCGCCCGTAGTTTTTCCGATTATTTTGACCTCCCTTCTCTCTTGAGATACATTCGCGTATGTTTTTCCTTCCCGATTTTCTTTTTCTGACAAACAAATCCAAAAGGGAGATATCCAAGAGGCGCCAGTATGACTTACACATCATCGTGCTGTGGACACCGTGCGGTCAGAGCATTACCAATACACCCTCCATGAGGAGCTTCACCCTCCAATAGTGGCACTCCGACATCGCAGTTGGTGGCAGGCTTGTCAGAAGATTTTGAAGAGCTATAGTGGGGTTTCACCCCACACGGTGTTTTGTTGATGAATGGACGCCGTGAAGTGGTCAAAGCTTCCTGCCAATATTGTGCACACCCATTGCCTTGCTGTCCTTTTCACTTCAGGGGGGTGGGTGGTGCGTTGACACAAACACACAATGTGCAGCTGTGGGAATTCACTGAATCTGACAAAGCACCGATCCACTCGCGATACTCGGCGTGCCGCATTTACATTATCGCGCTTTCCTTTTCGTTTCTTCCATCGAATCCGAGGCATCCGGACCGGTTTGTCTTTCCTTTCCCGTCTTGTCAACATTGGGCACATTGAACAAGAAGAAGTGGGAGAGGCACACAGGTCGGATTTGTGGTCCGAGCCGTTCTCTTCCCCCTGATCCTGAAGGCACCTGTGTGTGGTGGGGCATTTGCGGGTACGGTATGTTTTTACCCCCTCCCATCAAAGCAGCGTGCGTCGTACATCTGATTCCGTGCACAGAATAGCAGCAGTCCCCCTCCCCTCCCCTCCCCTCCCCCCCACCCTTCACAACCGATCTACCACCCCTGCATCTGATGGGCCCTCCCTCAGCGCAGCCTCGAGGGTAACGGGGGTGACGGGGGAGGGGGGGGGGGGCTCGGGTGACCGGTTGTGACGTTGAGGAGGCGAGATCCGAAGAAAAAGCCAATCCGACAACCCCACCCCCACCCCCCCCCCCTAGGCATAGGGTGCGGGCGATTCGCCTATCGCCCTATATTCGCCCAACCGGGTTCGAGCCCCGATTATCGCGTATCGAATCGCCTTATCGCCCATTATCGCCAAATTATCGCCCAGTATCGCCCGTTTTCTTTCACACTTTCTGAAGGGGTCTTCAGCGAGTGGTGAGTGGGTTGCCGCTCTACTGACCCTGGGTCCCACAGGGCCCTGTGACCTCGTCAACAACTGGGCCAAGACCTCGGATTCTGCATCAGAAATCAGCTTCTGACCACTGACGTCATGCGGGTGGGTCATTTCCTCGGTCAAAACCCACGTGAGGAACTGGGCATTGGCCCAGATCCTGACCTCGCTCAGGACCTGTTCACTCGCCGTTACTAGGAGCACTCGTGAGCATGAAGCGGGTACACCTTAGTGTTGAAGGAGATGCGTGGTTCTAGTGTAGTCGGTCTGAATGGGAGGAGATGCACTCTGTACGTTTGAGATGACTCATTGCATAGCCCACAGGAAGCTTCACGGCTGATCTGAGACCTGGGGCGGTTCTGACCCTGGTCACAGGGTCATCACCCACTGGAGCAGAGGGCTTGATCTAGGTCAGGAACCGGGTCTTCACTGAGGCAATGACCCACTCACCACCTCAGCAGTGATGTGACGTCCCTGGCCGGGCCGTTTTGCCCCCAAAAATACGACGGAAAAATTATCGCCCACTTATCGCCTTGACAGAATGGGCGATAATGAGGGCGATAATTTTTGCGATTTGGGCGATAACCGAATCGCCCGCACCCTATGCCTAGGGGTGGTCTTAAGCTGTTAACCTGGCCAATTTTTCACTATCGGCGTCTGGGGGTCAAAAACGTCACCAAACCTGAAAATATGACCCCTGGGACCCCAGAAACACAATTCCGCCCGGTTTTGGGCACTTTTGGGCACTTCTGAGCAGTTTAGTCGTGTTCCGGAAAAATGTACCACAAAGCTGTACCTCAGCCCCCCCCTGGGCAGAAGGCAGAATCGCAAACCATCATGTCTCGCACTGATCCAGTGAGCAGTGTTGCCAACCGTGCTGCCCGACGATACGTGGGGTCAAAAGTGCAACATGACAACACCTTGTGCGGTGTGACATGCGAGACAGTAGAAAGGTAGCACCAGAAACAGGGGGTCATAGGTACTAGAGGAGGGGCATGTTTCCAGCCCCTTCAGACCTTCAGGCGCATCGGTTGCATCTCTACTCGATGCGGGACATTCGCTGATCGGACTGGCATCGTGCATCAACTGTAGGCACATCGAGGAACAGAGGAGCCCTGTGCCACTTGCGAAATCACTTGTGTCAGAATCTGTGTGCACATGTTCTTGGGCCAGTGACAGTGATAGTGGCAGTGAGCCATCCGGTGACCATGAAGAAGGGGGCATGGACTGGTATCAGACATCAGCAGTGCACCGAAGACGGCCCCCTTATGGTCGTATGAAAGGCTGAAGACTACAATGTCAAAGTTCAAGCCGTACAACAAGGACGAGGGGCGCAACTCGGCTGTCCAGGCAGCTACACACGAACGGGCAGAGTCCACACTTCTGCCATAGCCCACATCCAAAGCACGCTCGGTGCCTTTGATTTCCAGGCACAGTTCGATCCGTGTGGTGTGTTCACACGGATCCCATGGTTGGCATATCCAGTGGTTGCGGCAGTCCCGCCTGCGCATCTGGGTATACTCCGTTGTTCAACGTACCGCATAGTCTGACGGCTGTACGGCTCCCTCCCCCCCGCAGCAGCGTCTTTTGTGTTCAGTTGTGTGCATCGAGTGGGAAGCCACCACAATGCCCTCCCCACCCTCCCGTTTTGTTTCCCACTCATACACGTTGAGGCCTTCGCTCTGGGGTGGCCAGGCGGCAGCCTGCCCTCTGGCGATTATGTCGATGTGGCACCACCTGCACCAACCGTGTAGTCGTACCATCTTCAGCCAAAGAAAATTGTCATGAGAGCACGGCCTTCTGTGTCTCTTGCCGCTGAAGGTGAGTGGTTGTTCCTCGTACGCACTCGGGCATCTGTGCGAGAGTGCGGAGGTCCACAGAGTGACGGAAGGGCTTGAATCAGCCATTGAGACCTCCTAACTTAGGGTGGTGTGGTACAACTTTGTGGTACATTTTTTGGAATTGCAAACTAGGTGCTTCTGGAGGCTCTAAACCGCCCGAAACCGGGCGCAGATGCATTTCCGGACGTCTGGGGGTCGAATTTTCAGGTTTGGGTCACTTTTTGGTCCTTGTACGCAAAAGTTTGATTTTTTGGCCAGGTTAACGTTTTTAAAGGGCTTAAGACCACCCCTACCCCCCCCCCATCTCTCACGAGTGAAGGGTGATCATTCTTGTGCTCCCTTCAAATTCGATTTCACTACCCATCTCTCACACAGCGAGCCGCCGCCGCCGCCGCCCCCACACACGCTGCACACTCCTCACCACTCCAACACAGCAGGGCTCTTTCTGTGGTGGGTGGCATCGCCCCACCACCCCACACCCACCCCTGCGACCCAACAAACGCGACAATGGATGGCACTATCGCATATCTGAAGGGGCTGGGCCCTGTGGAGCAGGCCCTTGCCGGGACGCTGTTCACCTGGGGCGTCACCGCGCTGGGCGCATGCGTGGTCCTCATCGAGCCCCTCCTGCCAGGGTCGGGCGCCTCCCGGCAGAAGTTCCTCGACCTCTGCTACGGCTTCTCCGGGGGCGTGATGCTCGCTGCGAGCTACTTCTCCCTGCTCGCCCCTGCTGTTGACATCTCGGAGAAGATCCCGATGTACTCCGAATACACACTCTTCGAACGCCTCGATGGAAGCGGGGGGATCAACCTCGTCTGGCTCCCCGCCGCGGTCGGCTTCCTCGTCGGAGTCCTCTTTGTCCTTGCGGGGGACTACTTCGTGAAGCGCCACCTCGATGCCCAGGCAATCGGTGCTGCGAAGAAGAATGACGACTCCTCCGAAGCCCTGCAGCTCGCTGAAGAGCTCCGCAGCAGGAGGACGTCGTGGAGGCGGGTGCTGCTGCTGGTCGCCGCCATCACAATCCACAACATCCCTGAGGGCATGGCTGTGGGTGTCGGCTTCGGCGCCCTGGGGGGCAGCAGCTGCGACCTCCTCGGCTGCTCCTTCTCCGACGCGTTCAACCTCGCCCTGGGCATCGGGCTGCAGAACTTCCCGGAGGGGATGGCGGTTTCGCTTCCCCTGCGCAGGCAGGGCCTCCCGCTCTCCACCTGCATCTTCTACGGCCAGCTCTCGGGCATGGTGGAGCCTGTCGCCGGCGTGCTGGGTGCCCTCCTTGTGACCCACCTGGAGCCGATCCTGCCTTACGCCATGTCCTTCGCCGCAGGGGCGATGATCTTCGTCGTGGTTGATGACCTCATCCCCGAGGCACAGCAGCACAACAACGGGCGCCTCTCGAGCATTGGGTGCGTCATCGGGTTCATCGTGATGATGTCCCTCGACCTGGCTCTTGGCTGAGCTCTGAGCGCTGAGCGAATGATGGAGGGCACAGCTGAGTGGCGCAGAGGACAGGGGTTTCCTCGCTGGTAGGGGGTGTGGGGGTGGGGGTGAAAAAGTCGAAACAGAGAGAAACTGGGGGGAAGAACGCAGCGGCGATCCGCGCAGCTGCACGGATGTGATGCTGGAAAAGAATGGTGTGTGTAGGGGGGGGGGGAAGCGGGGTTTGCACGACTCACGTTCAGAGGGGGGATGTGTGCTCTTTCCACAAAGAAACCTGTTATCAGATGTGTTGTCCGTTGCTGGACAGGGTGTCTACATTAAAGCGACAGGGGTATGATTTTGTTGACTGCAAATGGTGTTGCCCTCAGCCAGGCGAGCCCGCTCCCTGCATATGTGTGTGTCTCTCCCCCTCTTCCCCCCTCTCTGTCTCTCTCTTTCCCCCCCCCCCCCCTTTCGTTTGCTGTGCCCGAATCAGGCCCGGCGATCCATACCGAAAACAGAACTCCTTGTGTTCCCCCCCTCCCCCTACCCCCAACAGCCCCGCCCCCTGTGTATTATTCAGCCAAGCGTCTTCTCCTCGACGGCAGGGGGTGTGCGGTGGGGACCCAAACAAAACAAGATCCAGTCTGGCGTTTGTTCGTCTGACCGTAGGGGGGGGGGGGTGACTAGGGGTCGCTCTTTATAGTCGGGAGTGGTGCTTCTACGGAGAAAAAGATAAAGGGAAGATGAGAGAAGAGAAGGGAATATAACAGAAAATTCAGCGCCCCTTCTTCCCGAAGGGGAACCCTGGGTTCCCCCTGCCTCTGGTTTCGCGGGGGAGGTGTGTTCGTGCCTGGCGTTGGGGCGATGCAATGCTGCCGTGTTTCCTCCGGAGGTGGAGGTGTGTATATGTGTGCGGCAGTGGCCGTTCCCGTCACGCTGGTCTGGCTTTAATTGTCTTGCCGCACACACAAGAGAGGAGTAACGCTAGCCGAGAATGTATACACCCATAGCCCCAGCACCGACCGCTCGAAGGGGAACTGAAGCAGATCTCCCTCCCCCCCACCACCGCCACCGCCACCACCCCACTTTTGCCCGCACAGCATTCTGGCACAGGACCGGCACAATGTATTTCGGGATCTCTCTCACATTGCACAGCCATCCTGCACACCCATCCCTGCAGCACAGGTGCGACTGTTTCTCCCAGCAAAGCTTGAGTAGCGGGTCGAAGGGGGGTAGGTGGGGGTCGGTGGGGAGGGGACGGGGGGGGGGGGGGGCTCTGTTGTGGGTGTGGCACCGCACCCCGCCCCGCCCCCCCCCCCCCCCCTCCGCCCCTTTGTGTGTTTTGTGGGTGCCGTCAAAACAAAAAAAGGACCCAATTTCACCGCTCCCGCTTTTTTTCTCTCCCCCACCCACCCCCCCACCCCCACCCCCCCCACACGCAGACAAGACACATCCTCTCATATTATTCTGTATTTCCCACCTTCCGGTTCCTTTGTCGATCCACCTTTACTGTGTGTCTGCCTATATTTTGTTATTCAAAGCGAGGGGGGGAGAGGGGAGGGTTTTTTCTTTGCAACAGTATCGCACCCCTCTCCCTCCACCCCCCCCCCCCCCTCTCTCTCCCTCTCCCTCTCTCCCCCACCATTTTCTCTGTTTATTCCGCTTCGGAGAGAGAACTCCCTCCCCAAACCATCCCACACCGCTCCCACCCAAATCTGCCGCAAAACAAAGCCGCATGACCCGACAGCATCGTGCAGGAGGGTGCTAGCCAGCTGGGCCAGGCGGTGCTGGCGGCGGTGGCGGCGGGAGGGGGTGTGGCACCCCCCACGCCACCACCACCCGCCACCGCACCCCGAATCCGATGCCTAGCCGGCGGGGCCGTGGCGAGTTTCCTGGGGGACACACGCCCTGCATTTTGTTCGTCTCCGCCCTGTTCGCCACCCGCATCGCCTGCGCAGGGGGGCGTGGAGGCAGTGGGAGGGATGCCGGGCTGCTGGCGGCGGAGGAGGCGACACAGGCCCCCGCAACCCCGGTCCCCACAACCGGAGCACCGACACCCCAGCCGCAGGCACCCCACTATGCGGTGGGGACGTTCCCCCCCGAGGAGATCGTGTCGAGCCGGAATGACGTTTGCGACTACTGCTGGAACCACCACCACTCCTCCTGCGTGATGTCGATCTCCCCGGGGGGCATGAGCAGCCCATTCCCCTACTCTGGCAACGTCCTCAGCGCCTACGTCTGCGCGTTTGCCTCTGTGGGGGACAACCTCACCGTGCTGTATCAGCCAGACAAGGAGGGGTGTGACCAGCTGAAGGATTCATACTTCTGCCCGATGGGGCACCTCAATGCGGCGTGCTCCAGCTGCCTCGATGCGTCGCATATGCCGTGCATCAACCTGAGGAGTTATCTCGATGCCTCGGAAACGGCTTCGCACTGCGTTGCCTCCAGTCTTTACGACTGCTATGAGGAAGTCGCAACGGAGCCCTCCAGCTTCTGGTGTGACGCGAAGCTTTTCACAGAGCTCCGATTTGACACCCTCCGTGGGCAGCACCTGGTGGAGGACATATCCGCAGAGCTGTCAGGAGGAGCCCCTCTCGTCGATGCGAGGGACGAGGAGACGCCTCCCGATCTGCGAAACCTCCCGGCGTACAGCCCTGACGAGCTGGACCTGATCCTCAGAGGGTGTTGGGATTACATCGACTACGAGGGGGCAGCCCCCCTGCTTCTGAGGGAGAATGTCTCGAGCACAGGCCCCTTCATCTCCGCCAGGAGGGGCTACTGCTTGCAGATCACCATGTACAACCCATTGTGGTTCGAACCGACAAGCCTCTCCTTGGAGGAATGTGCGACACAGGTGGGGTACACAGTGTGGTGTCCCGACGTGCGCCTCATCACACTGTACACCCTTGGTAATGGGGAGTCTAGTGCAACAACTCTCCCCCCTCTGGAGGCGAGCCGCAGATATGGGGGGCTCTTTACCGCAGAGTATTACCTGGATACTGAGTTTCTCAAGGAGAATGCTGGGTCGCTCAGCCTCCCCGGGCAGCCGTTTGTCAGCTCGCCTGGGCTCTACTTTATGAAGAAGGCGTCGCCTATCGCGGATGATTACCTCTATGTTGACGGGCATGGCGCAATGTACGACCTCAAGCCGCAGGAGGCATACCGGGAAGAAGCAAAACACGGCAGAACAGATCCTTTAGACTACAACACGAAGAGCTGGAGGGTCGGGGTGATTGTCCCCGAAAGGGTTGGAGAAGTCCCCTGCACAGACGTCGCAGCGGTTCACGGAGTGTTGGTTGTCTGCAGGACAGGGGAGGTATTTATGATCCGTCCCAAAGGGCCTCCGGAGGAGGAAGGGGGTATGGGCAAACCTGACGCGCCTGGCTGGGGCCAGCAGAGGGGTTCGGTTTTCCTCGACGTCCTGACGGACTACGGGCCTGAGGAGTGCTGGTCTCGCGCAGAGGGTCGTGTCCTTCCACACGCCGCAGAGACAACCGGCGTCAATGTGTTCCTCATGCAGTACGACAGGAATCTCCCTCGGCAGCACGAACAGGGTCAACACACTGTGAAGGCCGCGCTCAGCGCCCCCCATATCTCCAACGACAGCGTTGTTATCTTGACGCGGAAGAACTGCCTCCTTATCTACACCCTCTCCCTCCGCCCAAACGGCACCCTGAGCCAGTCTGCCAAAGTGGTTGAGTCGTCGCCTCCTTATGACATCGATGGGGTGCACGTCTCCACCAACTTCCTTTATGCTTACAACCGCAGCATGATCTGGAGGTATACCCTTTCCGGAGGCAGCTTCGCTGCGGAGACGTCTTACATCACATTTTATGCGGTGGACTCTCAAGGTGCTCCGATCCACCCATCTCTCACGATGACAAACCCGCTGTTCCGCCCTGAGAGTCAAGGGGTTGGGACTGTGGAGGGGATTGAGTTTCTCAGAGTGTTCGCCCTGCCGCGCGACAGGACAGGCGGGCATGAGGATGTATACGCTGTGATCCGCCGGGGCATCACCCCGTCGTGCAGCGGGTGCCCCATGTTCCAATATGCGGTGGTGCCGCAGCTGTATGGGTCGGCGGTGCACAACCCAAATCTCATATTCCGCATCCCGCACAACAGGATCGAGGAGGCGTTCGCCTCCTCAACCCTGTCCTCCTTCTCCCCGATCGTGGATGTCTACGTTGTGGAGCAGAGCCTGTCGACACAGGAGGTTGTCAGCTACGCCGACGAGAGATGGCCCGATTCGCACAACACCACCTTCCCCGGCGAGGTTCCCGACGCAAAGGAGACACTGCTCTACCTGCTGTGCATGGATGGCCTCCGGTTCGTCAAGCTGTTCGACGGGAAGGACGCTCTGCTGATCAGCGCACCCCCTCTCTCCATCACGGGGGAGTCTGATGCACTCTCCCTGTCTGTGAGCCTCGAGGTGGTGAACAACGAGCACGTCCAGAAGGTTTTTGTCAATCTCAACGACGGCTGCCTCGTCTTCCAACGCAACATGCGCAACACCTACGTCTCCACAGCACCGGAGAGCAACGCCGATGTCTACGTCCTCCTCGGGGGATTGGTGCAGCACCCCCCACGCGAGGCACTCTGGGAAGGCTTCTCCGCGACGGTGCAGGTTGACATCTCGGGGTACCACCGCGAGGCCCTGGCGGACGCCGTGGCGGAGTCGCCAGAGGAGGCATCTGGTGCACGCGTGGTGTCGGAAGGGGTGGCGTTGCTGCCCCCCTCCCTGCTGCCACGGGGGATCAACACCGGGGCTTTCAAGGCGGAGACGACGAGGCATGCCCTGGCCCCTGCGGAGTTTGCGGCAAACTCAGCCAAGCGTGTCGTCGCATATCAGTTTCGCGGGAGCATCCACATCTGGGATATGAACACCCGCAAGGCGGTCCGCACCATCCCCTTGAACAGCGGGAACGGGGTGGGGGTGAACTGGATGCACTTCACCGGCCCGGACCAGCTGCTGGTGAGCACAGCCTGCTCCCACGACGGGTGCCCCTTCGACGAGGACCTCGCCTCGCTGCTCAGCATCCCGCTGCCCAGCCCGGATGGGGGCGTGCTGCTGCCTAACGACGCCAAGCTGACGCACCGCTCCCTCGGGCGGCGCGTGTCGCTGAACCACGCCGTGTCCCCCGCATCCACTGAGGCCCCCGCCTTCCGCTCCCCCAGCGGCACGCCCGAGGGGTATGGGCTGCTGGCGGTGTGGACGACGGAGAAGGATGATCTCTCAGCCCTCCGCCTGGTGCGGCTCGACGTGCAGCCCCCCGTCTTCCTCGACATCTCCGGCACCCCACACCGGAGCCGGGCGCCCATCCCGAGCGAGTTTGTCTACCACCGCGGGGCTGTCTTCCTGGGGCCCTTCCTCCTGATGCTGTCCGCAGCCAACCTCGGTGTGCTGGACCTCACCGTGCCGAGCGAGCCGCGGTGGTTTGGCGTGGAGGTTGACTACGCTGCCGACCCTGAGGCTGCCCTGGCGGTGGGGATGGATATGTCGCGTGCGACCCACGGGGTGCATCCCGTGCAGCACACAAATCTGTTCGACCCAGTCGCGATCTTCGCCCGGCCCGGGTCGCCGGTGCTCTGGCAGAACAGGCACTGCCAGAAGGACTCCTGTGAGGAGGCGGACCCCGCCGACCCCACTCTCCTGGCAGTGCAATACCGCTCCAGGAGTGCGGAGTGTGCGCTGAACTGCCACAAGCTGTTTATCTATCGGGTGTCCAGCCTGCAGATGCCCTTCAATCATGCCATCGCGGAGGTGAGGTATGCAGCGGCTGTCAACGGGCATATCGAGTTCTCCGACACGCGGAGCGAGGAGGTGGTGCTGCATGTGGGGACCATGCGGGGTATCGAGGAGTTCGACCTGACAGGCCTCATCGCTGCGTCGGCACCGGAGGGTGGGTCCGGTGCAGGGGGTGTCCCCGAGCCGGTGCTGCTGTCGCCGAGGCGGGTCGTGTCTCACGTCATCACGCATGGGGTGGCGTGGGATGCAGGCCGCACCTTCACATATGATCCGGTATTCGATGTTATAATCACCGGCGATTTCACTGGGGTGCATGCCAGGAAGTTTGACACATCCTTCATCTTGTGGGACCAGCCGCCCCCCCTGCACGTCCTCCCCGGGGACTACAAATACACCAGCGGGGCGGAGCGCTGCTCCTACGTCGATTCGAACCGCAACGAAAACATGCGCTCCCTCCTTGAGGAGGCAACCATCGCGGAGCACAACCTGCTGGAGTCGGAGGGGTTCCTGGGGCGCAAATCCTACCTGCAGGGCGCCGCACGGGACTGGTCCTACACCAGCCCCTATTCGGGGTTGGAGCCCACCGTTGTCGACCATGTTATGAGCGTGCCTGGGGGCGGACCTTCCGACACCCTCGGGTTCACCCTCCTCCTCTACACCGAGGGGAACAGGATATCCTACGTCGACGAGGATGTCTTCCTCCCGGAATCCGCAGCTGCGAACCGATGGAGCAGGCAGGCGGAGACGCTCGATGCAACGGCAGCATCACCTGCGGAACGGCTTGCAATCCTCGAGGAGGGACTTGCCTTTGCGTTGTACCGAGGCCAGGCAAGGTCGCAGTGCGGGAGCTGCGGTGAGGATGGGTTAAATTTCATGCTGCGGAACGACGCGAAGAGGCTCGCCTTTGCGGTGTCGGAGATCAACAGCCTCCAGGCCTTCTCCTTTGAGAGGCAGCGGATGGCTTTCGTGCAGGTCGAGGTTGACAACGTCATCAGGGCCTCCCTTGGCCTCGACCCACTTCAGGTCACCCTCCCCGTTGTCGACAGGATAGACGTCTCCACAGTCCTGGCCCCATTCGAATGGGTCAAGGTGCTCTCCTCTTCGCCCAACCCTATCACCTCTCCAGACAACACATCCCGCTCCAACGGCGAGGAGGCAGCAGCACATCCCCAGGTTGGGCACATCCTCCTTGTCTCCACCGGATTCCATCTCTTCACGGTTGATCTGAGAGGGCTTGGGAGGGAGCACACGAAGTGGAGGAACACCCTTCAGAGGCTGGGGGCTGATGTGCTGGAGGCTTCATATGAGGCGGAGATGAATGGGTCTGTGAATGGGGCGCTGCACATCGGCGCCTCCGACCCACGCATGGTGACGTATAAAGAGGTGTTGGCTGAGAGGTCCCGACTGGGCATTGCGTCTCGCCGGGCACCCCGTTGGGAGGAACCGCATGTGTATGACGACTTCAACCCGAAGGAGATGAAGTTCCGCCCGCACCCCCCTGTGCTCCAACCCTCTGCCGAGGCGGAGCTGCCGCAATCGCTTCTCTCTCGGAAGCATAGACTCTCGATGATGCAACTGCTGAAAATCCAACGAACCAGCCGGTACTACCATGCCATCACCCCTGGAGCCCTGGATACAACCCACGTGTTTGCGACGTGGGGCCAGGAGCAGATGTACCACCCAATATCATCCTATCCGGATAACGAGCAGGTCGACAGGAGTGTCCCAACAAGCCCTCCGAAAAACCTCTACTTCTATCGGATATCCCACACAAATGCGATTGTGCAGACCGCTGGGGTCCCCCTGCCGAATTCGACATATTACCACGGCGCGTTTATCGACAGCGGTGGGTTGGTTCTGATGTCTTCCCGCCTGGGCCACCCCCGGGCAGGCGCCGACATCACCGGGATGAATGTCTGCGGCGTGGGGGAGTCAGCGAGGCAGGGGGTGGGTGACGCGGGCGGCAGGGGCCCCACCCCGATGTATGCGCTGAACTACTTCGACGTGCGGAACCCCGACCTGCCTCTCCAGAGGGGGCAGTTCGCTATATCCGTGCCGGAGTTTTTCTCCGTCAGCGAGGTGCACGCCGCGCTGCGCGATGCGGGTGTGCCGGGTGCCCTCAGCGATCAGTCAGAGGAGGAGTTCCGCAGCTCGGAGCTGTCATACCGCTATTTCGTCAACTTCACAGAGAGCATGGGGGTGCACGCCCCGCAGGAGGGGGTCGTTGCGGTGCATTTCAAGACGGTGATGACCCCCATCCGGCGTGTGTCGCAGTTTTTCGACAAGCGCGCGATGGAGCCGCGCGACGTCAGCCTGGAGATTGTGCTGTTCTACGCGATGGAGAAGGATGCCGTGTCGGGCACCGTCACCGCTGTGCAGCCCAACGCGACGTGTTACCTCCTCTTCCGCGGCGATGCGGCGTGGTCGATATTCCACGAGAAGCTTGTCCCAGACCGCGGTATGATGGAGGGCTCCCGCCTCCGCTTCGACACGGCAAGCCACAACGGAGACACTGTCCTACGGGTGAGGTATGTCGACGGCCAGCGCGCCGCTGCCGCCTTCGTGTCGCCTTCGCGTGGATCCGTCACGAAGGCTGCGAAATCCGCCGCCCAGGCGGGCGAGGTGCGGGCGAGGGAGATGCTCGCAAGGCGCGGGGGCCACGGGCTGGGCCTGATCTATTCGAAGTCGAGCGGTGCATTCAGCGTGGCCCCCATCGACGAGGAGCCTTTAGAGGGGGGAAGGGCCGCCACCTTCCCACCCCCGACTGCCGCGCCGCCGTCTGCCGACACGCCGCGCCCTGCGACAGAAAGGCCTGGCACAGTGAGGGCGGACGGGCCCCAGCGCAGCCTCGCCCTCTCCACTGTTATTATGGTGGTGGTGCCGTCGCTGCTGGGGACGCTGTTGGTGCTGCTGGTGGGTACCTCTGTCTTCATCCACCTGCGCCGGATGGAGGATGACGCAGCCACCGACGACGTGGGTTTCGTGGAGCATGTCGTCCAAATGGACGACATACCTCCGACAAACGACAGCATCTACACCCCAGTGTGAGTTGGGGGGTGGGAAGGGTGGCGTGATCGCTGTACTCTCTCTGGCTTGCCCTACTATCAACATGATGAAGATTCATGCATGTATGTGGAGGACGCCCCTTGAGGAGTGGAAGATGGATCCCCCTCAATAGTCAATAGCAGAGCGGGGGTTCGCTGTTCCCTACCCCCTTCAAGATAGCCACGTGTGCCCTGTGCGTTTGTGTTGCCTGCGGAGGGGTTCGCATTCAGAGAAAAAAAGATCACCCAGGGGGCGAGAGGAAATAGCGCAAGCAACGAAAATCGAGAAGAGTCGAGAAACGAGAAGAATCTTCACGATACCGAACCTAGGGGGTGGTGGTGTGAACGCAGCTCCGTTGCCATGCCCCCCACCCTGATCTGGCAGCATCTATACAGCGTCGAGAAATCACAGGTTGTGTGTGCCAGAATCAGTGCGTGCATATGTGCTCCTCTCTTCCTTCCCCCCCCCCCCTAGGGCAGTGGTGGCTGCGTACGCGTACGCAGCGTGATTTTCAAAAAGTGCGTACGGCGTACGCGTACGCGTACGGCGCTGCGTACGGCAGTCTATGGAGCACAGGAGACAGCCATGGCCGCACACCAAATCCGACCGTCGAACTCAGGTGTCCCAGGGGCAGTCTTCGAGTCTTCCAGTCGGAAGTGGTACCTTTTGCAGTATGATTGCGGGTGTACTTGCAGGTGTTGCGAGTTATTCGCCACGTGCGCGGCAAGGAACCATCTGTGAAAGGCAAGATCAAAGTCCAGGGCCCAGCCACCCGCTGGGTGGCCTACTGTGTGCTGAGAGGCCTGGAATACCAGCCGTACGCAAAATCTGCGTACGCGTACGCAGCGCGATTTTCAGAAAGTGCGTACGGCGTACGCGTACCGTACGGCCGTACGCTGCCACCACTGCCCTAGGGGGGGTCATAAGCCCCCCTAAAAACGTACGAAAACCAAAATTTTCAACATACCATCAGAACCGCCCTAATACCTGATCTGACCCGAAAATCCGACCCATACCCCCCCGGAAACTGTCTGGGGCCCACTTGTGACACCTGATACACACTTTTGTGATGATTTTTTGGGGTCCTAAAAAATGTACCTCAGTTTCGTACCTTGCCTTTGTACCTGAACCACTCCCGACCGCATTCTTTCGTTCTTTGCCTTTTCTGCGGTGGTTCTGGCTCAGGTGGCACGCATGTTGCCTTCCCCAGTGCCTCGGCAAGGTCTTTCTTGACCTGATTAGTGGGAATGTTGTGTTGTTGCGTCAGCAGAATGAGTTCAGCCACCTTCTGGGTGTAGTACTTCGATCGCATATGGGTCATTGTGAGTACTTCGTACGCCTGGGAGGCTGCATCGGCATTAGTAGGCAGCGTTGTAGATGCTTTTGCTTCGTCGATCTTAGCCTGTGAAGGCACGATTGGGATATTGTACGCCCTGAGAGCCGAAGTGGTTATGATTGTGCTGTGTAATTTGCGCCCCGCAGGATATGCACACCACGCAGTCTCGACAACACGTATGAGAGTGTACCATGTGGGGACTCAACAAGGTCATTGGATCGGCATCTGCCTGCCGACTCAGCCCCCACACAGTGCGACCGCAAGGTCGCCAGGGATGTCTCAACGCCAGGGGAATACCCTCCCCTGGCGTTGTACAACCCTACTCTCAACCCTCGGGTCCTCTCCTGGAGGCGGTGGTGGCGGGCCCGCAACGCTTCGTACTTCCGGTACAGACTGAGGTAGTCTGCCCGGCTGACCCGCTCATTGCTTCCTAGATCATCTGCTGCTCTGGAGCTGCCATCACTCTCACTGCCCACATCAGTTGGTGTGGGGGTAGGAGCAGGAGGAGTGGGAGGAGTAGGAGTGCAGGTGACATCTTTCTTGGCTAGCAAGGAACGCCGCTTTTCCCGCACGTGCGTGCAGTTGATGCACCACTGCATATATCTGTCGTCACCACGTCCCACTCGCTCTCCTATGTACCCAGCCCGACGGAGCGCCCGAAATAATGTCGCCTCACCGATGTCGTGTGCCGTT
This sequence comes from Rhynchopus euleeides, assembly GCA_963210315.1. Lineage (NCBI taxonomy): Eukaryota > Euglenozoa > Diplonemea > Diplonemida > Diplonemidae > Rhynchopus > Rhynchopus euleeides. Next base: position 2,274,689 of record OY723245.1, read on the forward strand.
TTCTTTTTACGCAGGTCTGCCACAACGCTCTCTGCCGAGACCCCGCACATCTCCCGTTTGGCGAGCGTCTTTCGAGCAAGGTACTCCTCTGCAGCAGCATCTGACACCTCTGCGAGGCCCTGGGCACGCGGCATGTGTTGCTCGGCGTGCTGAGTGAGCGTAGTGACACCCTTCCCTTGCAAAGAACGAAATAATGCGGTCGGGAGTGGTTCAGGTACAAAGGCAAGGTACGAAACTGAGGTACATTTTTTAGGACCCCAAAAAATCATCACAAAAGTGCGTATCAGGTGTCACAAGTGGGCCCCAGACAGTTTCCGGGGGGGTATGGGTCGGATTTTCGGGTCAGATCAGGTATTAGGGCGGCTCTGATGGTATGTCGAAAATTTTGGTTTTGTACGGGCTTATGACCCCCCCTACCCCCCCCCCCCCCCTAGGCATACTTGTACCCCCATATGGGGAAGGCCAAAAATATGGGGAAAATATGGGGGGAATATGGGGGGTTTTTCAAGTCCTGTTCCCCCATATTTCCCCCATATGGGGGATATATGGGGGAAAACCCAGGGGTTCCTCAGGTGGAAGCAGTCAGCAAACAGTTCTCTTCGTTCTGCTTTTCACAGGGTGTGAAGTCAGCCACTGACAGGGGACGTCTAGCACCTTGCAGTGCCGGCGAGGTACTGGGCCGGCTATGGGCCGATCTCGGCAGTGCTGGGCCGGCTATGGGCCGATCTCGCCCGTACTGGGCCGGACATGGGCCGATCTCGGCAGTGCTGGGCCGGCTATGGGCCGATCTCGGCAGTGCTGGGACGGCTATGGGCCGATCTCGGCAGTGCTGGGACGGCTATGGGCCGATCTCGCCCGTACTGGGCCGGCTATGGGCCGATCTCGCCCGTACTGGGCCGGCTATGGGCCGATCTCGCCCGTACTGGGCCGGGTCCAGGAGTGGTGTCCAGACCCTGGGCCGACCCAGGCTGTGGGTGGTGCATTTTGGTGCATTTTCCGTCGGTTTAGGTGAAAATTGTCGAATTTTGTCGAAATTTGACGACAGGTGACGAACAGCGAGAATCCCCGAAAAACCGGTTTTTAATTCATTTTTGGGGAGGGGTCTTCGCTGACGAAGTTTTTGTCGAAGACCCCTGTCGTCGTCGTCAGAACACTGCCGTCTTCGGTGAAAAACCCCCTGAAACAGCCGTTTTCCTAATTATGTGACGAACGACGAAGTTTGTCGAAGTTTGTCGACCAGCGAAGACCCCCTCTGGGAGCAACATCGAACAGGTGGCAGCGAAGGCGCAGCAGGCGCTGGAACTGCTCTGCGCAGAAGGACCGACACGTGGCCTGGAGATCTCGAGAGAAAAGACGGAGCACACGGTGTTCGGGAAACGGGGGGCCCTACGGGAGGTTGCGGAAGGCCCCCTGCTCGCCTACCCAGACGGCACACCTGTGAAACGCACCACGACACCACGCTACTTAGGAGTCACGCTGGACCCTACGTGCAGCATGCAGTACCATCATGAGCGGGTTATAGACAAGCTGCTACAACGCCTGAATGTGGTGAAGATGCTCGCAGGCTCATCGTGGGGGTGTAATGCGCACACACTGCGCACAGCCTACCTCACGTATGCATTACCGGCGGTGAGCTATGCGCTCGGGGTGTACGGCCCCCTTCTCAGCAATACCATGCGGGCGGAGCTGGAGAGGCTGCACCACCAGGCAGCGCGCTTCATCACCGGTTGCCCTACCAGCACGCGCACTGAGGACCTGCTCTGGGAGGCCCACCTAGACACCTTCTCCGCGATCCTCGACACAGCGGTGGCCACAACCTACGAACGCTTCAGGAGGCTCGACGGTACCCCAGGAAATGCGGTGACGACCCTGGTAGGACCAAAGTACAGCTGGTTGCACCAAGCGAGATGCACCTCCGCTGAGTGTGGTTTATCTGGGGAGACCATGCCAAAGCGAGAGGCCGCTCCCCTCCACGTGGCTACCCCCACGCACCCATGGGAGTGGAATGCGATCGCGGAGCACATCGACATCCGCACCTCCCTCCCAGGCATCATCGCATCCCGGACGAAATACTCCAACGACTCGCTTTTCATATCTGCACAGATGATGCTGCGGGACTTGCCTGACTGCGCATGGCACGCGTACACCGATGGCTGCGTCAGCGACGGCCGAGGTGCGGGGGCGGTGGTAATCTATCGCGGAGACACGCCAAACGCCCCACACCTGGAGAGCAGCCACGAGGCTGGCAGAATCGCCTCCAGCTTCCAAGCAGAGTTGCTGGCGCTTGTGCGTGCGATGGAGGCATTGACCACACTCGTGTCACCGGGGGACCACTGTGTGGTCATAACGGATTCGATGTCTGTGCTGCAGGCCCTGCAGACGGGACCTCACCGCGCCCGTGAGGACCTCGAACACAAGCTATGGCAAACCATCCGTGAACTGGCTTTACAAAAGGACACCACGCTGCATCTCCGCTACGTCCCCTCACACGTCGGTGTCGCGGGAAATGAGGCAGCAGATGCCCTAACAAAGGAGGGGTTGAAACAAGCGCCCCAGACCCGCATCCCATTCGCCACTGCGAAGGCAGCGGCGAAGCGTGCCATCCGTGGGGAGATGCCGCCGCCACGGCGGGATACACTGTACTACTCGGGTGCTACAGACGCGCCACCTCGCAGACCCCCGTTGCGCGTAGAGGGCCTCACAAGACTTGGAGACACTGAGATACGCAAACTGAGGACCCGGCGGCATCGCCTGGTATACGACTTCGACACGTCTGACGGGGTCCCTGCATGCACGCTCTGCGGACAAAACAGCACGGTGCAACACGTTTTTGCCACCTGCCCGCACACGACACGACTACGAAGCCGACTAGGTGTAGCGGGATCACCGCATAACATCCTGCTGGGGCAGCCGGGCGCGGCACTGCGATACCTGGTGGCGGCAGGCCTACTGCCGGGCAAGCTGGAGGAATACGTGAGAGTTACACGGGGTTGCCGCCCAGCACAAACGGCTTTACACGTTTAATATTCCTCCCTCGTGCGTAGCTGTGACCCATGGCTGCTTACCAGCATCCGTGCTTCACAGGAAACTCAGCACACAGTGTCGTGAAACAAGGGCCTGCCTAATGGCAACAGCCAAGACCCCTCCACAAACATAACCTCCACCCTCTTTTCTCACTGTCCCCCCTCCCCTAATACCCCCATTTCTTCCTTTCCTTTCAAGGGGAGACGTCCTCGCAGTGGCTGTTTGGCCTGACGCGATTCCCCGCCCGAGGGCCAGAGCAACACGGCACTCAAGGCAACCAGGGAGCGAGAGGCGTCACAAGGCGAAATGCCTCCCACTGTGGCCCGGCGACCGCCTCACCCGCTGCCGCCAAGCGGGGAAGTGGCCCAGTGGGTAACATGCAAAAAAAAAACTTGTTCCGTACCTACAGGCAGCCTCCCGGTGCATGGTGGCAGGGAGGTACATATACAAGCCAGAACACATCGAAGACCTGCACGGTGGACTCCAGCGGCCCTAGCGGGAGTCTGGGAGCGGGAGTCTGAGCGGGTGTCAAAGACTCCCGCTAGCGGGAGTCCAGACTCCCGCTAGCGGGAGTCTATACTCCCGCTAGGGGGAGTCTGACTCCCCCTAGCGGGAGTCTTTTCACCTATTTTCATCCATTTTTCCCATGATATAGTTACAGTCTACTGGCGTGGGGGGTAAAATCATGGTGGAAGAGGGATGGGGAGGGGCTTGTTTTGCTTCTGTCAGTTTCCCCGGACTCTGGACTACCTACCTATCCTCCTGGTAGCGGCTACACCTGCGGAGGTGAGCGGTTAGAATTTGAGGTGTCAAAGTGCGGCCATCGCCTGTCGTAGTTGTGTTACACCTTGGGCAAGACAAGCCATCCTGCAGGCCTCATCTTCTTCGTCAGAACTGTCATCCCCCTCCTGCTGTGCGCGTTGGTCAAGCGTGCTCAAAGTCGCCTCGGATGACACGAATGGTGTGAAAGTCGCCCCCAGCGGGATTGGCATTTTGCACAAGCAGAGCGATAATTTGCGGTGTCCTTCGGGGAACCGGAACAGGAAGTAGGGCGCGCTGATGGGTTCAACGAAGTCCTGTGTGTTGCAGTGCACAAACCCCTTCTGCAGCTGTGTCAACTGTGTGCAAAGAACATACACAGCCAATCTATGAGCGTGTCGGGTGTGCAGACACGGACACAGGATGACTTCTCTATACCCGAGGATCCCGTCCTGCGACAGGTGCGCAACCTTCCAAGGCATGCCCGATGCGCGCCGCTTCTCTTCTGCCATCGCAAGATCTCTCTCGTAAGTTGCGGAGCTGGCGATTGTAACGGCATCTTTCTTGCGATGTCCGTTCTCTGCTTCTTCAAATTCGTCGTTGTTCTGCAGAGGCACTGCATCTTCTGGAGCCCACCAATGATGGAGACTGTGTACGTAGGCATTGCGCGTTGATCCCTTTTCGGCATGCTCCATCAACCAGTGAAATATATGCCCTGAGATCCGAGCACGCAAGAAGGGAATCCGGGCTGACTCATCCTTGCATCCCCAGAAGCGCCAGGGGATGTCTGCATACCGGAAATGCATGAGGTCTGCAAGGGAGACAAAGAGGTAGCGGAACAAGCCCTTGTAGGTGTGTCCTGTGACAGGCAAGCACGACCTTCCGGAACTGAGCACCTGTCCCATGCTGCGACACATTCAGTGCAAGGTTTGTACAGGTCTTGTCGAATATTTTTTTGTTGTCTCATCCAGCAGGGGTGGAGCTTGAAATATGGGGTTGCGGGCTGGATCGGGTCAGATCGGGTCAGCCAATTTTTTCTTATGGGTTCCCCCCCGGTTCGTCTCAGAGATCAGTGCTCGGGCCCAGCCTCCCGCGAGGTACCGGAACCGATATGCAGCCCCGGACGCGCAAGGACTTGGTTACAAGACAAACACATGCCGTAGGGGGGGTCTGGGAGGCGGAGCTCCCAGCCGCCGGAGGCCACGGTAGTGAACATCTGTGACTTGCGGGCGTACGGATTCTGTGTGAGTTGGCTGCGTCCTCCTGAGGATACTGAGATTCCCTGATGTAAAGGGCTTGGGTACAAGACAGGCACATGCCACAGGGGGGTCTGGGGGGCGGAGCCCCCCAGCCACCGGAGGCCACGGTAGTAAACGTCTGTTGCACGGTACGGGTTGGGCAGCTTCATTTGTCCTCTATTGTGACTGTTTGAGGCCTGTGCTCATGTCGCTGGGGTCACTTTGCTCACGAAACGCCTCCTGGTCACCTTGAGGCCCCAAGGCGAGGAGCCAACTTTTCCGGTTTCCCGAAAATCTATATTTTTTTTCTTTTTACCCCTGACCTGATTTTTTGTGAGGGCCTGCAGAAAATCAGGTCAGCTGACCCGAAAAAACCCCCAAGCTCCACCCCTGTCATCCAGTACCCTGATCAGCCGCATGGCGAGCCCCTTGCAGTCATGGAGTGCTGGGGTGACGTAGCGGGCATTGGGAAGCACACCTGCCAAGAGGGAGGGGTAGCCAGCCTCTTTCATCTCAGAGAGAGTCAGGTGCGGGTATCGATGCACCTGTTGATACCAGCGTTCTTCTGGGATGTCGCACAGTGAGCATCGGTGCCCTCGCCCCCCGCATCGCCTCATTGTTGCCCACTGCTGATCTATACTCCCGCTAGCGGGAGTTGGACTCCCCCTAGTTGAGACTCCCGAAAAGGGTTAAACCCGGTAGTGGTACCCTACCCCCGCTGGAGTCCACCGTGCAAGGCCGGATCAGCCCACGGGTGGGTTTGAGGAAGAAATCTGGGGGGGCAAATTTTGCTGCGACTTCCGGTTTCACCCGGCCGAACTCCAGCATCTATCCAGACCCACGGTGCCAAGCCGTTCGCCCGTGTCGCGATCATTCGCGGCTTCAGGCTGCCCCCGACGACACGTTTGTATCCTGCACCTTGCCATACTTCGCCTCCACCTTGTATATGACGGAGAGCGCCCTCCTTCCGCATCGTTGCGACTTCCCTGACAGCGAACTTATCCATGTCAGGGAAGACATGGCGATGATTGCGTTGGCCACCTGGGTGCTGTGCTGGTGGAGCTCCTTGCTCAACACCGTTGCTAGGAGCCTTCTAATGGATCCCAGTGTCAGCACACTGCCCCCTTTTTTAACAGGGAAGGCCGTGCAAAAATCATGCACAATGTTCGTCGCCTCCGCAGCCTCGGGACTCTCTGCGCTCTTCTTCTTCTTAATCGACTTTGCCGCCGGCTTCGCTGCCGGCTTCGTTGTCGTCTTCCCCATTTTTGTGAATCAGGTCTGCGAGCTGGGATGGGTGGAAACGTCCGTTTCGTTTGGTGTGGCTGTACTTCAGTGACGAGTGCCACATTGCATAGGTATCATGGGAAAAATGAGTGAAAATAGGTGAAAAGACTCCCGCTAGGGGGAGTCAGACTCCCCCTAGCGGGAGTATAGACTCCCGCTAGCGGGAGTCTATACTCCCGCTAGCGGGAGTTGGACTCCCCCTAGTTGAGACTCCCGAAAAGGGTTACCCTACCCCCGCTGGAGTCCACCGTGTGGCTAATGCCACCTACATAGCGCCTGACACCCACCGGATGACGTGGTTGGCAAGCAACATGCATTGCAACCCTCAGATGTGGTGTGTTGGGGCATTTTCTTTTCCAACCTCCCACACAGTGGCACTGTCCGGTACCAAACGGTGGCACAAAATTTAGGTACCCCAATTCGGGCACCTGAAGTGCCCGGAATGGTGGAAAAGTGGGGTTCGATGGGTTTCCGGACCGATCTGGGGGGGTTTGGAGGGTTTACGGGGGCTTTGGGGCCTCTGCGCCGGTTTTTTGAAAAATCGTGTTTGTCCACGTAAAAGGGTGGCATTTGACCCCCCCTAGCCTAGGCTAGGGGGGGGGGGGCGCGGGGGGACGAAAAGGCTCGCATATTTTGAGCCCCCCGCTGTTTCTTTTATTCCACCACGGGTCACCCCGCCACAACACCTCCCCCCCCCCCCTGAGTCTGGGCGGAACAGCTTGTGGTAGTTCTCCCAAGCCCCCACCCCCTCTGGCCCCCCAGTCTACCGCCTCCCTCGGCGAAGGTGCTCTGGTAATACTGTATCCTCTCAACAGGCAGCGCACCGCACGCCACCTCTGCTTTCTGACGAAAGTCCTTATCAGGCGCCAGCCGCGGCAGACCGTTGTTTGTCGGTGTGTACCTTTTTGTCTACTTTTTTGCCAGCTCTGTGTCCGACAAATCCTCAAGATTTTTTATCGTGGGACCCTGTGCTCGTATCTACTGGGTGGGAGGGGGGTGGGCAGACAGAGCACAGTCACCGGGTGGTCTGTTGAGACTGCGGCAAGCAGCCCTCCTCGGAACGGGGCGCCACCATAGACTGCGGTTTGGGTCAGAGCACAGCAAGTGGAAAAATCAGGGGATAAGATAGGTCTGGTTTTCCGGTTTTCAAAACCAGGGTTTCCCGGTTCCCGGTTTTCTGGAAAAAAAAAAAAGGTCGATCTCATTTTCGGCGTTTTTTTGTGACTTTGGGACAGTAAAACAGTCAGAAAAAACGCCATAAAAAAATAGAAAGTGACCCCATCGTGATCCGCACAGAGCTCAAATAGTCCAAAGAAGGCAGAGAAGCGGAGAAGAAAAAATGGACCTAGCGGGTGGCCCGGTGGGTGGTGATGCCCTCGTCATGCAGGTCTCTTCTGTTTTGAAGGTGCACACATGGTGGACTCCAGCCACCATGTCTAAGAGGGAGTCTAAGACTGCAGTCTGTACTGGAGACGGGAGTCTATTTTCCAGCTAATTTACGCTAAGACTCCCGCTAGTTGAGACATGGGAGACACACGGTGTACTCCAGCGGAGGTAGGGTAACCTCCGCTGGAGTTCACCGTGTCGTCTGCCTCTGTGCAGCGTCACTCGGTGCCATCGAATACATGGCGACAGCCCACCAACTCGAGACAGATCTGCTTGTCTGGAGGGCTGAGACGAGAACACGAACGACTTTCAAGCAGTCTTGAAGGTCGCCAAGCCTATTGGGGGCAACTAACAGATGAGATTTGTTTGTTGCCTGTCGTCACAGCTAGGTGCCCATCTCCTCGACAACGGAATGTGTGCAGAGATCTCGTGGACCCTTTGGCCATTCTGTCGTGCACCCACTCCACCCACAACGCACACCTATCACGAGTGGTCGCTCCCCCGTCCTCCTCCACCCTGAAGGTTGAACCCTCAAGGACCAGTGATCTCCTGCTGGCCGGGCTGCGATACAGCGAAGCCTTCCTACTTACAAGCGAATCCAGACTGTAGGGAACAGATGTTCACTACCGTGGCCTCCGGCGGCTGGGGGGCTCCGCCCCCCAGACCCCCCCTGCGTAAAAACATTGCACCAGACCTTTTTTGGCCGAGAGTCCAAACTTTCAAAGCAGCTGCTGCGCCTGCCCCACCAAGCAGCCTCAGTACGACAGGACGCGCGCAGGCACCGGGCCCTCTCAGATTCTGGGAGGGTTTGCGCGGGTCGCGCGCGCCGAAGGCGCGCGCGAAAAATTTTCAAAACCAGAAAAACCGGAAAACGGCGCCAGAAAAAAAGTCTATCTTATACCCTGGGAAAAATAAAGCGCGCAAAAAAAAATGGAAGTTTTTTGTTTCTCATGACCTGCTCTGATGGCTGGGTCGTGATTCAGATCCCTGCCAGTCACAGTCACGGCAAAAACATGCAAATTTGGGCCGGCGCGATGTGTGGGCTTGCAGTGTTGCCCGGCCAGTCCCCCAACCTTGTTTTTCCCAACCTGTTGAAAATTTTCTTTCGCCCCTGCGGGAAATCCGCACCACCTCCCCCTCCCCCCCTCCAACCTTCATGGTTTCACTGAATTCAGATAATCATCACCTGGATGTGGGGTGGAAGGTGTCATGCGCTTGTTTGGTTCCTGCGATCTTGCCCCCCTGCGACTTTCTCGGGGAACCCAGGTGTGCAAGGGGTCTGTGGAAGCGTCAAACAGCGCAAAACATGAAGCGGAATCAAAATTACGTAACAAGCGCAGATGAAGCAAAGGACACATCACACCCCTTATCCTGTCTTCTGTCTTCCGGTAACGCTGGTGTTGCCGAGGCTGTTCCTGTCTTCAGGACAAACTTTTTCAAAGGCAACACTGCGTGCGCAATGTCGAGCTGTGGTGAATATTCACTTGCCTGGTTTTGTCTTCCGACAAGGTTCGCCCGCCCCGCCTGCCCGCACAGATCTCTCCCCCCACCCCACCCTGCTACACACGGTTTGTTTCGACACCCCCTTCCCCGAAAGAACAAAGTTGGTATCACTCGTGCCCGTGAAGAATCAAAGAACGGCGCACCCGGCCGTGTTACATAGCAAGATGTAAAGTCCCCTCCCCCCTTCCGCTTTGCCGGTCCTTCTCACCCCCAGCAGGCAGGAGCGGCTCTTCCCTTGCCTGCCACAGAACTGTCGATCTTGGTTACACCTCGAAAAGCGCAGGCCTCTGGCAGCTGGTGTCTCTGCTGTGCCGGCTGGTGCACCACTTTCCTCATCGTGTGTGTGGAGGCCCTGCTTGTAGTGATCCACGCTGGAATGGGCATGGGAAGTTGCGTCAATCAAAAAACACGGTGTCACGTGTTGCGTCACGAGTATCCACCCTGCACGTCTGTCCCGACAGTCAGGAAGTTGGTTGTCGGCACCAACAGCATATCTGAGTACCACGCCTTCTGGCGACTGTGTGTATTGTCTGCCTGGTTGATGATACGCCAGGCTTGGTAGGAAAGTGCCCGCCAGATGCCAACCGCATTTCCGGGCCCAAGGCTGGGGAGGAGAAAGGGGAAGGAGGGCATCAAGTGAAGTAGTGGCGCTGTGCCTTTCGTAATTACGTTCACTCTCTGTGCGATGTGTCCACGGTCCGGGCGCGATACCCATTTTGACCGCTGCGTGTGTCAGAACGCCGCCATTCGGGGCACGCAGGGCCTGCCTTCACGCCCCGACCTACGTGCGGATACCCCCCCCTACCCCATCCTGTTCATGTCGCTTATTTTTCTAACATTTATTCGATCGCCCTCCCCTTCGGGGTACAGTGTTGGGGGCAGTGCCACCAGGTGTGGCGTGATCACCAGCCGCAACAAAGAGCAAGGAGTGCAGAGCTCTGTGGGTTGGCATGCCGGCAATAAGGAGGGTGTGCCTGGTATTCCCGCCCATTTCTCCTGGTGGTTGTCGATGCGAGACAAATGAGTGTGCCAGGCAGAGCACAGGCCTTATTGGTGGTGGGCAGAGGAGCGGCTTCAGTGGTTTTTTTGTCCGCGCCAAACTGCCCCCGCCCGCCCCGATGTGGACCGCCATGGAGGAACACAACGCAAGCTGACAAACGCGTTCTGGTTTGCTACGCCTTCTGGCGACGAACGTGCAGTGGCCTCATAGTCCTGACACATGACATTACGACTGTTGAATATCGAGTGCACAAAGAACTCAACGCCGAAGTGAAAATGAAATTGTGCTGAACAGGGGCACATCCCACTGTTCCTACGCCGTCCATTATAACGGAAACCAGCTCAACGAGGCGCCATGAGTCGCGGATATTGTGGCGCCTGGTACCTGAACCGGCACAGTCGGGAAGATATCTGCCGTCTTTTTTTTTAAAAAAAAATCCGAACACTCGCCTGAACAAAAACAAATGAACCCTGCCTGCCACCCCCGCCCCGCCCCACCACCCCCTCAGGCTTCTTCATCGGAAGAAGTTGCCGTGTTTTGTTATCCCGCTTCCTCCCTCCCCTCTCCCCCTCCACCGATGCGCCGCACTGTGGTCACATCACCCCAACACCATGCAGGCAAGGTGTCACAACACATGCACGTGACCGTCACCCGGGGTGTGTGCATCAGCCCTTATTCTGACGCAGCCGCACGGCAGGGCCCCTCTCGCCTCTGAGAGGCGGCAGCCCTGCAGGCAGCTACCCTGAGCGGCTGTCGGCAGCCTCTGAGCCCCGTGAGGGCCCTGCCCCAACGTCGGGGCAGCACACACGCTGCCGCGATGGATGTCATGCTGATTGTGTTCCTCTCATGCATCATGGTGGTGGTACTGCTGCTCGGCTGCTGCATGTGCTATCATTTGGTGTACGTCCCGGACATGGCACCCCAGCAAACCTCAGCCAGCGCCGAGCCGGATCTCGTCGATCGCCTCCTTGCTTACCTGTGCCTGAAGGGCACCGACAGTGGCGAATCAGCCAGCGTGCCCCTCGTCGATGCGGTGAAGGGAGGTGTCGAGAACACGAGCACCCTGTCACGGGATGTGGGGCGAGGTGTGTTGACAGCAAATCAGTACGACAACTTGGGGTGCCTGGTGCCCCTAGATGAGGATGAGCGGGTCGCAGTAAAGCCGCCGAAGCCCGACGCAGTGGATCTGTGTCGCAGATCGAGCCCATCTGTGGGGCGGACGCATTCCCAGGTGCGGCCGGAGACACCGGATGTCATGTTTCTCAACACGACGGCTGGGTCGCTGTTCCCCGACTGCCCCTCGAGCAACAGCAACTCCGTCGCGCCCACACCCGAGGTGGCGTTCCGCACCCCATCGCCGATGCGGCACCCGACCCCGACCCGCCCCAGGAGATGTTCCACAGCGCCGCACCACACCACCCGCATGATGACGGGGAATCGGTCAGTCAGTGCCCATCAGCTCCCGCTGCCACCGGCGCCTGTGCCCCGCCCAGCCAGTGTCACCGCCAGTAGCCCACCACCGCCAGTAGCCCCTGCGGCTGATTTGTTTGAAGACATCGACTTCTGACGACCATGAGTGTGGTGGCGGATGGCGAGGGGAGGTGGTGCGCGTGGCGTCTGCCTGAAGTAGAGGGGTGGCTTTCGCTTGGTGCGACCAACATCCAAAGAAAGCCTAACGTGCGTGTCTGTGCGCGTAGTCCGGCACAAATATACAAATACCGTATACGTAAATATTATGGAACGTAAATATTATGGAACGGGCCCATTTTTGGCCGGTCCGTTCCATAATATTTACGTTCCAAAATATTTACAGGGCCAGTTGGGGACTCGGTGGTGAGGACGGCTTGCGTCAGGAATCGCGCGAAAAGTGCACGAGTAGGTCCCGTCAGGGACTCTGTATGCCGTCCGATCACCTGGTCCAAGTCCCCGAGTCGCAGAAAGCCCTGTAAATATTATGGAACGAAAAAAATCTGGAACGCCAACCCACCAGCGTTCCAAAATATTTACGTTCCATAATATTTACGTTCCAAAATATTTACGTTCCAAAATATTTACGTATACACGGTGGACTCCAGCGGCCCTAGCGGGAGTCTGGGAGCGGGAGTCTGAGCGGGTGTCAAAGACTCCCGCTAGCGGGAGTCCAGACTCCCGCTAGGGGGAGTCTGACTCCCCCTAGCGGGAGTCTTTTCACCTATTTTCATCCATTTTTCCCATGATATAGTTACAGTCTACTGGCGTGGGGGGTAAAATCATGGTGGAAGAGGGATGGGGAGGGGCTTGTTTTGCTTCTGTCAGTTTCCCCGGACTCTGGACTACCTACCTATCCTCCTGGTAGCGGCTACACCTGCGGAGGTGAGCGGTTAGAATTTGAGGTGTCAAAGTGCGGCCATCGCCTGTCGTAGTTGTGTTACACCTTGGGCAAGACAAGCCATCCTGCAGGCCTCATCTTCTTCGTCAGAACTGTCATCCCCCTCCTGCTGTGCGCGTTGGTCAAGCGTGCTCAAAGTCGCCTCGGATGACACGAATGGTGTGAAAGTCGCCCCCAGCGGGATTGGCATTTTGCACAAGCAGAGCGATAATTTGCGGTGTCCTTCGGGGAACCGGAACAGGAAGTAGGGCGCGCTGATGGGTTCAACGAAGTCCTGTGTGTTGCAGTGCACAAACCCCTTCTGCAGCTGTGTCAACTGTGTGCAAAGAACATACACAGCCAATCTATGAGCGTGTCGGGTGTGCAGACACGGACACAGGATGACTTCTCTATACCCGAGGATCCCGTCCTGCGACAGGTGCGCAACCTTCCAAGGCATGCCCGATGCGCGCCGCTTCTCTTCTGCCATCGCAAGATCTCTCTCGTAAGTTGCGGAGCTGGCGATTGTAACGGCATCTTTCTTGCGATGTCCGTTCTCTGCTTCTTCAAATTCGTCGTTGTTCTGCAGAGGCACTGCATCTTCTGGAGCCCACCAATGATGGAGACTGTGTACGTAGGCATTGCGCGTTGATCCCTTTTCGGCATGCTCCATCAACCAGTGAAATATATGCCCTGAGATCCGAGCACGCAAGAAGGGAATCCGGGCTGACTCATCCTTGCATCCCCAGAAGCGCCAGGGGATGTCTGCATACCGGAAATGCATGAGGTCTGCAAGGGAGACAAAGAGGTAGCGGAACAAGCCCTTGTAGGTGTGTCCTGTGACAGGCAAGCACGACCTTCCGGAACTGAGCACCTGTCCCATGCTGCGACACATTCAGTGCAAGGTTTGTACAGGTCTTGTCGAATATTTTTTTGTTGTCTCATCCAGCAGGGGTGGAGCTTGAAATATGGGGTTGCGGGCTGGATCGGGTCAGATCGGGTCAGCCAATTTTTTCTTATGGGTTCCCCCCCGGTTCGTCTCAGAGATCAGTGCTCGGGCCCAGCCTCCCGCGAGGTACCGGAACCGATATGCAGCCCCGGACGCGCAAGGACTTGGTTACAAGACAAACACATGCCGTAGGGGGGGTCTGGGAGGCGGAGCTCCCAGCCGCCGGAGGCCACGGTAGTGAACATCTGTGACTTGCGGGCGTACGGATTCTGTGTGAGTTGGCTGCGTCCTCCTGAGGATACTGAGATTCCCTGATGTAAAGGGCTTGGGTACAAGACAGGCACATGCCACAGGGGGGTCTGGGGGGCGGAGCCCCCCAGCCACCGGAGGCCACGGTAGTAAACGTCTGTTGCACGGTACGGGTTGGGCAGCTTCATTTGTCCTCTATTGTGACTGTTTGAGGCCTGTGCTCATGTCGCTGGGGTCACTTTGCTCACGAAACGCCTCCTGGTCACCTTGAGGCCCCAAGGCGAGGAGCCAACTTTTCCGGTTTCCCGAAAATCTATATTTTTTTTCTTTTTACCCCTGACCTGATTTTTTGTGAGGGCCTGCAGAAAATCAGGTCAGCTGACCCGAAAAAACCCCCAAGCTCCACCCCTGTCATCCAGTACCCTGATCAGCCGCATGGCGAGCCCCTTGCAGTCATGGAGTGCTGGGGTGACGTAGCGGGCATTGGGAAGCACACCTGCCAAGAGGGAGGGGTAGCCAGCCTCTTTCATCTCAGAGAGAGTCAGGTGCGGGTATCGATGCACCTGTTGATACCAGCGTTCTTCTGGGATGTCGCACAGTGAGCATCGGTGCCCTCGCCCCCCGCATCGCCTCATTGTTGCCCACTGCTGATCTATACTCCCGCTAGCGGGAGTTGGACTCCCCCTAGTTGAGACTCCCGAAAAGGGTTAAACCCGGTAGTGGTACCCTACCCCCGCTGGAGTCCACCGTGCAAGGCCGGATCAGCCCACGGGTGGGTTTGAGGAAGAAATCTGGGGGGGGCAAATTTTGCTGCGACTTCGGGTTTCACCCGGCCGAACTCCAGCATCTATCCAGACCCACGGTGCCAAGCCGTTCGCCCGTGTCGCGATCATTCGCGGCTTCAGGCTGCCCCCGACGACACGTTTGTATCCTGCACCTTGCCATACTTCGCCCCCACCTTGTATATGACGGAGAGCGCCCTCCTTCCGCATCGTTGCGACTTCCCTGACAGCGAACTTATCCATGTCAGGGAAGACATGGCGATGATTGCGTTGGCCACCTGGGTGCTGTGCTGGTGGAGCTCCTTGCTCAACACCGTTGCTAGGAGCCTTCTAATGGATTCCAGTGTCAGCACACTGCCCCCTTTTTTAACAGGGAAGGCCGTGCAAAAATCATGCACAATGTTCGTCGCCTCCGCAGCCTCGGGACTCTCTGCGCTCTTCTTCTTCTTAATCGACTTTGCCGCCGGCTTCGCTGCCGGCTTCGTTGTCGTCTTCCCCATTTTTGTGAATCAGGTCTGCGAGCTGGGATGGGTGGAAACGTCCGTTTCGTTTGGTGTGGCTGTACTTCAGTGACGAGTGCCACATTGCATAGGTATCATGGGAAAAATGAGTGAAAATAGGTGAAAAGACTCCCGCTAGGGGGAGTCAGACTCCCCCTAGCGGGAGTCTATACTCCCGCTAGCGGGAGTTGGACTCCCCCTAGTTGAGACTCCCGAAAAGGGTTACCCTACCCCCGCTGGAGTCCACCGTGTACGGTATATGGCATCGCGCCTTGACTGTGTAGGCGGGGTTTTGCCTCAATTAATGCTACAGAATCCTCTGGCCCTCTGTACTGTGAGAGTTGAATTGGACGCTTCCACCAAAACAAACGAACTGCCATGGTGATCTTCGCTCTCCGCAAGTTTTCGGCACCCGTAGCGAAGATATCATGGAGGCCATTCATCAACACATTTGCAGCACACCAACTGCGATGCTTGTGAGGCACGGGGGTGTTGTGTTCCCCACGCACCTGCTTGTATTCTTCCACATCCCTCAGCACGGCCATGTGTCCTGCAATCATGCCTTTCCCTCCCCCCGTTCTATGTGACGGGGCCTCCCTCTCTGCATGCCCTGGTGGCGGCATTTACACACGACTGCCTCTTCATCCTGGGCTTGCATGAAATTCTTTCCGCCTATCTGTTCTGGTCTGCCTCTGTCCCACCTTGGCACAGCCTCCTGCCCAACGCGCCCCCCACCCCCCGCTGGGCCTCACTGCAGTCAGTGCGAAAGGCCTTCTTGGGCCCTCTCACCCAACCCTGTCATGGTCTCTCCAAACACAAAGGTCGGCACAGGGCCTTCTGTCGATTTGGAATGTGTGTTTCCAAAGGGGGTTGGGTGAGGGTGGGAACTCACACTTTTTCATACCAGGGGATAAGATAGGTCTGGTTTTCCGGTTTTCAAAACCAGGGTTTCCCGGTTCCCGGTTTTCTGGGAAAAAAAAAAGGTCGGTCTCATTTTTGGCGGTTTTTCTTGTGACTTTGGGACAGTAAAACAGTCAGAAAAAACGCCATAAAAAAATAGAAAGTGACCCCATCGTGATCCGCACAGAGCTCAAATAGTCCAAAGAAGGCAGAGAAGCGGAGAAGAAAAATGGACCTAGCGGATGGCCCGGTGGGTGGTGACCTCGTCATGCAGGTCTCTTCTGTTTTGAAGGTGCACACATGGTGGACTCCAGCCACCATGTCTAAGAGGGAGTCTAAGACTGCAGTCTGGAGGGCTGAGACGAGAACACGAACGACTTTCAAGCAGTCTTGAAGGTCGCCAAGCCTATTGGGGGCAACTAACAGATGAGATTTGTTTGTTGCCTGTCGTCACAGCTAGGTGCCCATCTCCTCGATAACGGAATGTGTGCAGAGATCTCGTGGACCCTTTGGCCATTCTGTCGTGCACCCACTCCACCCACAACGCACACCTGTCACGAGTGGTCGCTCCCCCGTCCTCCTCCACCCTGAAGGTTGAACCCTCAAGGACCAGTGATCTCCTGCTGGCCGGGCTGCGATACAGCGAAGCCTTCCTACTTACAAGCGAATCCAGACTGTAGTGAACAGATGTTCACTACCGTGGCCTCCGGCGGCTGGGGGGCTCCGCCCCCCAGACCCCCCTGTGTAAAAGCATTGCACCAGACCGGTTTTTTGGTCGAGAGTCCAAACTTTCAAAGCAGCTGCTGCGCCTGCCCCACCAAGCAGCCTCAGTACGACAGGACGCGCGCAGGCACCGGGCCTTCTCAGACTCTGGGAGGGTTTGCGCGAAAAATTTTCAAAACCAGAAAAACCGGAAAACGGTGCCAGAAAAAAAGTCTATCTTATACCCTGTTTCATACACAACTTGAAAAAAAACCCTCCCGGAGCCACCGCTGTGCCAGACTGTGCGACAAGCTTTGTTCAGTCGCCTTCTCATTTTTGCCAAAGTCAGTTTCCAACTGACTCTCGCCTCTGTGGGTCTTTCTGACTAAGGTTGATGACGAAGTCGTCCTCCGACAGCCAGGCCACACGTGTGTGGCCTGGCTGTCCCATAGGCCAGGCTGGGGGTTCATCGACACTAAAGAAACAGTTTTCACTGCCAGGCTCTCAAGTATGCTACCATACCCTCCTCGTTGTGTGAAGCGGGAGGGTGCGGATCACGAACGTGCTCGAATGGGTTCTGACAAAGCGGTGATTTCCAATCCAAGAATATGCGAGAACCAGGTTCGAGTGGCAGGTGATCGCCGTCACACGGATCCTGGTTAATTGGCACAGCCAACTGACGGGCGTGCTTGGCATTTGCTGGATCTTGATACCCTCACAAAGGGCGTGCTCTCTGTTACAACACATGGTCTGTGGTCAGTATGTTTCGCTTTGAGGGCGTGGAAATTAGTGTCTGCCGAGTATCTAACTTCTGGACAAAAAGTAGGCATGTGGGAGGCGCGGCAGGCACTGCTCAACGACCAGGTAGCCTCACTACCGCTCTGCGCTCCATCCTGCCGGCACTGTTTGCGGGGGGCAGCGGCACAATGTTCTGGGGGTGTTTGGGTCGTGCAGTCCCTCCGCACCACCCTCAAGCAGGGAGCCACGGCAGGTGGCCTGGGGCAAGCAGCGGTATTGCCTTGTTGGTGGGGTCCCAGGCACAATGTCAGGCAACAAGGAGAAGGTGAAGTCGTACTTCCACAAGTTCAATGCGAGCCGTGGCAGCCAAGAGGAGGAGGAGCAGAGGCAAAATGACCCGCAGTCGCAGCTGATGACGCAGAACCAGCACCTGATGAAGACGCCTGTGATTGCGACTGGGAACAGCAGCGGGCGCAACTTCTCGCCTGTGAATGCTGCGGAGTACGAGCCGCTGCTTGGGCCCTCGCATCCGGAGGACAGGGGCCGCGTGTGCCTTGTGCTGGACCTGGACGAGACACTGGTGCACTCGTCGTTCCGCCCGGTGCCTTCGCCGGACATGATCCTGCCCATCGAAATAGACGGGCAGACCTACCGCGTGTACGTGAAGAAGCGGCCGTTTGTGGAGGAGTTCATCCGGTTCTGTGCACCGCGGTTCGAGGTGGTTGTCTTCACCGCGTCTCTGTCGAAGTACGCAGACCCGCTGCTGGACGAGCTGGACCCTGGCAGGCGGCACCTCGGGACACACAGGCTCTTCCGCGAACACTGCTCCCACACCAACGGTGCGTATGTGAAGGACCTGTCGCTGCTCGGGCGTCCCCTGCAGAAGATCTGCATCATCGACAACTCACCTGTCGCCTATCTGTTCCAGTCACAGTATGCCCTGCAAGGTGTCGCTGTGTGTGTTCTTTGCTCTGATGCTTGCGCACACACCACACCACCATCACCACCACAGCAACGCACTTCCCTGCACATCGTGGTTCGAAGACAAGAGCGACACAGAACTGCGTGACTTCCAGCCAATGCTTGACGAGCTCTCGAAGAGCGACAACGTCTACAGTATGTGACACCGCAAAGGCACAGCGGCACGACACACACCCTCCTCCCACAGTCCAACTGGATGAGTACCACAAGCAGCTGGCACAGAAGGCGAAGAAGTGAGCAGCTGTGCCCACCCCGGCGTGAAGGTCGGTGTGGACGCTGCCTTCCGTGGGGGGTGGGTCTCGTGCTCGGTGCGTGCGGATGGCAGGTCTATCAGCCAAGAAGGAAAGGTGGGGTGCCTCCCCGCTGCATGTGTCGGTGTGTCTGGTAGGCCCGGTTGCCAAAGCCGACACAGCGGAGCTCCGTGGCGGCCCCGGAAACCACACATCGTGTTTCTCAACAAGACGGCTCGGTCGCTGTTCCCCGACTGCCCCTCCAGCAACAGCAACTCCGTCGCGCCCACGCCTGAGGTGGCGCCGACGGCACCACCCCCCCCTTGCAGGGCTGTGTGCGGCGTCTTCCTGATTGTGGTGTGCATATCGCTATTGTGGTGCTCCCCTTCACTGGCTTCAATGCGACGCACAACAGCCCGCCTGGTGCATTCGGTCTGCACTCGTTTGTACACTGTCGTTTCGCCCTGGCTTCTTCGTGGGGTTCACGGCGCTGTGTTGGCATTCCCCTTGGCTCTTTCGTCGCTGTTTCAGCACACATCAAAACGTTGGCACGATGACCATGTCCCTTGTGATGTCGGCTAGCTTCTGGACGTCTTTTCCCTGTGCCTGCCTCCTTCTGCTAGAAGTGACCGTCCAAACCCCCCAGCCCCAGCCACTCAAAAAAGCCTGTCTTGCCTGGGCTGTTGGGTGCGCCGTAGATGTCGATATTTTTCAACAGCATGCGCCTAATCATTCACACGAGATGGGCCGATTCAGACGACTTCGGAATCGAGCAACGCCTTTCTCAGTCCCCTTCCTGTTTCTATCTTGTTTTTCCTCCCAACAAGGCAGGGTTTAATCCTGGATTCCGGATTATTGGACTCGGAGGGGGGTATCGCACTTTGTGGGCCCAACTTTTTTTATTGTTAGTTCGGCGTCGCCAACTGGGGAAGCTTTCTGTGGCTTCACGAACGATCCATGCACGACTCCCAGCTGTATGTTTGAGACCATCTGCCCAGAGCCCACTGGCGACCCCTTTGGTTGAAGAACAGCTCGCCTTTCTTCGAGCACTCGAAAGATGTGGGAGCATTCGGTATCCTGGAGATAGGTGCCAACAGGTGCTTGTACAAAACAATGGAACTGCTTGTGTTATTCCTGCACTTCTTCCTGAGGTAGACTTGGGGCTGAGGCAGAGGATGATGATACATAATTTTGCCTTCACTTGGCTTGGTTGTGTCAGGGACAAAAGGCGAATCAGGAAAATTCTGCCTCTTGGTGTGTTCCCACGTCGCGTGTTCCCACCTGCTTGTATTCTTCCACATCCCTCAGCACGGCCATGTGTCTTGCAATCATGCCTTTCCCTCCCCCCGTTCTGTGTGACGGGGCCTCCCTCTCTGCATGCCTTGGTGGCGGCATTTACACACGACTGCCTCTTCATCCTGGGCTTGCATGAAATTCTTTCCGCCTATCTGTTCTGGTCTGCCTCTGTCCCACCTTGGCACAGCCTCCTGTTGCGAGGTGCTCTGCCCCCACCCTGCCCCCTGCCCCCGCTGGGTCATGGTGGGGCGGCCGTAAGCCCCCTTGTTCTGTCTCTGTTATTGTACACAACAGGAATGTTTTTAACATGGAGGTCCACGCGACTCCAGGTCGGGGTGGGGGGGTGGCGGTTTTCGCAGCGACCCATGCATTCCTACTCATTCCGAGCTACGGGCATGACCGCATGACCGAACCTTGATTAAAATCGTTAATCACCACTTCATGCGGCCTTAAGATGAGTCTGCACACAACGGTACTTTGTTTGGCCTGTTCACAGGTGCTGGGCAAGGTATTTCGACCAGCTACCAATGCTATAGTGAATAAACCTTACGGCCTGAGTATGTGCTTTGTGATTCACTGCAGGAAAGTGTGGCGTGTGCGACAAAGCCCTGGACCTGGTTTTGATGATGTTGAATGAATCGAATTGAATTTTCCAGACACGCCAGGATGTGAGCTCGTCTTCACAGTGCCCTGAGGGGTTTCACACTGTCCAGCACCGGCACCTGAGAGGTTGTGCTGCAGTGATCCCGAGACGAACAGGAGCACCGAGAGCGCCCATGTTAGGGCCTCGTTGTGGGTGGGGAGGTTCAACGGGCATGAATAACGAATGGGCAGGTTCTCCGACACTACAAAACGAGTCACGTGGGTGCAGGATGCGTATCCATGCAGCTTGACACAACTTGAATGATCATGAACTACAAAACAGAACAAACTTGTATGGGGGGCGGGTCAGTGGCCTTCTCGGTGTCCGACCGACGCAGAGGATACAGGACAGGGTGATTCATTGTGCGTCAACAGCGGAGTCGCTCGGTGTGTTTGGCCCTCCTCCAGTGTGGATGCTTGCTGAAGTGAGACTGTGCCAGCAGTTATGCCCGCACAGGTTGTGAGAGTGTTGTCATTCCAACACACACCCGTCAGGAAGCGAGTGTGCGCAAGTGTTGCCGAAGGAGACGCCTCTGCTACCGGGGGGAAGGGGTGGGAGGGTGTGCGTGTAGCAGGGCGGGCTCCCAGGCACAATGTCAGGCAACAAGGAGAAGGTGAAGTCGTACTTCCACAAGTTCAATGCGAGCCGTGGCAGCCAAGAGGAGGAGGAGCAGAGGCAAAATGACCCGCAGTCGCAGCTGATGACGCAGAACCAGCACCTGATGAAGACGCCTGTGATTGCGACTGGGAACAGCAGCGGGCGCAACTTCTCGCCTGTGAATGCTGCGGAGTACGAGCCGCTGCTTGGGCCCTCGCATCCGGAGGACAGGGGCCGCGTGTGCCTTGTGCTGGACCTGGACGAGACACTGGTGCACTCGTCGTTCCGCCCGGTGCCTTCGCCGGACATGATCCTGCCCATCGAAATAGACGGGCAGACCTACCGCGTGTACGTGAAGAAGCGGCCGTTTGTGGAGGAGTTCATCCGGTTCTGTGCACCGCGGTTCGAGGTGGTCGTCTTCACCGCGTCTCTGTCGAAGTACGCAGACCCGCTGCTGGACGAGCTGGACCCTGGCAGGCGGCACCTCGGGACACACAGGCTCTTCCGCGAACACTGCTCCCACACCAACGGTGCGTATGTGAAGGACCTGTCGCTGCTCGGGCGTCCCCTGCAGAAGATCTGCATCATCGACAACTCACCTGTCGCCTATCTGTTCCAGTCACAGTATGCCATGCAAGGTGTCGCTGTGTGTGTTCTTTGCTCTGATGCTTGCGCACACACCACACCACCACCACCACCACAGCAACGCACTTCCCTGCACATCGTGGTTCGAAGACAAGAGCGACACAGAACTACGTGACTTCCAGCCAATGCTTGACGAGCTCTCGAAGAGCGACAACGTCTACAGTATGTGACACCGCAAAGGCACAGCGGCACGACACACACCCTCCTCCCACAGTCCAACTGGATGAGTACCACAAGCAGCTGGCACAGAAGGCGAAGAAGTGAGCAGCTGTGCCCACCCCGGCGTGAAGGTCGGTGTGGACGCTGCCTTCCGTGGGGGGTGGGTCTCGTGCTCGGTGCGTGCGGATGGCGGGCTGGGGTGCCTTCCCGGTTGCGTGCTTTTCAAGAACAATACGTGCGACACACATTCGTGCCGGATGGAGGTTGCGACTGCGTGCACAGCAGGGCAACCTGCTAAAGCCCGGCACGCGGACCTCTGTGTCCGTATTCCCACGTGCGGCTGGAGACACCGCATATTGCTTCCGACCACTGTGTCGGTGGCCGATGCCCACCCCCATGCCCACCTACACGCCCGCTTGCAGGGCTGTGTGGTGCCGTGTGCCTGACGGTGTCTCCTGATGGTTGCCGTGGCGGTTGTTCCCCCTCGCCGGCGTGCATCCTTCTTCTGGTTGCTGCATTGTGTGCCCCCCTCCCCAATGATATTGTACCAACATCTGTAAGCTAGGGTTTCCCTTGAGTGTGTGAGCTCCGTACGGGTTTCTGCAGAATAGTGATCTGTTTTGTCTTCTTCTGCCTTGCCCCCCTCGGCCTCAGTGATCCAGGACCTATTGCGTCCCGTCTGCTCGTCGGCTTTCCACTCTTGGGAGCGACGAAGCGCCGCGAACGCGAAGGAACGGAGGGAAGTGTACGACTGTGTTTACACTTACTGGAGTGGGTGTGTGTTCTGTACACCATGAAGCGAAATACTTTCCATTCAGTGGGGTGTCCCCCGTTCTACCTTCCACACACACACACACGCGCGCGCGTGGCTGCACACATTTCTACCTCATGGTAGACTGGCGTACCGCCCCAAGAGGGGGTGTGACAAAAAATATATTTTTTTCCCTTTGTGTTTTCTAGGTCCGCAAGGTCCCAAAAATCACTTTTTGGGCACATTTTTCAGAGGTCGCCAGAGGTCGCCACCCGGGAAATGCCATTTTTGGGGTTAAAAAACGGTTTTTCACCTTGCCCTCGTGAACTAGGTGGGGAAGGCGACGGTCAGACGCAAAATAAATGGAGGACCCCAAAGGAGGGTCCGCATCAGGCGGAAATCAGCAGAACCTCGCTCCAGACCACATTGTGGGCCAGGACAGGGTCGGGAAGAGCATAAAACACCAGAAAACCGGTCCAGGAGGTCTCTCTGGGGCTCAAATCCCCTGAAAAGGGGTCTGAACAGGTGGCGACCGAAGGGCGACCAATGGTGCCCACGGAGTTCCTCATCCCAAACTTGGGACCCACCGAAAAATGGACCAGATGGTGGTCCCAAATTAGGGACCGACCAACAAAGCGACCAGATGGCGGTCCCAAATTTGGGACCGACCGATAAAGCGACCAGATGGTGGTCCCAAATTTGGGACCGACCGAAAAATTGACCAGATGGCGGTCCCAAATTTGGGACCGACCCATAAAGCGACCAGATGGCGGTCCCAAATTTGGGACCGACCGAGAAAGCGACCAGATGGTGGTCCCAAATTTGGGACCGACCGAAAAATTGGCCAGATGGCGGTCCCAAATTTGGGACCGACCCGTAAAGCGACCAGATGGTGGTCCCAATTTTGGGACCGACCCATAAAGCGACCAGATGGCGGTCCCAAATTTGGGACCGACCAATAAAGCGACCAGATGGTGGTCCCAAATTTGGGACCGACCAACAAAGCGACCAGATAGCGGTCCCAAATTTGGGACCGACCGAAAAATTGGCCAGATGGCGGTCCCAAGTTTGGGACCGACCCGTAAAGCGACCAGATGGTGGTCCCAATTTTGGGACCGACCCATAAAGCGACCAGATGGCGGTCCCAAATTTGGGACCGACCAACAAAGCGACCAGATGGTGGTCCCAAATTTGGGACCGACCGAAAAATTGACCAGATGGCGGTCCCAAATTTGGGACCGACCGAGAAAGCGACCAGATGGTGGTCCCAAATTTGGGACCGACCGAGAAAGCGACCAGATGGCGGTCCCAAATTTGGGACCGACCGAAAAATTGACCAGATGGCGGTCCCAAATTTGGGACCGACCGAGAAAGCGACCAGATGGTGGTCCCAAATTTGGGACCGACCGAAAAATTGGCCAGATGGCGGTCCCAAATTTGGGACCGACCCGTAAAGCGACCAGATGGTGGTCCCAATTTTGGGACCGACCCATAAAGCGACCAGATGGCGGTCCCAAATTTGGGACCGACCAATAAAGCGACCAGATGGTGGTCCCAAATTTGGGACCGACCAACAAAGCGACCAGATAGCGGTCCCAAATTTGGGACCGACCGAGAAAGCGACCAGATGGTGGTCCCAAATTTGGGACCGCCATCTGGTCGCTTTCTCGGTCGGTCCCAATTTTGGGACCGCCATCTGGTCGCTTTATGGGTCGGTCCCAAATTTGGGACCGCCATCTGGTCGCTTTATTGGTCGGTCCCAAATTTGGGACCGCCATCTGGTCAATTTTTCGGTCGGTCCCAAATTTGGGACCACCATCTGGTCGCTTTCTCGGTCGGTCCCAAATTTGGGACCGCCATCTGGCCAATTTTTCGGTCGGTCCCAAATTTGGGACCGCCATCTGGTCAATTTTTCGGTCGGTCCCAAATTTGGGACCACCATCTGGTCGCTTTCTCGGTCGGTCCCAAATTTGGGACCGCCCTCTGGCCAATTTTTCGGTCGGTCCCAAATTTGGGACCACCATCTGGTCGCTTTATCGGTCGGTCCCAAATTTGAGACCACCATCTGGTCGCTTTATGGGTCGGTCCCAAATTTGGGACCGCCATCTGGTCGCTTTATTGGTCGGTGAACATCCTTCAGGATTTTGAAGGCACGTCTCACACCGGTTGGTGCTGTGTCGCATTCCAGGGGATAGTCCTTCACTTGGGTACGATTCGGCGCGACTGAGTCATCAAGCTTCATCCACCTGCCTCTCATGGTGGCGTTGGGTTTTCGCACGCTGCGCCGCATTTTCACCCGGCCGAACTCAAAAACCCAAAGTCTACTGAAGATAGTCTGGCCTCTCCACAACATGTGATGGGAAAATGTTGAGGTCGGGCCATGCCAGCCCTGGCACGAGATCACTGCTCGTACCTGGGACCACCCGTGTAAAAGTCCCCCCAGGGGGGACTTAAGCACAGGTGGACCTAAACACGGGAGTGGGCTGGTCTGGAGGGTCATCAGGTGGCCGCTAGGCCACCTGGTGCCCTCCAGGTGCTGTCAGAGTCGAAAAGTGGGGTGCCAAAAGTCCATCCGGACCGGAATCACCCCCATACGACGGAAGCGGAAGAGGTCTTCTTGGTCTCCACCGTGCCACCCCCGTGTTTAAGCCCCCCCCTGGCCGAAAGTCGCCTCCAGGGGGGGGACTTAAACACGGGGGGTCCCAGGTACCCCCGAAAATTCACATTGTGTCTACAGTGTGGGGCCCGAAAATCGAGTTTTCGGTGTTGCTTTTCCACATTTGGGGTTCCCAACTTCAGGACTGTCGCGCAATTACCTCAAAAGTGGCCGAGAAACCCAGGAATTTCTTTTTTTGAAGCCAATATTTTTTGTCACAGTAGCTTAGCTGAAAAGTTGGGCGAGTCGTCCACCCTACTCATGGTAATTGCGAGTGCGGCCCGCAGCAGCGCCGCCTGGCGTCCTGCAATCATGCCTTTCCCTCCCCCGTTCTGTGTGACGGGGCCTCCCTCTCTGCATGCCCTGGTGGCGGCATTTACACACGACTGCCTCTTCATCCTGGGCTTGCATGAAATTCTTTCCGCCTATCTGTTCTGGTCTGCCTCTGTCCCACCTTGGCACAGCCTCCTGCTCCCAACGCCCCCACGGGCTGCGTTGCGAGGTGCTCTGTCCCCATCCTGCCCCCATGGTGGGGCGGCCGTAAGCCCCCTCGATCTGTCTCTGTTTTTTATCTTCTTTTTGGCATCACCGAAAAGACGACGAAAGAACGACGATGTCATTAAGAGCGGCCCCCGTCTGCCGCGGTGCTGCTCATGCGACGACACGTCAGAAATTCCACGGATTCAAACCACCAACTTCTGCCGATCACCTCCCTGCCCTCACCCTCTCCCCTTCCGACATGTGTACATCATTTTCTATGAGGCCTCTCTTTGCTCACATCTGCCCTGCTCCTCCCATTTCCTCCTCCTCCCGGGTTAGACCTGTCCGTGCTGCATGCTGTCAACACCGAAAGCAACTCACGCCACTCCCTCTGGCTACAGGAGGTGGGGTGGATGGCAGGATCGACCTTGTGGGGTCAAAGATGACGCGTGACCGGCCGAAGGAGTCGGGGTACAAGCGTGTCTTGGACGGAGATGTGACCGAGCTGTCTGCTTCGAAGCGGCTGCGGCGGCAGGACGACCGCAGTGGGTACCAGGCCTCCACCCGCGAGACGAAGGCTGCATGGGAGGAGCTCCTCAACAACCTGTCGGCAGTGCTGAGCGATGAGGAGCAGTCTGCCCTCCACGAGGCTGCAGAGGAGACTATGCGGATCATGAAGGACCCGACGGTCCGCGAGATCGACAAGAAGCGCGAGGTGGAGTCGGTGCTGGGCCTCAAGGTGACCGATGAGTACTTCACGCGCATCCTGCGCCTCTCGCAGAAGCTCACCGACTACCACCTGCACGAGGCAGACGAGCCTGAGATGGAGCTGGGTGAGGACGAGGGTGCCTGTGCTCTAGTGGAGGAGGACGACGATATGCATGACGACGACAACCAGATGGATGACGCGGAGGAGGAGGGCGATGGGATCTCCAAGGCGGTGCAGGATGAGCCTGATGCTGACATGAAGGGCACCATCGATGCGAAGGCGATTGACGACTCGTGGATTCAGCGCCAGATGCCGAAGCTCTCGGAGACGGAGGAGGCCACGGAGAGCCAGAAGCGTGCCGACAGCATCTTCGATCAGCTCAGCAAGTTTGACCTCAGCGAGCAGGCTCTGCAGAACACTCTCGCGAAGCTCTTTAAATACAGCGCCATGGCTGCGCCCTTCCTGGAGCTGTGCGTTGCGAACCGAGAGAAGATTGTGTACTGCATGCGCATGGCACGTGCCAAAGGCCAGGAGCGTGACCGCATCCGTGCTGAGCTGGAGCAGCAGCCCTTCGGGCATGCCATCATCAGCGAGCTGGAGACGGAGGTGGTGGAGGCTGACGGCGACAAGAACTTCCGGGAGATCGTGAAGGGTGAGAAGGCGAAGCGCGAGGGTGCTGCCGAGGCGATGCGGATGCAGCAGCAGTACGACATCCCGGAGCTCAACGACCTCGCCTTCGAGGAGGGCGCCCGCATCATGAGCAAGCGGAAGATTGACCTGCCCGAGGGCTCTGTGCACAGCGAGAAGCGTGGGTACCAAGAGTACCACATCCCGCCCTACAAGCGCGCCGCCATTCGCGAGGAGGATGAGAAGCCCATCAGGGCACTCCCGGGGTGGGCGCGCGACGCATTCGGGGACATCCCGTCGCTCAACGTGGTGCAGACGCGGTGCTTCAACTGCGCCTTCGAGCGTGACGACAACATGCTTCTGTGCGCACCGACGGGTGCGGGGAAAACCAACGTTGCGATGCTGACTGTCCTGCATGAGATCTCGAAGTGTGCCAACGCCGACGGCACTCTCGACCCCGATGAGCTGCAGAACATCAAAATCGTCTACATCGCCCCCATGAAGGCGCTTGTCCAGGAGGTTGTCGGGACCTTCGGCAAGCGGCTCGCGCCCTACGGCCTGCGCGTCTCGGAGCTGACGGGTGACTCCAACATGTCCACGGGGGCCATCAACGCGTCGCAGATGATCGTCAGCACCCCTGAGAAGTGGGACATCATCACGCGGAAGAGCGGGGAGAAGACCCACATGGAGTCTGTGAAGCTGATGCTCATCGACGAGATCCACCTGCTCCACGACACGCGTGGGCCCATCCTGGAGGCCATCGTGGCGCGCACCATCCGCATGATGGAGGAGACACAGCGGAAGACACGGCTTGTCGGGCTGTCCGCCACCCTGCCCAACTACAAAGATGTTGCGCACTTCATGCGTGTCAAGGCGAGCGACAATCCGGCGGAGAACGGGCTGATGTACTTCGATGCGTCGTTCCGCCCCATCCCTCTCGAGCAGCAGTACATCGGCATCACGGAGAAGAAGCAGCTCAAGCGGCGTGCTATTATGAACGAGCTGGTGTACGACAAGGTGATGCAGGTGTCTGGGTCCACAAAGCAGCAGACTATGATCTTCGTGCACAGCAGGAAGGATACCGCGGCAACGGCGCGTGCCCTGAGGGACAAGGCGTTGGAGCAGGAGGAGCTGGGCAGGATCATCAGCGACGAGGGCACGCGGAAGGAGCACCTGGCAGAGATGGCGGAGCAGGTGAAGGACCCGCATCTCCGCAACATCATGCCATACGGCTTCGGTATTCACCACGCAGGGCTGTCACGCGATGACCGAGAGATTGTAGAGGATCTGTTCCGCCGCGAGTTTCTGCGGGTGCTGGTGTGCACTGCCACGCTTGCGTGGGGTGTGAACCTGCCTGCGTACTGTGTCATCATCAAAGGCACGCAGATCTACAACCCTGAGAAGGGGCGCTGGATGGAGCTCTCCACCCTCGACGTGATGCAAATGATCGGGCGTGCCGGGCGTCGTGATATGAAGCGCAACATCGAGGACCAGAAGGGTCTCGGTATCATCATCACGAGCGATTCGGAGCTGCCGTTCTACCTGTCGCTGCTGAACCACCAGCTCCCCATCGAGTCGCACTTCATCTCGAAGCTGACGGACCAGCTCAACGCCGAGATCGTGATGGGGTCCATCAACGACAACGAGGAGGCGGTGCGGTGGCTGGGATACACCTACCTCTACATCCGTATGATGAAGAACCCTTCGCTCTACCGCATCACCGATAAGAAGGACAAGACGCTCCAGGTGCGCCGCCAGGCCCTTGTGCACAAGGCGGCTTGCACTCTGGAGAAGCACGGCCTCGCCAAGTATGAGCGTCGCACAGGGGCTTTCATGTCGACAGACCTCGGGCGTGTGGCCTCGTACTACTACCTGACGGTCGGGACAATCGCCAAGTTCAACGAGCATCTCTCCCCCACCATGCATGAGATCGACATCCTGCGTCTCTTTGCCATGGCAGACGAGTTCAAGTATATGTCTGTGCGTGAGGAGGAGAAGCTGGAGCTTGCAAAGCTTCTCGACACCGTTCCCGTCCCCGTGAAGGAGGACATGGACAACCCGCTGGCGAAGGTGAACGTGCTGCTGCAGGCCTACATCTCGCAGCGCAAGCTGGAGGGGTTCTCCATCATGTCCGACATGGTGTACATCAAGCAGAGTGCGACGCGTATCCTCCGCGCGATGCACGAGATTGTGCTGAAGCGCGGGTGGGCCGGCCTTTCCGACAAGCTCCTGAACCTGTCGAAGATGGTGGAGAAGCGGCTGTGGCTCTCGCAATCGCCTCTGCGCCAATTCGATAAGCTTGCCGTGTCCGACCTGCAGCGCCTGGAGCGCAAGAACATCTCGTGGGACCGCTTCCTCGCGCTTGGGCGGCAGGACGTGGTGGAGCTGGTGGGGAGCGCCTCTGAGGGGCAGAAGATCCACCGCCACATCCACAAGATCCCGAAGATGAGCCTCGAGCCTGCTGCGAAGCCCATCACACGTTCGCTGCTTCGTGTGGAGCTCGTGATTGTTGCGGACTTCATCTTCGACAAGAAGGTGCATGGCACGGCAGAGACCTTCCACGTCATCGTCGAGGACCCAGACGGCGAGCAGATCCTCCACCACGAGCCCTTCATCCTGCGGGAGGCAAGCGCCGAGGAGGAGCACGTGCTGTACTTCTACGTCCCGATGTACGACCCTGTACCTCCGCAGTACTTCATCAAGATTGTGTCCGACAGGTGGCTCTGGAGTGAGACGACTGTTCCCGTATGTATTATATCATTGCCGTGTCTTCAGCAAAAAGATGTGTTGTGTATCGCTTTGCAACCGGTTTTGTGCTCACTTTTCTGCATATCTGGGAAGGCACGCGCGGGATCTACTCAATGCGGACCACCACCCAACCCACACACCACCCGCAGCTCTCCTTCGCGAAGCTGGAGCTCCCCGAGAAGGCGGCGCCGCACACGGAGCTGCTGGACACCTCGCCGCACCTCATCTCCGTCCTGAACAACAAAAGGTTCGAGGCCCTGTACCCCAAGATGAAGCAGCTCAATCCCATCCAGACACAGGTATGGGACATGCACCTCTTCAGTGCCAGTGTTGAAGCTGCCGGGCCCAACTTGGCACTGCTGCAGCGCTCCCCCCTCACACGCTCACCTCCCCCCTCCACACCCACAGGTGTTCCAGTCGCTGATGAACACCAACGACAACGTGCTTGTGTGTGCCCCGTCTGGCTCCGGCAAGACCCTGTGCGGTGAGATTGCGCTTCTTCGGTTGATTGCAACTGCCGGCCTGGAGACGCGGGCTGTGTACGTTGCCCCGAAGCAAGACATGGTCGACAGGGTGTACAAGGTATGGATGCTCGCTGTGACACTACCATCACCACCTCTTCCTCCTTCGTCTCCAGGACTGGTCGGTGCGCTTCGAGCAGCTGGGTCAGTGTGTGCGGCAGCTGACTGGGGAGACGACAACCGACCTGCAGCTGATGAAGGTATGTCTTGCGCCCTCGCTTTGAACACACCATACCATGCGCAGGAGGGCAACATTGTGTGCGCCACAGCGAAGCAGTGGGATGTGATGTCCCGCAAGTGGAGCAAGCGCGCCACAGTTCAGCGTGTGCGTCTGTACATCGTCGATGAACTGCACCACCTGGATACGCGGGAAGGTCCGACAGTCGAAGTCATCGCGTCCCGCATGCGCTTCATCTCCAGCCAGAAGGGCTGCGAGAACCGCATTGTTGGCCTTGCCCACTCTCTGTTGTACGCACGGGAGGTCGGCAGGTGGATCGGTGCGACAGACGCAACGACCTTCAACTTCCACCCCACAGCACGTCCTGTGCCACTGGAGATCCGCATGCGCACATTCGATCAGGTATGCCTGCAAGGCACAGCACTCCCCACGACCTTGCCAACAGCCCGGCTTCGCTGCGCGGACCCTGTCGATGTACAAGCCGACGTACCTCGCCATCACCCAGCAGACAGAGGGGCCTGTCATCGTTTTCGTCCCCTCAAAGCGCATTACGGTATGATTGCAAAACTGTTGGAAATATTACAGCATTTCAAGCATTGCAAGCCTTGACCCACTCCCCATCCACACAGTACGACATGGTGATCGAGCTGGTGCACCACTGCAACGCCGATGCCGTCAACAACCGCCGCTTCCTCCACGTGGATCCCGAGAAGCTGAAGGACATGTTCGATTCCATCACCAACAAGACCCTCCGCCGCAGCATCGAGTACGGGATCGGGTTCTACGACCTCTACATGTCCAAGACAGACGAGAAGATCCTCAGCACGCTGTTCGAGCAGCGCGCGGTGCAGGTCGTGGTGTGTCCCTACGACCTCGCATACCGTGTCAGCGTCAGGGCTTCGATGGTGATCCTTGCGGGGACACAGTACTACGACGGCAAGGAGCACAGACATGTGGACTACTACATCTCAGACATGCTGGAGATGCTGGGCAAGGCAGGCGTGCAGGGTGTGGACGACACTGCTCTGGCATACGTCATGTGCTACACGCCGAAGAAGGAAGCGCTGAAGAAGATTCTCTACGAGCCGTACCCCATTGAGTCGCAGCTCGATGCCTGCTTCATCGACCACCTCTGTGCCGAGATTGCGGGCGGCACTGTGGTCGACAAACAGGGCGCCGTTGACTATTTGACACACACATTCCTGTACAAGCGCCTGCGGCAGAACCCGAACTACTACGGCATGCCCGGCACAGCGCAGGGCGCCATGAACGAGTTCCTGTCGACCCTCGTGGAGGACAGTGTGGAGACACTTGTCGAGGCGGGTTGCATCGAAGAGAACGATGACGACGACGAGGACGTCCAGGAGCTGGAGGCGGCAAACCTTGGTTCCATCGCCGCACACTACTACCTGACGTACACCACCATCGAGCGCTTCGCCAGCAGCGTCGAGTCCAAGACCAAGCTGCGCAAGCTCATCGAGATCCTGTCGTCTGCTTCCGAGTTTGAAAACCTCGTCATCCGTCACAAGGAGGAGGGCCACCTGGAGCGCCTGGCGCGGCACAGCGGCATCAAGCAGAAGGACCTGAAGTACGACGACCCCCACACGAAGGCGTCGCTTCTGCTGCACGCACACTTCTCCCGCAAGATGCTGACGTCGGAGCTGGAGGACGACCTGAAGCACGTGCTCCCGACCACGCTTCCCCTTGTCGCTGCCCTTGTGGATGTTGTGCAGTCGAGCCGCTGGCTTGCACCGCTGCTCAGCTGCATGGAGCTCTCGCAGATGATTGTGCAGGGCATGTGGGACAACGACAGCCTGCTTCTGCAGCTTCCGCACGTCACGAAGCAGATTGCAAAGGAGTGGGAAACGGCGGGTGTCGAAGGCGTGCAGGACATGCTGGAGCTGGAGGACGACAAGCGGGAGCAGCTGATGAAGGGCTTCTCCAGCCGCCAGGTGAGCGCCATCGCCGCCACCACCAACTCGTTCCCCGACATTGCCATTGCGTACAAGGTTCTCAACCAGGAGGTCCACGAAGGCGGGCGCGTTGCCCTTGAGGTTGTCCTGACACGCGAGGACGCCGAAGAGGACAAGGTGCCGGAGGTCAAGGCACCCCTGTTCCCACGCATGAAGAAGGAGTCGTGGTGGCTTGTGGTGGGCGAGAAGAAGGACAACGTGTCGTACGTCGTCAAGAGCATCTCCCTGAAGGGCAGGATCAGGGCCGTGCTGGAGTTCGATGCGCCGGCGCAGGGGAAGCACGACATGTGCCTGTTCCTGATGTGCGACAGCTACCTGGGGTGCGACCAGGAGGAGGCCTTTGTGGTATGTATCGGGATGGCTTTTCATTTGCACGCCCCCCCTCCCCCCCCCAACCCCCCGGCCACGCATTAGGAGTGGGAACCAGCCGCGTTAACAATTTGTCGAGTCGCCGGAGGAGAAACTGGGAGGCAACGGTTCATCCTTTTTATTTGCACCTGTTGTTTTTTGCAAGAACAGCTAGCTTTTCGCACTAAAAAGACTCGTGGCAGCGTTCGGTATCCTGCACACATGCACTAGCAGGCACCGTTCGTACAAACAAAGAACGCAACTCCAAGTCTTTTTTTTGGCTGTCAGAAAGATAAGGCTGTTGTTTGTGCGCCAAATCCGGCTCTTCAGAAGGAGAAAATCCGTCGCCCCGCCGGCCACCCACCACCCCACCACAGCTCGATGTGAAGGAACCGGAAGACTCGGAGGACGACGAAGAGGACGAGGAAATGGAGGAGGCTGAGAAGTGATTTTGTTCTCCCCCCCAGGATCGAGATTGTTGACCGCTGAAGGCGGCGGCAGCAAAAAAACTGCCGCCCAACGCAACAAACAAAATGTAACACACAGCGCCAAGCTCCCCCCCCTCTTTGAAAAACCAAACGGCACATCTAAAAAAATATTCAAGCAAGCTTCCACCTAACCTCCCCCCGCCTGTGGGGTGAGGGGGGCTTTTTTTCCCCCTCTGTGCGCACCCGTTCCCCGCAGTTCATCGGCCCTCGTGCTGACACTTTTTACAGAACCAACCAGGCCACAAAGAGGGGGTGGGGGGGCAGCGCCAGCTTGGCTTGGCGCCATGCGAAGTATTCAGCCGGGGATGGTGTCGTGGCCGCATTCTTCTTGAGAGTCCGGCGTGGACAAACTCAGAAAAGTATTTTCTGTGACTTGAGCTAGATCTTGCGGCTCACTCCTGCACTCACACCACTCCGTCAGGCTCGGGAGTGGTGTATACAGTGGAGGAGGAGCCTGCGTTCCAGCAACTGTTTATCGGCAGATACTGGTTTTGTTGTCACGTTTTGCTGTCACGTCGCGATCCAGCGGATGGGTGCAGATAGTTTTTTGTGGTCACAACAGCGCAAGGCCTCCACCAGTGCTGGACTGTATTGGGTTGGGTTGGGGATACGAAACGGGCAGGCACCAATCGAGGGAGTTGTGGCGTGGTTGGGGTGGTGGGTGGTGGGGGTGGGCACTTTGGGCCATCGGTGAGAAGTCAAAGCGCTGATCAGGCTGAAGGCGATATGGTGACGATACACCAACGGATGCATGTTTGAACAGAAACCCATTGCCAGGTGTAACAGCCTAAAGAGTGTTATCGCGTTGCGGTGGGAAATATTCCCGTGTGGCCTGTGAGACTGTGCCAGCAGTTATGCCCGCACAGGTTGTGAGAGTGTTGTCATTCCAACACACACCCGTCAGGAAGCGAGTGTGCGCAAGTGTTGCCGAAGGAGACGCCTCTGCTACCGGGGGGAAGGGGTGGGAGGGTGTGCGTGTAGCAGGGCGGGCTCCCAGGCACAATGTCAGGCAACAAGGAGAAGGTGAAGTCGTACTTCCACAAGTTCAATGCGAGCCGTGGCAGCCAAGAGGAGGAGGAGCAGAGGCAAAATGACCCGCAGTCGCAGCTGATGACGCAGAACCAGCACCTGATGAAGACGCCTGTGATTGCGACTGGGAACAGCAGTGGGCGCAACTTCTCGCCTGTGAATGCTGCGGAGTACGAGCCGCTGCTTGGGCCCTCGCATCCGGAGGACAGGGGCCGCGTGTGCCTTGTGCTGGACCTGGACGAGACACTGGTGCACTCGTCGTTCCGCCCGGTGCCTTCGCCGGACATGATCCTGCCCATCGAAATAGACGGGCAGACCTACCGCGTGTACGTGAAGAAGCGGCCGTTTGTGGAGGAGTTCATCCGGTTCTGCGCACCGCGGTTCGAGGTGGTCGTCTTCACCGCGTCTCTGTCGAAGTACGCAGACCCGCTGCTGGACGAGCTGGACCCTGGCAGGCGGTACCTCGGGACACACAGGCTCTTCCGCGAGCACTGCTCCCACACCAACGGTGCGTATGTGAAGGACCTGTCGCTGCTCGGGCGTCCCCTGCAGAAGATCTGCATCATCGACAACTCACCTGTCGCCTATCTGTTCCAGTCACAGTATGCCCTGCAAGGTGTCGCTGTGTGTGTTCTTTGCTCTGATGTTTGCGCACACACCACACCACCACCACCACCACAGCAACGCACTTCCCTGCACATCGTGGTTCGAAGACAAGAGCGACACAGAACTGCGTGACTTCCAGCCAATGCTTGACGAGCTCTCGAAGAGCGACAACGTCTACAGTATGTGACACCGCAAAGGCACAGCGGCACGACACACACCCTCCTCCCACAGTTCAACTGGATGAGTACCACAAGCAGCTGGCACAGAAGGCGAAGAAGTGAGCAGCTGTGCCCACCCCGGCGTGAAGGTCGGTGTGGACGCTGCCTTCCGTGGGGGGTGGGTCTCGTGCTCGGTGCGTGCGGATGGCGGGCTGGGGTGCCTTCCCGGTTGCGTGATTTTCAAGAACAATACGTGCGACACACATTCGTGCCAGATGGAGGTTCCGACTGAGTCATGGACCACATGTCCTGCCCTGTGACCTACGGGTCTGGAGCGTCAGTGGCCTGCCTCCCATTTAGCCCGAAGCATCACTGACACTTTCAATACGAATCGCGTGTCTGTCGTGGGGAAGCATCAGAGTTCCCTTGCTGCAGCCTCCACGGTCAGAAGCAACACGTGTGGGCTGCCCACACCCCAACGCTTTTGCACACCAACTGCGTTGCTTGTGGGAGGGCGCACCCCCTCCCCATTTCGGAACCTTCATCACCCAATCATGCCTTTCCCTCCCCCCGTTCTGTGTGACGGGGCCTCCCTCTCTGCATGCCCTGGTGGCGGCATTTACACACGACTGCCTCTTCATCCTGGGCTTGCATGAAGTTCTTTCCGCCTGTCCGTTCTGGTCTGCCTCTGTCCCACCTTGGCACAGCCTCCTGCCCAACGCCCCACGGGCTGCGTTGCGACGTGTCTGCCCCCATCCTGCATGGTGGGGCGGCCGTAAGCCCCTTTTTGGGCTGCTGGCGTTACAGCGGCACTGTAGCAACACCTTCCAATATTTTGAACCACCGTCTGGCCGTCTCCTGTCACAGGCTGGAGACAGTAGGTACCAAGAAAATATTGACGCGATGCAATTCCCCCCCTCTCCCTCCTCGGGACACGTTATATTTCGTGACATCTGTTGTCACACTTGAGCTCATCTTCCAGGAATGTCTTCCGGGAGTGGAATATCAAGGGAATGCCATCATTTTCCGTTTTGGTGCCCTTTCCCCCTTCTCCTTCGTTATCATCGTTTTCCCCTTTTGTGAACAGGCGGTGTACTCTTGCTGGACTGTAACAAACAGGCAACCCGGGGAACAAGGAATCAACTGTGGGGATATCCCCATCATGTGCACGTGAGCGGGGGGATTGCTAGTTGTGTGAGATGCAAATAGGCATCTCACGGCATACGGCTTGCTGAATATCAGTACTGTATCGCAGAGTGATCTGAACTTGCGGCTGTTATTACGCAACAGAGCCTCCTGTCAGGTGTCTATAGGATATCCTTAGAGAACAACAGTACACAGCCTCCTTATCAGGCTGGAGCAGGAGTTTTTTGCTTTTTTTGTTTGACCCGGATGTGGCGCACAAACAAGCGAAACAAACAAAGCCCCTGATGCCCCTGAAGATTGCAGCGGGAGCTCCGTAATATCGGGCCCCCTTTCAAAGACAATAACAACACTCCTCAAAAGCTGCCACTAATGCTGCGTATTCACGACGCGAATCAGCCGTTTCTGGGCACATTTATTATGTGTAAAAGTGTAGGAGTATTTCCGACAACTCTGCTTCTTTTGCGTGTGTCTAGCTGCTCCTCACCTCAAGCTCTCGACTCTCGTGGGTTCACACATCCTGCTGAGTGATTGCGGGCGTGCGCCACACCCGCATCCACTCAGTGGGGTGACGGAAGCGCCAACGCAGCAATAAGGAAGAAGGAAACACGGTTGCTACGCTTCCTGCGTGCAACGAGTTGCCTCCGATCATTTTTCGTTAGAGAGGCCGCCGAGGAGGGAAGGAGGCGGCGGGTTCCTCGGGTATCTTTGGGTGGGCGAACCCTGAACTCTCGCCCCCCCACCCCCCCCCCCCCCCCCCCACCCCCAAGCCTCAGAGAGGAGAAATAGATCGTCGCAACTGCGGTACTCTTCCCAATGCAGCTACCCGCGCTCTCAGTGAGCAGCGCTCGTCCTCCCGCCCGCGGCGTGCCTCCGATTCGCCTGGAAAATGTGGCAAGCACCACCGCCATTGCAGAGGAGCGCCCAGGTGTGCCCGCAGGGTTCCGATGTGGTTGGCCTTCTGAAGATTTCCTCATCCCCCCCTTCCTCCTCCTGCGAGGTGCATGGAAGCGACCCTTTTGCCCTGCGAGCCCTGCCTGCTGCTCCCGCTGCTGGGGGTGCCTCGTGCGTGTTTTTGTTGGACATTTTTGATCATTTTTCAGTGTTTTGACGCACCGGTGTGTGACCCGGCGGTTTTTCAACCGCCGGTCACAGCCACCCCCCCCCCCCCCCCCTCTCTCTGGACTAACATTGCAAGAAGGTGCTGGGAGACTTGCTTTTTCCATTTACTCTCGACGATCAAAACCCCCCTCTCTCTCTGTCTTTCTCTTTCTCTCGCTCGCTATAGCGGCGTCCTGTGTTAGACAGCTTCGCCATGCAGTGATGGTTGGTGTGATGCGCCTGCACTACAGAAAGTGGGGCGCTGAATACATGCCCGGGTGGTGACCGAATAGGAGAAGCTGCCCCCCACCCCACGCCCCTGCGAGTAAATTGAGCCGGACGGCAGTGCTGGCTAGCGGGTTTGAGGGGTTACTCAAGGAACCAGGGAAACGGCAACACAATCGAGAGCCGGGGGGCAAGTGTCTGTTGGACAAGTATCGGTTGTGCAGTGTGCGCTGAGTTCTGGCTCCTGGGGATCTCTGTTGGGCAGGCTACTTGTTGGTATTCCCTTTGATTGCAGCACAACACCTCGCCCTGCAGAGAGGCCCACCCTGAGGCACATAGCGAGCGTGCGGGGGCCCGGGACTCAGGTAGACAATCGCCGACGGCGGTCGGGTAGCGATGTCCGGAAAAGTGAGAGGGGGTGGTAACAAGGAGAAGGTGAAGTCGTACTTCCACAAGTTCAATGCGAGCCGTGGCAGCCAAGAGGAGGAGGAGCAGAGGCAAAATGACCCGCAGTCGCAGCTGATGACGCAGAACCAGCACCTGATGAAGACGCCTGTGATTGCGACTGGGAACAGCAGTGGGCGCAACTTCTCGCCTGTGAATGCTGCGGAGTACGAGCCGCTGCTTGGGCCCTCGCATCCGGAGGACAGGGGCCGCGTGTGTCTTGTGCTGGACCTGGACGAGACACTGGTGCATTCGTCGTTCCGCCCGGTGCCTTCGCCGGACATGATCCTGCCCATCGAAATAGACGGGCAGACGTACCGCGTGTACGTGAAGAAGCGGCCGTTTGTGGAGGAGTTCATCCGGTTCTGCGCACCGCGGTTCGAGGTGGTCGTCTTCACCGCGTCTCTGTCGAAGTACGCAGACCCGCTGCTGGACGAGCTGGACCCTGGCAGGCAGCACCTCGGGACACACAGGCTCTTCCGCGAGCACTGCTCCCACACCAACGGTGCGTATGTGAAGGACCTGTCGCTGCTCGGGCGTCCCCTGCAGAAGATCTGCATCATCGACAACTCACCTGTCGCCTATCTGTTCCAGTCACAGTATGCCCTGCAAGGTGTCGCTGTGTGTGTTCTTTGCTCTGATGCTTGCGCACACACCACACCACCATCACCACCACAGCAACGCACTTCCCTGCACATCGTGGTTCGAAGACAAGAGCGACACAGAACTACGTGACTTCCAGCCAATGCTTGACGAGCTCTCGAAGAGCGACAACGTCTACAGTATGTGACACCGCAAAGGCACAGCGGCACGACACACACCCTCCTCCCACAGTCCAACTGGATGAGTACCACAAGCAGCTGGCACAGAAGGCGAAGAAGTGAGCAGCTGTGCCCACCCCGGCGTGAAGGTCGGTGTGGACGCTGCCTTCCGTGGGAGGTGGGTCTCGTGCTCGGTGCGTGCGGATGGCGGGCTGGGGTGCCTTCTCGATACTGGCACCCATCTGATTGCCTTTGCTCTTGTTTGGCCACAGTGCCGTGCTGAACCCGCGAGACTGCTCGCATTCTTGTTGTGCGTGCCTTTGTCACGCACCCTCCGCTTGCGTTGCCGGGCCCTCTCTCATCGATGCATAGCCTGCCTTTGAGGACAGGGGCACATGACGCCACGGATGTTTCTGCAGCGATTCTGGGCTGGCTCCCCATCTCTTCACCGTGTTGCTGATCGGGGCGCACATGCCTCTTCTTGAGTGTTTTTTTTGTTTCAGAAGGTGCACACCATCGCAAAGGCACCTCTCTCCGGCTGTCGTACCCACCGTGTTGCCCATGCCTAACAACAAGGGCAAACCCCTGGTCAGCGCGTCGGATGGGCTGCATGTGTGGCCCCCCCACACCCCGCTTCGCCCGCATGCACTCTTGAAACCCTTTTCCCCCTACAGACTGTCTCTCAGTTCAGGTGTGTAAATGTTTGTCTCCGGGGACTATTGGAGATCATAGATCTCGTGAAGAGCACGTGGCTAGGCGACCGAAATAGACTGGTGTGCAGGGCAGGGTGATGTCTGTGGTGCAACTCAGTGTTGTCAAGACTTGCGCATGTTCTGAAATACCCGGTGTGAAGCAACCGGGCTGTGGTCCTGTTGTCCCAAGCACAGATAAATCGGGCGCGTAAAATATTCAAGTTTCCTCCGCATCGGCTCTGTGGTGAGTTCAGCTTCGCTCTGTATCAAGCTCTGCTTGGCATCCTGGTACGGCACTGTAGTTCAATTGCAACACTTGTGCAACACATATGCATGTCAGTCAGATGGAGCGCTCTCATGTCCTCAAAATATATACATTGTCGGTGAAGCGGCTAGAACTCACTGCCCGTCAATGAAATTTGCTTTTAGCTCATCGATACGGCTGCTTTTGCGCCGGGGGTGGCCCTTCGGTACCGCTTGACCCTTCCCCGCATTGTGGCGATATGTGTCACGAACATCTGTGTATCTTTCGCGGGTCATCCAAGGGTCCACTCAACGCCCCGAAAACGCGCTGTCTTTTTCGGAACCCTTTGGTGATTTGCAAGGCAACCGTGATTTTTCCCCTCTTTTTTTTACATGTGTAAGCACACCGCCTTGTTGTGGAAAGTGGCACTAGTGACCACCCACGCTGCCGACGCTACCGTGCTCCGTAACCAGATGGACTGGAAGCCTTGGGTTTGGACGCCCTTTTTTGCGATAATCTGTCTCTGTCCATAGTAGAATGGCAGCGCACGTGTGGTAACCAAAAGTATGCGCCTATGCGTGCAGCCAACACAAGTTGACAGGTCCTGGGGAAGTGGCTTGTGTGACTTGGACGGAAAGAAAATCGATGGTCGTCTCGCACGTCAGGTTGGTGGTCGTTGATACCAAAAAAAAGCAACAATGCGGGTGGGGGGAGGGGTGTGCACTTATGTGCGGCGTGTTTGCTCCACAAAAGACAAACACTTTCACACACTATACATCATGCCCCCCAGTCCTCCCTTCCTCCCTCTAAATCAACCCGCTTTGTTGAGTGAATGTAATTTGATTGGGAACCAACCTGTCGTTGTAAGAACACAAAGCACAACCCCCCACCCCCTCGGTCCGGGTGGGTGGCTGGGCTTTGTTTAGGGCAGCGCACGCAAAGTTTTGGTCTGGCTTTTTTGTAGTCCCCACCCCCCCACCCCCCACACACACCCCCTACTCGATCGGCCACTCTTTCATCAAGCTTCGCTTGATTATGGGACGAGAGAGGAGATTGATCCATTCTTTCCGCTGTGCGAAAGCCCGGGTCACACGTTTTTTTGTGCGAGGAACCCGAACAACCCAGCCAAAATACCATGGCAATGGTTTTGCTGGCCATGCTACGACATATTACCCAGAAAGCAACCTTTTGGGGAAATGCGATCCGAGCGTGCGAGAGACTTTCACGAACCCCGATGGGCCATGGTTTTGAGCCGGTTGGCCATCGCCTGTCCGGGCGACCGCCAAAGCCTGTCGAGATGACCTGTGTCTTCCTCGACTCAGGATGCATACCCTTGCTCCGGTACACCACTGTAGCAGACGCGCTTGCCCCACCCCACCTAAAACCTCTAGGTGGCTGTGCTGCCTTTCTGTTGAACAATATTTTGAAGAAAAGCAAGAGAATCAACCGGGCAACCCTCCCCACCCCGCTTACACAAAGCGGCGAAGTGGTCCAAGCGGGCACAATTTTTGGGCGAGCCCCAAAAGTTCTTCGGGTGAAAACATGAAGAGAGGTGGGGTGCCATGTACTCCCGTTACGGGGACACGGGGATACGGGGTACAAGCACACGAGAGAGTGCCGCTTGCTCTCTCACCCCCCCTCCTGCACCCCTTGTCTGTTTTTGTTAACCTTTTTTTTTGTAAAACAGCGTTGCATCACATATGGGGCGGCAGAAATCATATTCTCGAAATAGCGCTGTAGGCCCCGGTGTGTGAACCATTGTAAAAAAACCCCCCCACCCCACCCCACCCCGCCCCCAAATGTGCGCGCACACGGCACATGCGGCGTCCCTCCTTTGCTCTGCTCACCCCACCCCACCTCCATCTCCCTAAAAATGGGTGTTTTTTTCCAGGATTCTCGGGTGGCAATTCTTCGTTTGTCTAAAAGAAATGGCCGCCTCTCTCAGAGAGTCTCTCAGGCATCGGGCGATCTATATCGGGGGGTGGTGGGTGGGTGGTGGTGGGGTGATAGTTGCGAGCAGATAACCCCATGCATCTATCAGGCAGGACAGGGCCTGAGCTGACAGGCGATCAGGATGTGTGACACACTGACAGTGGGGATAGGTATCAAGGTGGACTCGATACCTTCACCACCTCCGACGATGTGCACATTCGCGCAAATGGGCCTTGTTTGAATGTCGATTTTTCACAACCATGTGTTGTGTGTGATGTGACAGCCATCCGGGTATCACAGAGTCTCTGTGTGGTGAGTGCCGTAGGTAGGCAATGTCGTGTTGTCGGGAATTCTAGGCGTCTTCCACAGAGGCACACCAGCGTGCTTTTGGCGTCACAAGCGGGGTTGAATGCACACCGGGTACATCAATTCGACCCCGCCCCCCTCCGAGCATCCGGCAATTCTTTTCTCGAGGACGTGATTGAAATGGGTTCATATGCAACCACAGCTAAACAGGAAAGGGAACATTTACGAGTGTGCTGCAGGGAGAGGGTGCGCATGTGTCTCGGAGATTCGGCGAGTCCACACACACACACACACACACACACACCCTTTGGGCTCTACTCCTCTGCTTCCTGATTATGCGGTGTCGCATTGTGGATTTACTCACACCTTTCTTCTTTTCGACATACCCACACTCCCACGCCCATCCATCCCACCGCACCGAGAAAAACGCGGCGTGTGTGCGTTTACGTACAGGTGCGGGTGTGTTTGTGTTTGTATTCTTCCCCACACGCCAATGTTCCCTTTTCAGGGAACGGTCCGCCATACATAACGCCCTTGTCGATAGGCGACGCGAAAGGGCAGAGGGGCGGGAGTGGGTGCGATGAGTGCGATGAGCTTCATCGTGACGGGTCATCTTGATGATTCACTTATCTCTGCATCCCATCTCTGGTGGCCCTTTTGGGCCTCGTTGGAGTGTTTTCTGGTTAGTTTGAACACCGCCGGTGTGCCCTGCTGACTGACTCCGGGTGACCACAGCGTCTCGGAGATGCTTCATGCCCTTAGCCCCCTGCCTCACACGACCTCCGACAACAATCGCGGTTTGCGTCGTGTAGTGGTCAATGGAGCCCGGTTGCGACATCACGGCTCCCGGGCCATACAGGCATCCGGCTATTGAATCATCCTCATCGTGTTGGTGGGGAGGGGGGGGGTCATTTGAAGCCAGTTCTTTTTGGCAAGTTGCGAGCGGCGAAGCGGAGCGAAATCGTGAGGTAATAAATATGGGGCGGCTCGAAAGCTCCAGGCTCATTCGCCTTTGCCGACACTCCACAGGGGGCCTCGAGCTGAGGCCCGGGAGCTGAATGAATGCTGAACAGGGGGCGTGTATTCTGCCGCAAAGTAAATGCGTTGTTCCTCTGGCGCTGTTGGATGCTATCTGTAAAACCACAGACCCCACCCCCCTCTCCCCCCACCCCCCTACACACCGTTCGGGTGAGTCATTTTTTGGCTGTCCAGTCGCCCACACACAGCCCAAGTACGAAGTCAAAACAGTGGAGTTCACTTCACCAGGAGCAGGAGTGCTCAGCATGTTCTGCACAACTGCAAAAAAAAAACCTTATTTTGTGTGTCTGTTGGCGGAGTAGCAACACAATGTGCCTTACCGCCGCTTTTTGCAAGCGACATGTTAATGGCACCACGGAGTGGCTGCGGCGATGGCTGTGTGGTGTGAGCAAGAATGGTGTGGTGTGATTCAGATGTATTCAGAGGGCATCGCCAGTTCAAGCGTTTTCCTCACGTGTAAAGCAAAGTGCAATGCGTACACTCGTCATTCGGGCAGTGCAAAGCTTACTGACAGCCTGGGGGCAGAGGGGACGGGAAATAGCTCCCCTGATCCCCGCCCTGCCCCTCTTCTTCCTGTGTAATTACTAATTGCACACTAACATAGGCAGGTCGGCCCATTCCAAACCAAGGTGCAGAAGTCCACATTCCAACCCACATAAAAAGAAACGAAAGAATCGGATGTCTTCACTCTGTGTCAAACTGTGCGGGGCGTGGCGCCCAATTTGTTCGGGGCGATCCCTCCTTCTGCACTTTTCTGAGCGAAAAAAAAAGTCCTAAAAAAACCCCACCAGAAAATTTATGAGGAACGAAACAAATAACCAGAAGAAAATGGCCCCGAAAGCAGACACGAGTAACGAAGCAATGTGGAGTGGGATGGCTGCCGGTTCAAAAATAAGCCCTTGTTGCCGATGGCCTCAGGGGAAAAACAAAGCAAACCCCCCTCCCCCCTCTGTGTGGCTTTGTGACACGCCACAATCCTGGTCGTCCCGACCGTCAGGGTTGCGGCCGTCGACAGGGCGTTCGCTCGGGGAGAAATAGGGGCCTATTTCGTTAAAAAAAAGATTCTGGGAAAACCCTTCTCCCACCTCTCTCCCCGGCATTTCTCCCAAGGGGGAGAAATTAAATAAAAAAAGTTTCTCGGAAGTTTTTGCCTCAGGTGGGAAGAGGTTCTGAAGGAGAAGGGCAGCACCCTCTCGTACAAATTGATACCACCACGCTTCGCACGGAGCGGAAATAACCCAAAGAAGCGAGACCTGAACCTGCTGGGGACCGTCGGAGCTATTGCCGGCATCAGCATGGTCAAGGCCAGAGGAGGCCGAAGCCAAGAGCATAGTGGCCTGCCACAGGCGCCAGGCCGATGTACCTCTTGATCATGCTGTCTCAAGGTGCACGTTGTCTGTATGTGGTGTTCGACTATGAAGCGGACTCGGACGAGGCTGACAAATGTTCACTACCGTGGCCTCCGGCGGCTGGGGGG
The DNA here is from genome assembly GCA_963210315.1 of Rhynchopus euleeides. Classification (NCBI taxonomy): domain Eukaryota; phylum Euglenozoa; class Diplonemea; order Diplonemida; family Diplonemidae; genus Rhynchopus; species Rhynchopus euleeides. The sequence continues at coordinate 2,319,236 of OY723245.1, forward strand.
CTCCGCCCCCCAGACCCCCCTGTGACCTGTGAAGTCTGTCCAACAGGAACTAACGAGCGCATGTGACCGTGCCCTTCCTTCTCGAGAACGGGTATCGTCGACGGTCCGTGATCCTGTTTTGGGTTCGTCACCAACTCCCGAAGTACTCACTGATTGCCGCAAAACCTCCATTTTGCAGCCGCGAACCGCGAAATGGGTCCCTTGCGCCAAACATATGTAGTACCCTGCCGCTGGTCTGGGCCCTTGAGGCAATTTGTCTGAGGGGCCGATGTTGCATGATTTCGCGCGCGCGAAGCGCGCGCGAAAAAAATTTTGAGGCGGCAATTTTACCCCTTTCTCCCACAGTCTCTGAGGAAGGTGGGAGATAGCGAACACCCTGGCCGTCGATACCAAAAAAAAGCACCTGCTGGGAGATCTGAATGCCATACGGCGCATGCATTTGCTGGTGGGTCCTGGAGGGGGGGGGGGTTCGGGTGGGGGGGTAGTGTAGGTAAGAGGGGCAAATAATCCTGCCTCTGGGTCGCAGTTCCGGGCCTCAGATATGTACTATTTTTTTGAGCTGGCAGCGCGCTGGCCGGTTGTTGCAGATCGGAGTGGCGCCCCCCCCCCCCCCCCCCCCCCCCCCCCCCGCCCCAACACCCACCCCACTCCGCGGCAAGTGAGCTGTGATCCATTGCAGGTCTTTTCACGTCACCTCTCACCCGTCGGCCCGACCAGTCGTTGGGTCGACTGGTCAGTGGCGCTTCTGCTATGTCCACCGCATCGCCTCACAGGATTGTGGATCCTGCCATACCAGCCAGCAAGACACACCACCCCAAGCCACCGCAATGGGGTGTGCCGCCCACTCCTCCGCGCTGCTCATGGCTGCGCTGAACGCCGTATCGGTGATGCTCATCATTATCTGCCTCGCTGCAGATAACAGCCTCTTCACAGGAAGCATCAACGACACGACCTCAAAGATCGGGGTCACCAACGAGCGTGGTCTGTTCAAATGCACCGACGCCTGGGAAAGCACCTTCCAGCCGTGGGCCCTCGACTCGTGCGATGCGCGGAAGGACTTCCGCAAGGGCACCCAGGCGCTGTGGATCATATCTGGGGTGTACTTCGCCATTGCATTCCTGGTGCACGCCATGCAGGCGCTCGGGTGCAGCTCGCTGGCCCCGTCGATGCGTGCCATGCGGTTTGTGCATGTCCTGGGGGTGATCCTGGGGCTTGCGATGGCGTCCTTTGTTGCGGTGCTGTACGGCCACAGCTTCCCGGAGCAGAAGAAGCTCTTCCTCGACGTCTGCCAGTGCCCTGCCGCCCTGGATGGCGTGAAGTTCGGCAGGTTTACCTACAGCCTCACGCTCGGCTACGCGCCGTTCTTCGGAGGCCTTGTGGTGATTGCGGAGGGGATTGCGCTCTTCCTCACCACACGGGACCTGCAGGGTGCTGGGTACAGCGAGATCTAGACCTCCCCCCAATGCGCAAGGGCGGTATTGGGCATTGTTCAGAACGAACCCCATGAACCGGGTGGCGGCAGTCAAAGGAAACGCCTGCATCGCTGGCCCTCTGCCTTTTGTCAGGCAGAGTGTGCCCCTGACGTGCGCCTCCCGGAGCTGCATCTGTGCAGCATTCCCCACTTATCCCTCTCGACGTGCAGGGCTGTTGTACCACAGTCGTGTGTACCGCGCTGCAGCGTAGGCTTTGCGATGGAGCATGCAATGTGCTCGACCTGTGGTGGATGAAAATTGTGCGTCTACTTGAACGATTTGTGGCGTTGTTGCAAACAGTTCATGAAACTATGTCACAGCGAATCGTGCAGAGCCACGCGCCGCACCCGCAGTGGTGTGTTGCGTGCTCTTGAGATCGGCGAGTCTCCACCAGTTGCTTCTCTCTTTTTCGATGTTTCGGCCCTGTCGGAGGATTTTTTTCCAGAACAGCACGCTAACTATTCACACTAAAAGAAATGGCTTGAGGCAGCGTTCGGTGTCCTACCCCGCGAACTGAAGACGCAGTCCCTCCCCTCTCCCCCCAAACCTCTGCATAGCGAGTGAAGGGAGATCGGCCTTGGCGCTTCCTTCGCCTTCCACTGCCCCACCTCTGTCAGTAGTTACCATATTTACGTATACGGTATTATGTATCCCTCTCGGGCCACGCGCTGTTGACACCGCATATTTGCCAGGGGTGTTCTGCTCTGTGTTGCCAGCCCCGCTTTATCCTGTTGCCGCACGCACTCACCTTCACCGAACCTGCAGAACCGATGAATAACTGACACGATGGCTGCGTCTGTGTATGGCATCGAGGGTTCCTTCCCTGGCGATGATGCCAAGCTCGCCAAGGTCGCAGCGCTGGAGGAAGCACTGAAGGCGGCGAAGGCACCGTCAGTCGGGCAGGTGGTCGAGGTGTTGCACGACCTGCCTGCATCTGGGCGGCTGCAGTTCACAGCGAAGGCTCTCTGCGGTAGCGCCCATCGGGACGAGTTGGTGCGTGGACTCTTCCAGTGGTGCTTCGAGATCGAGGGGGAGTCGGGAACGGAAACAGACGACGAGTACGTGATGGTGGGCTGCAACACCACGAAGTTCCTGAATGCCTCCCGGAGCTACATCATGTCCTGTGTGGTGACGGCACTCGCGCAGTGTGGCTCCCTGTGCGTGGACCTCTTCGAGATGTACCAGAAGACGACGTCCCGCATCTACCGCCCGGCACTGCTGGGGTGTGTCGCGAAGTGCGGGGCCTTCTCTGACGCCGCGCTGCTGGAGGCATACAAGGGCTCCGTGCCCGCCGAGCGGAAGGAGCTGCTGGAGACCTGCAAGTCTGTGCCCCTGCGTGCGACCTTCCTCGGGCTGCTGATGGAGGAGGGCCTGGTCGAGATGCACGAAGCCATCTACTGGGCCACGCCTGAGGTGATGCAGGCCGCTTTGCTGGCACCCAAGGCCACGGAGGCGTCGCGCAAGTCTGTGCTGGAGCATGGCTTTTCGAACTGGCGTGTGCATGGAGACACCTACGTGGCGTATCTGCGGGAGGTGCTCACCGGGGCAGGGCACGACCTGCTGCACAAAGGGCAGCTGTACAAGGATTTCGAGGGGAAGCTGGCGGCTTCTGCCCTGGGTTCCCACCACATCGAGGCGCTGGTGCTCGTCTGCCGGGAGCACAACCTCCTGGAGATCGGCACGGGCGGTGAGGTGAAGGGCAATGTGGCAGACCATTTGCGCAGCCTTTCGCGCGAGGGGAAACTCTCGCTGGAGTACCGCGCAGTGCAGCCGGTGTGCCCCAGCAAGCGCCTCGTGCGGCGCATCGTCGACAGAGACGGCTTCCTCCAGGCCCTGGTGGAGCGCAACAGCAGCAACGAGCTCGGCGTGAAGAGTGGGTGCACTGGCGTGCACCGTGAGCTGTTCCTGACGCCAATCAAGTCGCGGACTCAGAAGGCGACGCGTGTCGACTCCATCTCCACGGTCTTCGAGTCCGTGAAGCCAGAGACCTTCTGGCTGTACCTCCTGCGGAACCACCGGACGGGCGACCTTCCGTGCACGCCTCAGCTGGACCTCTTCCACACTGTCGTGTCCTACGTGAACAAGGTGGGCAGCGAGAAGGACAACAACATCTCCAGCAGTACCCTCGACGCCTGGGTCGATCTGCACAAGAAGCACACACCGAGCCCGGCGACGCTTGCGTGGGCTGCTGCTGAAGAAAACCTCAACACCCTCGCCTCCGGTGCCCAGGGCGAGTGCTTCCTGTGGTCTCTGTGGATGGAAAGCGCCGTCCGCATGTTCCAGGCGGTGATTAACCACGCCCTCAAGAAGGCCCTGCGGATCCGCCAGCACACAGACTACGCGAAGCAGCGCTCCGGCCTGACATCGTACCTGGGCTATGCTGCCGTGCTGCTGGAACGCATGAACGATGCATTCGCCCCTGCACACAACTACTACACAGGGCTCAAGGCGGGGCAGCACCGTGACGCTGCAGAGCACACAGTGGTGTCATGCCACCTGCGTGAGGGCCACGCTATCTTGATGGACCTGGATGCCCATCTCGCGTGGCTGAAGATTGACCAGACCTGCCCCGCAGTTGAACGCTTCCGCGCAGGCGTGACAAAGCTGGTGACAGAGACAATCCTGCCGAGCCTGATGCGGATGCTCCCTGTGTTCGACGTGCGGCACGAGGCCTACCTGGCGAAGGGTCCCACCGAAGCGTGCAACACGTTCCTCTCCCTGATGCAGGGGCGTGCCCTGCGTGTGCTCCTGGAGAGGGGCGAGGCCTGGGGCAGCCCTGCTGTCGCCTTCGCGAAGGCCTTCCTCACCTCCGTGCAGCTGACGAAGGAGCAGCGCTCGCAGGGGTTCTTCGTCGGCGAGCCTGGGCAGGACGGGCAGCGCAGCTTCCGCCACTTCTCGCAGAGCCAGCACAAGACGCTCGAACAGAAGGCACAAAACACGCTGGAGGCCATGCTGCAGCACCTGGGCAACAGCGAGCGGGAGGAGAAATACGCAGAGAACAAGCAGGCGGATGCTGTCGCCCTGGAGGCATGGGCTGTGCACAAACACAGCACCCTGATGGAGGAGGTGCGCAGCGGTGTCACACTCTACGCTGCCCTGCAGGAGAGCAGCCTCGACCACACTGCGGCACGTGTGGCATACCTCAGCACCGTGGCGAAGCAGCGCCGTGTTGTGGTGAAGGCGGAGGAGGCTGTGATTCTCACCGTGGCCGAAAAGCTGCTCGCCGCAGGGTCCTCGCAGATCAGGCACATCGCAGGCCCGCTGCGCAGCACACGCCTTGCGGAGAAGTTCTACATGAAGCACCGCAGCCTGGATGGCGTCAAGCCGCACCTCTACACCTTCCTGAAGGGGACCTCCGCCTTGGCGAACGACAGCACCGGACTGCGTGAGTGCCTCGAGCGGGACACCAAGGGGAAGGACATGCATGAGCGTATGGCGGGGCACGTCGCCCTGATGCAGGCCTCGTCCTACTGCCTCGAGGACACGGGCTACCCGGGGGAGGCGGACATGGCGCTCTTCATTCGTTCTCTGGACTCCGTCACAAAGGCGATCAAGAATGAGGCGGGGCTGGTCCGCCCACAGCTGTACGATCTGGTGAAGCAGGAGTCGTTGCGCATTGTGCGGGCAACGCTGCGGCAGGGGACAGACGAGGCTGCGGTGTCTGCGGCGCAAAGCATTGCGAAGCTGCTGGAGAGGATGCTGAAGGACGACGTCGGGAAGCGCGACAGCGTGGCGAAGAACACCTTCCGCAGCATCGGGACGCAGGTCATCATGGAGGCGCTGTTCTCCCCCAGCAGCTCGGCTGATGACAAGCTGGCTCCGAAGCGTGCGGCTGCACGCCGTGCGTGGGTGGAGTGCGGCATCCGGCTGGACTTCATCGTGCTGCGGAAGAACACAGGGGAGCAGAGCTGGAAGTACTACGTGTGGCAGGCCCACGCGCAGGCAGCGCAGCACCCGCGGTGGGGCACAGGCCAGGTCGATGTCGCGAAGGTGTTGCAGGCTGCAGAGGCGAACTACGGCCCCCCTGGCGAGCAGACTGTCCGGCAGCAGAGCAACATCGAGGCGAACCGGGACCTGGCCCACCGGAGCCCCCTCACACGGGTGGAGTGTGCGCAGATGCTGCACGATGCGCTGGATGCTGTGAAGGCACACGAGCTGGCAGAGCAGCCTAGCCTGGAGTTCTTGCGCACACCGCTTGCAGAGCTGCCGGCAGTCAACGCAGCTGCGGATGACGATGAAGCGGAGCGGCTTGCACGGGCTGCCGACAGCGTGTTCAGCCGCATGGAGTACTTGGTGCAGGTCTGCGGGCCGCAGTGGACGGAGTGTAAAGCGGTCCTTGCGTTCCTCACCCGCATCCAGCAGCACATGACGCGCGGCAGGCAGGAGGGGGTGCGGAAGCCGGAGCGCGTGAAGCATCTGAACCGCAGTGTGGCCTTCTACCACCAGCTGAAGTCTGCGGGTGTGTCTCTGTATCACTCGGAGCTGCTGCAGCGTGTGTGCTACGAGCTGCTGGCGGAGGCCGTGTGCCCGGAGGTGGGGCAGAACAAGATAGCGTGCCAGCTGGCGCGCGAGTGGTTGGAGTCGCACGGCGGGAGGTCGTTCTCCTTCGAGGGGCTGAGCAGCCTGGAGGTGCAGTTCCTGCTGGCGCATGTGGGGGGGTGCGGTCACAAGGACCGGTCCTCCACGAAGTTCAAGGAGACGGCCGCCACAGTGCAGACGGAGGCGGTGCGGCAGCTGCTCTATGAGGTCTCGCCCAGTGCGATTTACATGGAGGAGGTGCGGAGTGTGGTGGTGCGCCGCCGTGACGACGTGCTCGGGCGCTTCATCGGGGCACAGTGCAAGGACTTCTGGGGGTCGCTCCGCCCCACCCCGCCAGGGGAGTTCGAGAAGGCAGACGACATCTTCAACATCCGCCTTGATGAGAAGGACGTGTCGCTGCTGAACGGGTCGTGCTCCCGCAAGTACAGCGAACTGTCGCTGCAACTGGCGATGGTGGCGGGGACAAGCGTGAACGTGCGGGCTGAGGCTGTGTCAAGGTACGTGCAATCGCCATCAACTGGCCACGAGGACATCGTGCGTCTGCTGAAGACCTTGCTGAGCAACGAGGAGAACAGCGCGCTGGTGGAGTCGGTCGTCCTGACGGTATTCCGGACTGACGCGGCGTGGCACGTGCTGGCCTACCTGCTGTCCCCTGCAGGCCTCGCGTCGTCTGCCCAGCGCACAGCTGCGCAGGTGCTGAAGAAGCTGTGTGGATGGGCACCCCCTGCGTCGGCAGTGCGCGTCATCCAGCGCCTGCTTGCCAAAGACAGGCGCGGGGCTGTGCGCCTGCCCCTGCACAAGAACATCCTCCGTGAGCTGGCTGCGTCTGAGGTGTCAGAGGCCCAGACGGTGCTGCTGAGTGAGTGGCAGAACCGCGACAGCTACTCCCTCCACGAGGACCTGCAGCACGAGATTGTGCGGCTGGCCCTGGAGCAGGTCAACGACAACACCCTCAGGCGCAAGGCCAGCGAAGCCGTGTGGCAGATCCTGCGCGAAGCATCCGACCCGGCGCAGTGCGCGCTGGAGGAGGTGCAGCTGATGTTCACACGCCAGCGATGGGTTCCCAGCAGGCGGCAGGACCTGTGGATTGCAAAGGAGCCGATCTTCTCTCTCGAGGGTGCGAACACTGTCCTCCCGCGTGCGGCGAGCCGCCCGGGCAAGCAGACAACAGACCAGGAGGCCTGCTTCTTCAAGCTGCAGAAGAAGCGGGACCAGGTGACGATGCGCTTCTCATGCGGGGACGCTGTCATGTTCAAGCGCCACAGCCTCACCGCGGAGGACCCTGCCCACGTCGGGCACAACTGCGGTGTGAAGCGCTACTGCGAGCTGCTGGGTGGTGCGAATGAGCGCATCTCTGCAGGGGCAGGCAACCCCCTCGTCGGACTGCTCGCGACAGGCGCACGGTTCACGTTTGACTGGCGGGGTGCCAGCGGGCACGTGTCTGACGAGACCCTCGAATCCATCAAGCAATCGGTGATGTCGCTGAAGCCCTCGGCAGCTCCTGAGGGTGACATCGTGGTGCTGGGTGACCTGCCAGCTCCGGTTCAGTACCTGACTGCACGCTTGGTCTCCGTGTACATGTACTATGTGATGGAGACATTGTTGACGCAGCAGTCATGTGTCACTACCTACACGGACTTCCAGCGAAGGGAGGGGTTCGCGCGTGAATCCGTGATCAAGAGCCATCCTGCAGCAGGGCACCACAAGGCTTTCACGAGGGCAGTCCTCCGTGAGCTGCTCAACACCCCCCCACGCCATGGGATTATGCGGCAGTTCCTGACGGTCGTTGCAAAGGGTCTCGTGGCCAGCCCTTGCCTGAACGCAGCTTGGCGCAAGAACCTCGTGTTGGAGCAGCACAAGACTGAGCTGGACTACCTGCGCCAGGAGGCGTCGAACCTCTCCACCCTGATCTAGGAAGCTGTGCCACGTGTGTGCCACCCACCTCCTTCTGGCCTTTCCTCTTCTTTTCATATCCAGCCTTCTTTGTTGTTTTCGCTTGGGGCACTGCACTCTGCGCCAGTGCGGTGCCCTATCTTCTTTGGGCAACGCCAGTTCCTTCCTCCTTTTCTATTTATTCTTGTTCGGCGCAACCAAACTGGAAACCTTCTGGGGGTCTTCGCTGGTCGTTATCCTTCGTCAATCTTCGTCAGTTTCCAGCCAATTCAACAGGAACTGCACTGACGATCACCCCGTAGCGAAGACCCCCTCTGTGCGATTTGGGTTGCCTGTATCTTGCAAAAAAAAAAGGCCCACCCCTCCACTCCCCCGCACTCACCACTTCCCCGCAATGGGGGTGGGTCACACACAGTGGGGACCCCGCTCGAAACAAAGTGTAGGAAGCGATTGGTTTGTTGCCACGTTACAGGTGGTTTATCGAAAGGAAAAAGTATATACAATCTTTGCACCCCGATGACGGGCTGTGTTGATAGCAAATGCAACTATTTTGGGGCCTAAAACTCCCCACCACTCACCCCGCCCATTTTTGGGCTCTTGTGTCAGCCGGCCGCATCCAGTGCGCCTGACGCCCTCATTGCATCCTGGTGTCATCACATGACGAGAACGGCAAGCGATGAGGGTGGATCTGCCACGCTTTCCACAAAAGCGCGCGCGCCATGCGAACACCTGCAACCTATGCCACACTGAGGTGTGGTAGGGAGCACGACTAACCTAGCAATGGCTGCAACGCATTTTTATAGAGAGCGCCTTGGCGGCGTGTGTCGGATAGTGGGGCCCGGCTCCTCCTGCTGTGTTTTCCCGTGGCCTCTCGGAGGCGCAATGCGTCAATTCCAAGTCACAAACCTGAGGAAACCAACGAGGCCAAGAACCTCACGTATTGCTGTTCCAAACAACTGTTATCCTGATGCCCTCTCCCTCCCCCCCGTGCGTAATGCGTAGTGTGTGTGCTGGACGAAGCGTGGTTCAGAGATGCTTTCCAAACCCCGCCCTACAAAGGGCGGCTCTGTTCTCGCGGATGTTGCTCGTTTTTTGAGATGGGTTGCGAGTGGCCAAGCGCAGCAAAAAGTTGTGAAGTCGCAACACTTCTCCCTTTACCCTGACTTCAAGGAATCCAACACAGCCTTGAGACACAGACACAGCACGTCCGTGCTCAATTGAAAAAGTGGTCCGGTGATGTGCCTTTGTTTTGCCACAGCAGGACCCCGTGTCTCAAAGGCGGTGCATAAGATAGCGGGCAAGGCGGCCTTTTTGTCAACAAAGGACATCGAGGGAGGCGGAGGGGGCAGTGCGCTTCTAAATCGAAATATTACACGGAACAGCAAGGCATGGGAAGAGCCTGGGTGGGGTGAGGTGGGGGTGGGTGGCGGAAGGTGGGGGGAAGTTTTCGCGCAACGCCATCGGAGCAAAAAGCAAAGGGGTGGCGGGGGTGGTGGGGGTGGGGGTGTGACTGACCCAACGTACCTCACTGTGCGCTTCAGTGGTGGAATAACCCAACGCAGAAAACGACAAGAATGCGCCCGACGGGCTGCGCTGCTCCAGCAAAGGAACATCCAAAACACCTCCTTTGCGGAGAAAACGTTCGACTTGCAGCAAAAATCGGGCAAGAAAGTCCCCTCCCCTCTTCTCTCCCCTCTCGGTAGGAGCAGGGCGCCTGCCAATACCGTTGCTCTTGTTGATCCAACATTGTTGTGCTGTCTTCACCACACTCGACCCACGCGCTTTGGAGGAGAAACAGGGCCGATGTTTGGCCGTGCATTTTCATGTTTTGCCAGATTTGGGGCAAATATCATCAAACTAGCCTCTTCTCAGGGCCCACCACCACCACCACCCAACACCCAATATCCACCCCACCAGACAGGGAGGTCACCCCACAGCCCCTGGGGGGTTGTGGTGGCGATGGAGCAATTCCCTGTGGAGATAACGTACCATCGGCTTGCCGAGTGGCTGAACGCACGCTCCTCCGTGCATGGGAAGCGTGCGGATTATGCCGAGGTGCGCGACACGGCGGTGCAGGCGACACAGCTCGTCCGCCACGAGATGGCGGGGTGGAAGAAGCTGATCCAGAAGGCAAAGCGCAGCGCCGCCGAAGCTGAGAAGCGAGAAAAGGGCCACATGCAGTCGGTGGCTCGGCTGCAAGCAGAGCTGCGAGATCTGGAGGCGGGGCTGGGCATCTCTGGGGTTCAGCCTGCGCAGCACGACGACGCCTTGCGTGCGCACGCCACGCTGCGGCTGCAGTCACACCACGACACCGTCTCTGCTGCACTCTCTGAACTGGGCCCAGCCCTGCAGGCCTTTGAGACGCTCACCGCGTCGACGGCCCTCCACCCTATTGCCCTCGGGCACCTCTCCTTCGCCAGCCAGCACGGCGTGGCGCACCCCCCTGCAGCGTGCACAGCCTTCCTCGAGACAGGCGCGGTGCCCACCGCACACAGCGACAGCGCAGCCGCTGCCCCGTCGGCCGACATCCCGCTGCCGGAGGCCCCGCAGGACAGTGTTGGTGTCCGCGATGCAGACTGGGACCTGCTTATGGTGGGCGGGGAACAGGGTGCGGTGCCAGACGAGGCGGATGCATGGGAGGTGACGGAGGTTGCGGCAGGCGACCTTGCGGAGGAGGAGGCGCCAGGGCAGACGGTGCTGACTGACAAAGATTCGAGGTGTGTGTGCGAAGCAGTTGGGGATGCATGCCAAGAGCAGCTGCTCGCGTGTGTGTGACAGTGCAGGCAGCACCAGGGTGCGACCTGCACTATACCAAAAATATTAACGTGCGGGTGTGTCGTGCTCTGCTTTCTCAGGGTTGGTTTGCCGCAGCTGCGGCAGTGTGTTTTTGATCCCCACCCACCCCACCTGCCCCCCCCCCCCCCCCCCCCACCTCGCCCGAACCTCACAGAACGCTTCTGGTGGATGACCTGTGGGAGCTGATCTGCTTCCTGAAGCAGCGTGTGGCAGAGGGCGATGTGGCGTGCAGCCCACACCTGGGCTGTGCGGAGCACGCCGCGTCGCTGCTGGGCGATGCTGCAGTGGAGGAGCTGCTGCTGCTGTGTGCGTCGGGGCCGCACCGTGTCACGGCCTTGCAGGATCACTCCCAGAAGGCTGCTGAGCTGCAGCGTGTGGAGGCGTTGCTGCAGCGCGACCGTGATTCGATAGTCACTCTCACCCTGCAGCAGGCAGAGGCTTCTGAGGAGATCGACAGGATCACACCCCGTGCCCGTGAGATGCGTACCTTGCTCGAGACACGGCTCTCTGCGTGGCACGAGCCGCGGAGCGTCGTGCTGGTGGGCGACATAAGCCACCTCTAGATGGGGCCAGCCTGTCTTGCTTCGGCCCGGCTCACCTTGGGCTCTTGTGTCGTGTGTGCCCCTGTGTGGTGAGAGGCGGGGGCTGGGGGGAGGGGGTTCAATGAAACGTGAATGAGATTGGGACCTCAAACCCCTGCTGGGTTTGGAGGCAGCTGTGCGGTGCATCTGAGATGAGAAGAGGGCAAGGGGCTGGTGCAGTGCTCTTGCGTTTGCACCTCGATGAAATGGTCCTGTGCCCCCCTCACCCACTCGTGGTCTTATGCGTGTGGATTAGACTTGTAGCCTCTTCAGTGGGCCTGAAGATGCAGGAACACCTTCTGTCTGTGGTTCGTGCATGATCTGTGCCGGAAACATTGCCTTTTGCACCGAGAACACATTCTGTTGGGTTTTCTGCTGGCTCACTTGGAGAGACGCTGTCCATTAATCCTTCCCAGCAATGCATTTGTCCTGCTGTCCCCCACGATCTACTGCACACACCGGCACGCTCTCCAGAAAAGTTTGGCAGCTGGCCAGCGTGGTCAGCGTGCAAGGGGAAGGACTCACCGAAGCCAAAAAAAACATGGATGTGTCCGTCCAGCATGTCGGGACCGGGCACAGCTGTGTTGTCGGTGTTCCGGAAGGCGGGACCGTGGTCAGGCTCAAGGTGGATGCGCTGGAGGAGATGTTCGAGGGTGCCGTCGACACAGCCCGTGAGGCTGCAGCGGTGGTAGCACATATCGAAGGGTGTGAGGAGGAGCTGGATGATGCACAGCGCGTTGCCGACACGGGCCTGGAGGATGGGGGTGCTGTGCAGCTGGTCCCGCGCTGGCCGCACGTCAAGGCACCCGCAGTCTACTCAAGCGAGCATGGGAAAAACGTATACTGCATCACACTATCGAGGTGTGGGAAGCTGTGTGCAGTGGGTTTCTTCGAAGGACGCATTGTTGTGTTTGACACCGTCACCGCTGCTGTGGTTGCGGACTTGACACACGGCGACGGGTTGTTGCAATGCACTGCGTTCTCAGTCTGTGGGACGTGGTTAGCGACCTGCTCTCGTGACGGCACCATCTGCGTGTGGTTGACGTCAACGTGGGAGCATGTGTTCACTCTGGACCACAAGTTGTTGATTCTACAGTGGACACACTGCGGGCGTCTGGTGTCCGGAGACATCTCCGGCGATGTGCGTGTGTGGGAATTGCAGGGCACACCGAGCGCCACAGTGCTGAAGGGTCACACTGATGCTGTTCGCAGCATTGCTGTGTCGGGCACGACTATATTCAGCGGGTCATGTGACAAGAGCATCCGTGTGTGGGACCTCAGCACCCTCGCACACACACAGACCCTGGATGAACACACCAAGTACGTCACCTACATCGCCCTGACCAAGGACGAGCAGTACCTGGTGTCGTGCTCTTCCGACAAGTCTCTCAAGGTGTGGTGCACAGCCTCCCTCAGCTGCCTGCGTACTGTGCAACTGAACGACGAACCCGACTACCTTTCCGTGTCACAGCCAGGTGATGTTATTTCAGTGCATGTCAGTTACTCCAACAAGCTGTACCGCCTCACCACAGGTGAGTTTCTGGGTAAGGTTGCCTTATACAGCGACATTGTTGCGCTCAGCCCCTGCGGCAGGTGGTTCTTCACACCAAAGAGTCTTCATTCTGTCATCGTGCGTAATGTGTCTTCCGTTTTACCCTGAGTAGTCTGTTCCTTGCCGTGCGCGTTCGGTGCATCGGGTCCATCTGAGATAAGAAGGGTAAGGCCTGACGCAGTGTTGTTGCGGTTGCATCTCGATGACGGCCGTGCCGCGACCTGATCTCTAGAACTAGCTCATACTGGGCTGTTGCCAATGGCCTGAGATGCAAGAGTTGTGACTTGTGCCACCCTGTGCCGAACAGCTCCCCGATACGTCGCCCCAGTGCGGGTGCCTCCCCATCACCACATCACACCGCCCCCCCTGGGGTATACCTGCAATTGTCGCTCTTTCTTGCGTGCACATCCGCGAGAGTCCGTCGGAACCATCCCCTTGAGCACCCGTCATCGTCATGTCTGTGCTTATCACCAGCCTCTTCCAACCCCCTCCTCCACCCCCCAGAGACACCACCCCCCACAGGCAGCCTCCCAGCAGGGGTAGGGGCAGGGGCCTGAGCCTTTGGCGGCGCCCCTCCGGGGTGTGGCCAGAGGTTTCCCAGGAGCACCATGCTGCTGAAGATTGTGGGTGATGCCGTGGCCCTGGCGCAGATCAAGGCGGCGAACCAGGAGCCGCTGATCGTGGTGGACCCGTCGGTGCCCTTTGATGACCCTGCGACGAGCTCGAAGTTTGCTGCGGTGCTGGGGTGTGACCCGTCGTCGACATTCCAGAGCCTCGGCCTGCAGATGTCTGCAGGGAGCGCCAGCGACCCACGCGCAGTGGATGTGCACCTGCACCTGTCGCCTGAGCAGCAGGGGATGCGCACAGGCACAATGCTGTATCTGACACGCGACACGAAGCCTTTTGCATACCCTCTCAGCAGCCCGACGCCGACCAGCGAACCTCCCCCGCAGTCGCACGGCACCCCAGGTGCCCGACAGCTTTCAGCGCCTGTGGATGCGGCGTGGGTCCGTTCAGCCTCCTCGCCAGTCGACTCGAGGCACATGGCGCCTGTGGTATGTTTTTAGTGGCTTGTTGTATAGTGAAGGCTTCGCACAAGGTTGTTCTCCTCGGAAGGGCCTCGGCACCCCCTCACGATGCCCCAACACGCACAGCTCCGCACGGCACCGGCACCGCAGTATATGTCGCAGACACCCCTGCCGCAGCCGACACCCGGGGCAGCTGTGTTCCAGCAGGAGGCGCCACGGTATGTCATGCTGTCATGATGCAGTCTGTGTCGGTGGGTGTTGTCTTAGTGGTGGGGCTGGCCCTTATGGTGAAGCCGTGTGGCCTGGCTCGGTGCAAAAAAAAGCTCTGCCACGGAGGATTGCGCTTGCAAGAATCAAAAACTTTTGCATGATCCCCACAGGACATTCGACCAGACCCCGCAGCACCACAGCACGCCTTGGGACATCACGTCGCAGATGGAAGAGGCAGCTGCGAAGCGAAGAGCGCAGCAGATCATGGGGGACTTCATGCGCAACAGGACGAGGGTCGGTGAGCTCGAGGCGGAGCTGGCAGATGCGCGGCGCGAGGTTGTCGAACACCGGGAGACCATCGGGTCGCTGGAGAAGACGCTGCGCGACACGGAGCTGTATCGCGATGAGATGAGGCACGGGGCAGCCGACACAGATGACCTCAAGAAGCAGGTGTACGACCTCAAGAAGGACAACCTCGAGCTCCGCAAGGCAAACGCCCTCTACGACCGCAAGGAGCGCGAGCAGCAGGCAGAGGTGGAGAAGCTGCAGCTGGGTGTCGACGCCGCTGAGGAGCGCGGCAAGCTGTCGATGGATAAACGCCTCAGCGCCACACAGGAGGAGCTGCTGGAGGCGAAGGCCTTCATCGATGCGCTGAAGGAGCGCCTCATCGCGCAGGCGGCTGAACTGAAGAAGCTGCAATCACCGGAGGCGAACGAGCCGCACACCGAACACATCATCCTGCCTCCAGGCATGCTGCGGAAGCTGGTGACGGTCAACGGCGGGGGCGTGCAGTACTACCGTGACAAGTTCAACCTGGAGATCTCGCTGCTGGAGAACACCATGACTGTTGTAGGGGACCCCGTCGACATCAAGCTGCTGAAGGAGGAGTGCGAGCACGTCCTGGGGCTGACGGACCCCAACAACGCAGCGGCGGCGATGGCCTCGGCCTTCCCCGACACGGATGTGACCAACCCGCGCGTGAGGGACCTTCTGGAGAAGGAGCAAGAGCTGCTGGCGCTGAACGCAGACCACCGACAGCAGCTGCAGGCAGCACAGAGTATGCTAAAGCCGCTGTGTCTTGGGCATGGGTGGGGTTGGGGGTGGGAGCTGTTTCGTGTCCTGGCACTGGTTTGCCGGTGGGGGGGTCCCACATATGCTGCAACCCTGCAGGCACCATCGAGTCGCTGCACCTTGCTCTGAAGCATGCGCAGGGACGTGTCGAGAGCGACCTGGAGAGCACGCGGGAGCTGCGTGAGGTGCAGATGCGCGAGACGCGGCGGCGCGGGGATGAGCTGGATGCGCTGAAGGCGCAGACGCAGCAGCTGCAGAAGGAGCTGCAGGCGAAGTCGGTTGCGCTGGAGGATGCGAACAAAGCTCTTAACAGCACTATCGAGACCTTTCAGTTGGAGTTCGAACGCTCGAAGTCTGGCAAGGAGGAGGTGACCATGCTGCGCTCCCTCATCGCCAAGAAGGACGAGGAGGTGAAGGCGGCGAAGCAGGAACAGTTCCTGACCAAGCAGCAGTTGGATGACCTCACGGTTGTCAAATGCGATCTCGAGAAGTATGTGCAAAAAGAGACTCGAGAGAGAGAGAGAGAGAGAATCAGATGTGAAACGCTTTTGAATGATGTTTCGGGACGTGCCCTTCCCGAACCCCCACACCCACCCACCCTCAGGGAGCTGTCCATCAAGAGGGACCTTGAGGGACGTGTCCCGACCCTGGAAGCCTCGTTTGTGTCTGCACAGAGGGAGGCCGACGTGACACGCGACGACCTTGCCAAGCGGTGCGAAGACTGGGGTGCCGAGAAGGGCATCCTGTTGGAGAAGGTATGGCTCAAACAAGGGGGGCAGGGGGCAGGGGGCAATCCGAGCTTTGCCTCTCTGCCACAGTGTTCTGGCCCAAGCAACCCAGCTTTCCCACACCACACCACACCACAGAACCAACGCCTTCAGGAGGCACTCGATTCTGCAGTGGCACAGCTGGAGGAGACACGACGCCTGCGGGAGGACCTGCGCCTGTCGCGTCTGAAGGAGGAGGAGCTGGTGGCAAAAATACGCGCGATGGAACTGTCGCCGCAACACAGGCTGTCCGCGGAGCACGAGCGCGACGCGATGCTCCTGCGGGACGACGCCGCACGGGCCACGCGGGAGAACCGTGCCCTGGCGGATTCCCTTGAGGACTGCAAGCGCCGCTACGAGGTGCTCCTTTCCGAGAACGAGCGTGTCAAGCGCGACTACATCGTCGCGATGGACAAGGTGACCCAGTCGGAGATCAAGGTTGCAGAGCTGTACAGCAAGCTCGAGGAGAACCGCCTCGTCGCGCTGCAAGAGAGCAGCGCAGCCGAGCGGGAGATCGCCATGCTGAGGCACCAGGCTGTCGCTGCCTCCGCAGGGGCGGAGGCGGCAGCCATGCATGTGGATATGCAAGCTGCAGCCGCCAAGCCCTACACCATCACGCCGCACATGCCCACCACGGAGGCCACTGCGCTGGTCGACGCGATGCGGGCGGAGCTGGAGGCGAAGAAGCGGCAGCTGTCCCGCTCCCAGGCCCTCCTCCTGGGCAGCACCAGCCCCCCCTCCGCCACCGCCGTCGTCAAGTCCGCCAAGTCGGTGTCCCCGTACCGGCGTGGCTCCCAGGTGGACCTCTGTGACATCTCGCCTGCCAAGCCCGTCTCGCCTCCCCCAGCATCCTCCATCGGGTTCGTCTCCCCTTCCTCCCCCAGGAAAAGGAAGACCGGCGCAGCGCGCACGTCGCCCCAGAGGAAGAAGTGGGTCTCCTAGATGGGCCTGCAGAGAGAGAGATGTTATTGACGTGGCCTGCTTTGGGGGGGTGGTCGCGTTACTGTTGTTTATACGTAGCCTTGCGGGTGTGGAGGCAAGGCGCTGCTGGTTGAAAGCTGGTGCTCTTTGCGTCGCATCGCACAATGGCGTGTTCTCTTCTTTGCATGTGAGGGTGGGTCAAAGGCGATATCTCTTCTCTCTTTCCACACCGTCGCCCCGCCGCTTTGCTGAGGGTGGGTTGTGCAGTTCACGCGCCCCATAGCGGCCCGAGGACAAGAAAAGGAAGCCGCACAGATTCTGGCATGCGCCCCGCCCCAGTTTCTGTCTGATTGTCAATGCTGAAGCGATATGCAAAATATACCATGTTTCCCAAAAACAACGGAACAGGTGATGGTGGATCCCACGGCATGGAATCGTCGAAACCAAAGCAAAAAAAATATACAAGGCAGCCTCAATCGGTCTTTCAGAGTCTGCAGGAACCACCATCACCCCTCCCGTGATCACAGCGCCTTTCTGCAGCATATCCGATTCTACGGCGCTGCCTGGCCTGTCAGGCCCACGTATACCCACCCCATGTAGATTACGTTTCAATATGCGTTGTACCTCCCCCTCCCCAGTTGTTGTTCCCTTCTCCTTAGATCGACACTTTCCCTGTGGTGGCCCATGCCGGGCGCAGGTGGTTGAGTTGGGTGGTTGAGGGTCGATTCGCCCCTTCCGTCGCGCGAGCAATCAACACACGGCCTCCCCTCACAAGGCTTTGCCTTGCGTGGTTGTTTTAACCGCGAACACCCTCCGCCTCCGGCACGGTGTGTGTGACACTGTGTGTGTTGTGTGCTATTGTGGAGATCACCTCAAGAGCAGGGTGTGCTCGGCTGTGTTCTACACAGGCATAGCTAGTCGTGTATGTGTATGTATGTGATGTGTTGTCCAGCTTTTCTGGGTGCGCCTTCGTCAACCCCCGTCCCCTATATCGCTCTGCGGAGCACGCATTTTCACCTTCCTGTGTGAGCAGTGTATATTTGCATCGAGCGCAGCCCAATCGGCACGCCTTCTCTTCACACAAGATGTGGCCTTTGGGTATGCCGCCCACACGGCAACCCAAAAGGGGTGTGGGTATGCCGATGGGTCTGTGCGTTGCACACCGCCTATCACCGGCACCCCACAGTGCCCCGCGACAGGCAACCCTGTGACAGACCAACCAGGGTGTACACCCAAGCCTGCCTGGTGGGAATGGGGTATCATATAGCATAGCCCTGCCCACCCCGCTTCTTCTAGGAGAGCGCGTGCCGTTGGGCTGCACCGTGTAGTAGAAACCAGATGCCAAAAAGAGGGAGGGGCCGTGCGCGGCGCCGTCCCATCACCCCCCCCGCCACCCTCATCCCCTCACCCCTTTGGCTGCAGAACGAGTGAAGGGGAGAGAACCCTTTGTGCTTCATTCTGCTTCTATTTCAATACACCCTCCTCTCACGCCACTCCTCACCTTGCGTTATCCACCCCCGCCGCCACCACCACCACTACCACCAGGGAACGCACAAAACGCTGTCGTTGGCACACCCCAGCCATCGCCTGTAGCCCGGGAGCTTGTTCCCCCTCCCGCCCCCCAGCCCTGCCCCAGGAGCCGTGTTGCGGCTTCGCTGTGGGGGAGAATGTCAGCGGTGCCGCACGGCAATGAGTCCGTCGTTGTTGTGGGTGACGGGGGGCTCCTGACATGGGGCCTCGCGTTCTACCTGAAGGCCGCAGGGTGGCAGCGCGTGTCGCTGGTGGGGGCGGCCGGGGCCCCCAGGGAGTCGGCACACGCAAGGGGTGTGGTGGACGTACACCCCCCGAGGCTCCACCGATACGACAACATCGCCAGCAGCCTGCAGCACTACTGGTTTGGGGCGCTGTCATACGTCAAAGGCACACAGCTCCCGCCAGAGCACATGCGGTTCGCGCCTGGCGCATGGACCGACCCCTCCCTGCTGCATTGGATGTCGCGCATGGTGTTCTATACGCGGGAGACGTGCCTCGATGCCGCGGACGTCAGCGCGGCACGGCTGCTGCAGATGCAGCACCGCCTTCTGGGGGAGCTGCGCCCACAGCTCGCCTCTGCGCTGGGAACCACGGAGGAGAAGACAGCCCCGGTGGTGTCCAGCTCCGTCACGGATATGTTTCTCGAGCGGTCGTCCTTCTCAGAGCACCGCTACCGCCTGGTGATGCACGGGAAGGAGGGGCTGAAATACGACATCGATGCGTCGAAGGCTTCGTCTCTGGCGTCTGAGGCGTTCCCCACCTTCTACCGTCTGAAGCAGCACATCCGTGGCACCGTTCGGTACGCCTCGTCGCCGACGTATGATCTGCAGGCGCTGACGGCGTCGCTGCGGGAGTACTGTGGGGTGAAGTTTGCAGGGTCTGTGCAGCGCATACCATCCGATGTGGCCTCGTTCTCGACAGAGTCGCTTAGCACCGTCGACCCGGTGTCGCAGAAGGCGCAGAGCATGTTGCTGGTCAACGGCGTGACCCTCGACGACGGGTCGCATATCCCCTGCAGCGCTGTGGTGTTTGCCAACGGGGGGGGCATCCGCAGACTGCTGCATGCCGCAGGGTGCTACGTGCTGCCGCCTGTTTATGAGGTATGTCTTGCGGCAGGGTTGGGGCCTTGAGTGTGTGGTGGGCAGCCCGTTGATGTGTGTCGTCCACCCATCCCCACTCTGCAGGCGAAGGCCGTGTTCCTGGATGTGAATGCCACAAGGGAGTACATGACAGGTGGTATTCCGGAGCGGAGTGTCAACATTGAGCACGATGTCTTCCTCACGCGGCGTGACGGGAGTGACAAGGTGCGGTTTGGTGGGATGGTCACCTTCGGGGATGAAACGTATGCAACAGAGCACACCTGAATCATGTCACTACCGCACCCTTTAATAAATGCATGCATCGCGCAGTCATCCATCGAGAAGGTACACTGAGGGGGTGGCTCACTCTTTTGGTTGCGATGCGCGTGCGTGAGGGCAGCGGCAAAATGTGGCAAGGGTGTCGTCCTGTTTTCCCCAAGCAACATGCCCTCAGCACCCTCGGCCACGTCCTGTCTGTTCCGTGCGTAGGCCAGCTCTCCGACCGTGCTTAATCTCTTCTTCATGATGAACCACGCCATCATTTCTGTGCCGCAAGGTCATACGGGAACCTGACGGGCTTCGTGGGGATTCTCTTTTGGTTGCTCGCCAGCTTCGGCCACGGCGATTGGATTTCTCACCACGAAGTATCTTAGGGTTCTCAGCCACCACTTCTGATTCAGGCTCAACAGCGACATGTCTTGTGTGATACCTTGCACTGAAGAACGCCACCCCCTGCGCCTAAGCGGCGATGCTCCAACAGGCGGGTCTCCATATCGACAGCATTACCTGCACTTGCCCGCAACAACACCCCACCCCTTGCAGATCACCCGCCAGCTTCGAACCGACTGCCCACCCGGAGACGCAGAAGGAGGTTGCCACGCGGTACACCACCGAGCTGGAAAAATACGCTGCAGTCAGCAAATTTGCATTCCAGCCGGAGCAGACATACGTGGACGCAGTGGCCCTCACAGCCGACGGCCTCCCCCTCATCGGGCGCATCAACCCCAAGGGCAGGTTCATGACACGCCCTTCCAATGTCTACGTCTGCGCCGGGCTCGGCCCTGCCGGCGTCAACGCCGCACTCTCCTCAGCCAAGCTGCTCGCCGACATGACCGTCGGCGCGACCCCTGCTATCCCCGCCGAACCCTACCTGCCAGACCGCTTCTGGCTCAGCGGCTGAGCGCCACCACCACCACCACCACCACTGCACCACCCTCAACACTGAAGACAACCGCACCACCCCATGACACAATGCCCCCCCACCTCTTTGGGGACATCACTCTACCTTCGGGGGTTGCCGTGTGTGGAGCTTGAAGGCCACGCGCACACCCCAAGCCCACCCCCCTTCCTTGAGGGGAAGCGGCGACAGGCTTGGGGTCCTGGGTGCCCCCTCGGGGGGCAATCGCATCAACAATCGACCCCGATATGTGTGATCACACTGCGAGCGAGTCTCTGCTCCGCCGCCCCTGCATGCCCCTCCTCTGCTTGGCGAGAGCGAGGTCTGTTCGTCATCGTTTCTTGCTAGACACGGGGTGGGTGGGGCGATGGAGACGGGGGGAGGGGGGTGAGAGCGGCCGGGGTGGTTTAGGTCCTCCGGTTCTGCTCTGGTTGTGTGTGTGTGCTCGCTGTATATGTGCCCGGCAGGGCCAACAGCAGCATGAGTGAGGCACTGCTGGGAGGGGACGGTTGCCTGTTAGCAGGCGATGTGTGAGTGAGGGCAAATCACGAGAAACCGCAGCCCCGCCCCCCCCCCCCCCCCCCCCCTTTCCCCCAGCCATCATGTCGCCTCCCTGAACCCAGACCTGCTGCCAAGACACCCCGGAAAAAAATGACGCTGCGCATTCAACTTTGAGGCCCAGCGAATGGGAGCCTAGACTTGCTGCCATCACATTTGCGACCCGCTTCAATCGCGCGATTTTTTCCCCCTCACAACTCCCGCGCGAGGTTTGGGCACCCGCTTTCCCTGCGAGCTGCAGCATGGTTAGCCGGCACCCCCCCCCCCCCTCCAACACGCCACACCCTTCCCCGGCAGGTATCCCCCCCTCTCCCCCACACACCCTCCGAGCCATGCCGCCCACCAGCTGAGCTTCAGCCCCCCACCCCACCCGACCCCACCCTTGATTCACACTTTCCACCAGCGCCTCCTCACGGCTCCTCTTCCGCCTCAGGCCAAGCCGAGATGGACGGGCCATGCGGCGATGGCGCTGGCGTGCCGCGCATCCAGGAGGGGGGCAGGTCTGCAGAGGCGGCGCCCCAGCAGGACGAACGCCCCCTGCGTGAGCTGTTCTCAGAGGTCTGCGGGACGGTGAAGGGGATTGTGAAGGCGAGCTACAGCGACTGCATGAAGCTTGTGGGGATGGAGAACGAGCTGACCCTTGTGTACGAATGCCTCTCGGGGGATGTGGACTGCACGCTCCGCGCCTTCGAAGACCTGATCCCCGAGCAGATGGAGAAGCGCGACGCGATGTGGGACGACAGCGCAAAGGACAGCGCGGAACAGCTCGAGAAGCTCCAAAGGGAGCTGCAGGCCTCCGACAGACGCATCGACCTTCTCCGCGAGGTACAACGCACACTCACGAGCCACGTCATCGCGAGGGACGACTCCATCCGCGTCATGCGCACCACCCTCTGGAAGCACGTCTGCATGCTGAAGACTCAGCTAGGCAATGCATACGCTCATAACCCCGCCGCCTATGACAAGGTCACAGTTCTGGCTGAGACGGGGCCCGCGTCTGCCTCGCTGATGGCAGGTCTCCTCTCGGAGCATGATGAGAAGTGCCACGCATTGCTGGAGTCGCTCGAGGCTGGGATGGACAGGCTCCTCAACGAGACATCCCGTGCGAATAAGACTGCGCTGAATAAGAAGCAGCTCGCGGAGAAGATCCGGGATTTTGAGGCGAGGCACAACAAGCAGTATGAGGAGCTGAAGAGGAGGTTTGCGGAGCAGGAGGCGGTGCTGTCGAAGTCGAGCTGCGACAACAAGGCGTACCACAGGCAGCTCTTCGGGCAGGATCGGGACTTTGCGTTCCTCCTGGGGCTGGCGAGGGTGGAGGCGGAGGAGGAGGCGGGGCGGTGTGCGGAGGCGAGAGTCGAGGAGGCCTTCGCAGAGTCGCTCGCCCTGCAGCGGGCTGCCTCTCTGGAGGCGCTTGAGGCAAGCCGCGCCCTCCTCGCCGAGAAGGCGGTCTCCGAAAGCTACCTCACCCAGCTCAACGACTCGGAGCTGCGGCAGTTCGCCTCACTCAAGAAGGCATTCCACATCTCCGACCCGGATGGCGAACCCCGCTCCGCCAGCCTCCAGGTCCACCTCCGCCGCCACCGCGCCGACGGAGCCATCACAGAGCACGGCGACCTCCCCCCCCAGAACCCCCTCCTGCAAGTCGGCGGGGATGACGACCTCCACCTCGTCCTCGAGGTAGGGCTCTACAGCGGAGAACACCGCGTCTCCTCCGTTTCTGCCCTGGAGGCTGAGGGGGACCTCACGCTGCCGGGGTGTGTCGACGTGTCGCGCCTCGCACACGCCGCACAGGTGTTGTGCAATCTCCCCCCACCTCCTGACTCCCACCCGCGCCGCCGGAGGCGGCGCCGGCGGGGGCAGCAGTCACGCTCGTCGTCTTCCTCGTCCTCCTCCACCCGCTGTGATGTCTACACCGCCCCAGGTTTAGGAGGTGGTCTGCGCCCCGGCCTGCATGTCCGAATGGGGATCCACGAGCGGAGTGTGGCATATGGTGGTGGAATGGAGAGCGGCGAGGAGGCGGTGTCGCCGTTGCGGCGGCACTCCTACGACACGGCGGATGTTGTGGTGCGGAGGGGGGAGGAGGGTGGGGTTGGGGTTGGGAGCCCTGCGGACGGCAGGGCTGCCGTGCTGCAGGGGTTGGATGCGCGGAGGGCGAAGTCGCTTGGCAATGCGGAGGCGGATCCGTGGGGGGGGATCCCGCCGCGCCTCGCGCAGGGTGGGGGTGGTGGTGGTGGTGACGGCGGCGGCAGCGCGAGCAGCCGCAGCGGGCGTGACAACTCCAGCGGGAGCGGGTCTGAGGGGGGGATTGTGGGGATCGGCAGCGAGGCGGATGCCGGGCGGGTCCTGGTGCCGCACCGGCGCAAGGATTACACGGAGAGGTTTGGGGCGGACTACTCCCAGGATGAGTTTGGCGCGAAGGGGGGTCGTGGCGGTGGTGGTGGTGGTGGGGCGGGGGGCTCCCCGCAGCAGCAACAGCAGCACCGCCCGCTGGGTCTGGCGCAGCGGAAGCCGCCCCGGCGGGGCGGCGGAGGAGGCGCTGTCCCCCCTGCTGCCAGCGGCAGCGGCGGGAGGGGGGACAGCGGCGCCAAAACGGGGGGCGGCAGGGGCAGCAGCGGGAAGTCCCCACAGCCGCAGGATAACGCCACCCCCCGCCCTGCGGGTGGGGGGGCTCCCGCTGCTGCCGGGGTGCAGGCGGCAGGCGCCCCACCGCAGCCCCACGACAAGCGGCGTGGGAAAGGCAGGGGGGGAGGCCAGCAGCAGCAGCAGCAAGGCAAATCACCCCGAGCGCACCCCCCGCCGCCGCCCCACCACCGGCACCAGCAGGATGGAGATGCATGTCTGGGCGTGGGTGATCCTGCTGCTGATGCGGGGGGCTTCCACAGAGCTCTGACGATGCCGCAGCTGAGGTCGGGCGGCGGCGGCGGCGGAGGCACCTCCGAGGCGACTCCACGGGGGGGGCGTGGCGGGGGGGACAGGCTGCACCGCGGTGTCCGGCGTGCCGTCGCAGTCAGCACCGCTGTGGAGCAGCAGCAGCAGAGGGGGCAGCGCGGGGCAGCGAAGTGCCCCACCTCGGAGAGCTTCCTCGAGTTCCAGCAGCACACGCCTTTGATGACACACCCGGAGGCGAAGGAGGCGCCGCAGGAAGCCTCGGCGCAGGCCTACAGCTGCGAGGGGGACGCAGCGAAGGCTGTCGGCATCCCTCTCTGCGTCGGGATGTTTGTGTCGAAGCTGAGGCGAGCCCTGCGGCGGCGCCGCCAGGCTGTCGCGGTGGAGCAGTCCTCCTCCCCCCGCTCGTCCCGCTCCGGCCGCTCGCCCTGGCGGGCTGCGCCCGGTGTGTCCTGCGAGGGGCTGTCACCGAGGGGGTCGCCCTACTCCACGCCGTGCACGTCGCCCCTGCACCGCGGGAGATCCGCACGGCAGCGCGCGTTGCGCTCTGCCACGGATGGCAATGTGGGGTTGCCCCAGATGAGCTTCTCGCTGTCGGGCCCGGAGGACAGCAGCGCGAGCTTTGTGGAGCAGATTACGCATCAGCAGCCGCCGCCTCAGGAGGAGGCCAGGCATGTCGTGTCGACGGATCGCGCGACGTCGGCAGACCCGCCGCAAGCGGTGGGGCTGCTGGGCAGCTCTGCCAGGGTGGGGTCTGCCATGTCGCGCCAGGAGTCCCAGGGAGGGGGGGGGCCGCGGTGGTCGATTTTCTCCGCCGACTTCGCGGAGCTGTCGCGGGAGGAGCAGATCGCGCGCGCTGCGACGGAGCTGAAGGTGCTGGTGTCGGGTGGGGTGAAGGGGCTGCACGGCGCGGTGGTGGTGCTGTCGCGCCTCCTCCTGGGGCAGGGCTCGGACTACCTGGAGATGATGGCGGAGGACGACGAGGCGGCGGGGCGGCAGCGGCACACCGTTGCGCTGAGACCCCCTGACCTGCGGTTTGACGACACCTCGTCCATCCCGAATGTGCTGGCGAAAACATCGCTTGCGAAGAAGTGGGATGCGACGTGCAGCCAGATCGCCGCTGTGCGGGAGTCGATCTTCGACAGGCCCTGCAGCGGGCTGCACACACCGGACGTCCCCCGTCAGGCCGGGGCAGCGGACCCCCCAGGCAGGGCAAGGCAGATCAAACGTGCTATGCTGGGCACAACGCTCGCCGTGTGTGCGGAGGCCTGCCCCAGCGAGGGGGGTGCCGTTGCGGCTGCGCCCCCCCAGGACAGCCGGACGTCGCCGTGTGTGCCCGGGGCGATCCTGTCGCTCTTGCCTGACTCTGTGCCGCGGGATGGTGTCTCGCGGAAGCCGGCCCCCCCAGGCGGGGGGGTGAAGGGGGGGCATCCAGCTCGTGTGAGGTGCCCCGCGAGCGTTCCCGTGTTCAGGACTGCGCCCAGTATGCCCTCGCAGACTGGGCGTCCTGTTTCGGCGAATAAGTGGCGTGTGCTGACGGATTCGGCTTCGGCGATGATTCTGTAATGTGGAGGTGGTGGTGCCGTGGTCTGATTTTGTTGCAGAGTGGAGGGAGGTGGGGGGGGGGGGCAGGTTCGGTCTGTTCGCCCGCGCTCTTTCAATCATGCCTTCAGAGGTGTTTTTCTGTGCCTCGTTTGGTATTTTTGGTTGTTTCCTTGCCTGCGGCAGCCAAATCCAGCCAGAAAGAAAAACGAACATCGGGTTTTCATTGTGCCCTCTCCCCCCTCCTCCCGGCAGCATAACACGGGGGTGTTCTTGCAGCGCGTGTGTGATCTCTCTGGAGGTTCGGCTGCTTCTCTTCGCGGCAGCAACCAAGAGCTCTGCTCCACTCCTTCCCACAACACCCCGGATGTGTGCACACAGACACGAGTGGCTCCTGCACCTCCCGGTGGTTGGGACACTTGATGTGCCTTACTGGTGGGCTGAATGCGGTGCGGGTGGTCTCCCCACAGCGCCTGCCCCGTCTATGCCAAGCTTACCAGCCTGACAAGATGTGAAGCCAGGGCCATGTCGAAGCCAAAGAGAAAGCGGCTGATGTAGAAGCATCGGGCAACGAGAACTGCGCCGCACCCGCCCACCCCCCTTGGTCTCTGCGTGCAGCACGTGTAAGCTTTGCCCATTTTCCACGAGAATCCAGAAAGTTAGCGACAAGCCTGCCGTCTGGTCCAGCTTTTGTATTGCAGAAGAAGTGGTTCATACGCATGTGCACAGCCCACACGACACACCCCGGCCCAGCCAGGAGGACGAATCTAACGACAAGCCTGTAGCAAAGAGGGGCTCTCATCATGTCACGGAGAGCGGTGCTGCTGCTGGCCGCAGCCGGCAGCGCGTTGGCTGCGTGTCCGGATCAGACAGACCAAGCAGCGTGCGCAGGGGCCGGTTGCCTCTGGAACACGCTGTGGGCTCCGAATCTCTGCACCTCAGACCCATGCAAGCCGAAGCTGAACCAGCAGACGTGCACGCCTGTGTCACAGACAGTGCCCTTCCCGTGCTCTGCACCGGAGGGTGATCAGGAATTCTGCAGCGTGGCAGTGTGCCACTACGATGCACAGGCGCAGGAGTGCCAGGTTGCCAAGTGCCTCTTCCAGGATGCAGCGAGTTGCAGCGGGGGGTGCACGTGGAAGGCGCCTACGACGTTTACAGGCACTGAGGCACCATCCGAGAAGGTCAGCTACTGCGTTGCGGACTACTGCACGGGTCTGGGGGAGGCAGTCTGCCAGAGCCAGCCGGGTTGCGAGTGGGCGGCGCCGACCTGCGGCCCCTCAGCCTGCGGGGTGCACCCGAACGAGGTTGCGTGCTCACACGACGCGAAGTGCGAATGGGACGACACCGGCGTGTGCAAGGGGACCGTGTGCGGTGCAGTCGGGACAGCGGGGCCGTGCAACACTGATGCGAAGTGCATGTGGGACCCCGATGTGAATGCATGCATCGGAAAGACGTGCGACATCTACAACCACCCAGCGGACCGGTGCAAGTGCTTGGAAGACACGGCCTGCACGTGGCATGAGGCGGGCGCCGACTCCTTCTGCACCACCCCGCAGTTCAACACGTGCCCGGACCTGGACATCGCATTCGTGCTGGACGGGTCGGGTTCGATGCGCCGCTCCTTCGGTCGCCACCCGCACGGCTTCTACGGGCTGATGGAGATCCTGCGTGAGTGGATGGTGACTGTGCCGCTGACTGGGGACGACCACACGGTGGGGGCAGCTGCGAAGACCAACACAGGCGCGTTCCGTATGACCTTCATCCAGTTCTCGATGGCAGAGGCACGCCCGGACCAGGACCACCCGATGGGGTGTGCTGTGGGGCAGTGCACGAACGGGCTGCTGTCCGGCAATCGTGCCGAGCTTCAGGGAGACATCACCTGGCACGAAAACAACTACCAGGCGCAGTGGACGTACCTGCACGACGCGCTGAAGGATGTTGCGGACCACACCTTCCTCCCGACGCAGAGCCCCCCCGGGCGCCAGCACATTGTCATCATCATTGCCGACGGTGGGATCACAGACATCGACGGCGATGCATGCTGCGAGACTCGGTGCGGGGATCAGAGGTGCATTGACCGGAAGTGGTTGCCGCGCTACCCTACGATGTTGAACGACGCGCAGGCGAAGCTGCGGTCTGAGGGCGTGACGGTGTTCGGGATTGTGATGCGGCGCTTCGACTACCACACCTTCCAGGACGACAACGCACAGACGAAGCTGACCCCGCTGGTGAGCACACCCACGGACACGCACTTCATGAACCTGATGCTGGACGAGATCCCGACGAAGGTGCTCAACACCCTGTGCGACCCGAACAGCAAGTTCGGGAAGGTTGTGGTCAAGACGACAACAGGCGCGGGGTGCGCATTGAAGGACAGCAAGACCTGCGCTGCAACAGCTGCGTGCCAGTGGGACGACGCGAAGGCGAAGTGTGCGGACTCCAGCTGCTACCCGCTGTGCACACAGCAGAAGTGCGATGCCAACACCCTGTGCAAGTGGAGTGGCATCCGCTGTGACCTGAAGCCTCCGGCATGTACGTCGAAGGACGAGACGCAGTGCAAGGCGGAGGCGAAGTGCCTGTGGAACCCGCTGTGGGCCGACAAGTGCATCAACAACCCGTGCTTGCCTAAGACCAACCACGACTCGTGTGTTGCCACTGTGACGACAATGCCGGCACCCTGCGACACGACCAACACCAATGTGGACTTCTGCGAGCTGGAGGTGTGTGACTTCGACGACGTGACGCCGTCGTGCAATGTCAAGAAGTGCCTGCAAGTGTCGAAGGACACATGCGAGAAGGAGCCCGGATGTGTGTGGACCGGGAAGCTGGCATCCCCACCTGCGAAGGTGTCTCCCGCTGACAAGGTGACCATGTGCAGCCCGAAGCCGTGCTCCCACACGCAGCAGGCAGACTGCACGAAGGACCCGCTGTGCAAGTGGGACAGCACGAACAAGTGTGTTGTGACGGACGCGTGCAAGCTCCACACCGACGAGCTGACTTGTCACAAGGACACGAAGTGCCATTGGGATGTGAAGGGAACACCCGTTGTCTGCACTGCGTCCCCGTGTGCGAAGCACACATCGCAGTCCCCGTGCGACACGGACGCGACGTGTACGTGGACGAAGGTGAACGCGGTCGACGTGTGTATCCCCAAGACGTGCGACAAGCACACCGCAAAGTGCCCCTGCGACGCCGACAAGGACTGCGTGTGGCACCACGGGCCGCAGGGTGCATTCTGCACCTTCCCGAAGTTCAACACGTGCCCGGACCTGGACATCGCATTTGTGCTGGACGGGTCGGGTTCGATGCGCCGCTCCTTCGGTCGCCACCCGCACGGCTTCTACGGGCTGATGGAGATCCTGCGTGAGTGGATGGTGACTGTGCCGCTGACTGGGGACGACCACACGGTGGGGGCAGCTGCGAAGACCAACACAGGCGCGTTCCGTATGACCTTCATCCAGTTCTCGATGGCAGAGGCACGCCCGGACCAGGACCACCCTGTGGGCTGTGCTGTGGGGCAGTGCACGGACGGGCTGCTGTCCGGCAATCGTGATGAGCTGCAGGGAGACATCACCTGGCACGAGGAGAACTACCAGGCGCAGTGGACGTACCTGCACGACGCGCTGAAGGATGTTGCGGACCACACCTTCCTCCCGACGCAGAGCCCCCCCGGGCGCCAGCACGTCGTCATCATCATTGCCGACGGTGGGATCACAGACATCGACGGCGATGCATGCTGCGAGACGCAGTGCGGGGATCCCCGCTGTGTGGATCGCAACTGGAAGCCCACGTACCCTACTATGCTGACCGACGCGCAGGCGAAGCTGCGGTCTGAGGGCGTGACGGTGTTCGGGATTGTGATGCGGCGCTTCGACTACCACACCTTCCAGGACGACAACGCACAGACGAAGCTGACCCCGCTGGTGAGCACACCCACGAGCACGCACTTCATGAACCTGATGCTGGACGAGATCCCGTCGAAGGTGCTCAACACCCTGTGCGACCCGAACAGCAAGTTCGGTCAGGTTGTGGTGCAGAACCCCCCCGGTTGCGCAGCACAGAAGGAGGCGGCAGTGTGCGTGTCGGACAAGGCGTGCGTGTGGGACAAGGTCGCCACGGTTTGCAAGGAGTCCGTGTGCTACCCGCTGTGCACGGAGACGGACTGCAAGAAGAACCCTTTGTGCGCCTGGAACACGACAGAATGTGTCCAGAAGCCGCCCGGCTGCCTCGCGAAGGACCAGACGCAGTGCAAGGCGGACAAGACCTGCCTGTGGGACCCGCTGTGGGCCGACAAGTGCATCGACAACCCCTGCCTGCCTCCGACGAAGGAAACCGACTGCCATGCCGTGGGTGTGACGATGCCGGTGCCGTGCGACTCGCCTGCCGCAGACCCCGACTTCTGCAAACTGGATGTGTGCCAGTTCGACGCAAAGAAGCAGCCGTCGTGCGAAGTGAAGAAGTGCCTGCAGGTGTCGAAGGACACATGCGAGAAGGAGCCCGGATGTGTGTGGACCGGGAAGCTGGCCTCCCCACCTGCGACGGTGTCTCCCACAGACAAGGTGAACATGTGCAGCCCGAAGCCGTGCTCCCACACGCAGCAGGCAGACTGCACGAAGGACCCGCTGTGCAAGTGGGACAGCACGAACAAGTGTGTTGTGACGGACGAGTGCCAACGCCACACAGACGAGCTGAAGTGTGACAAGGACGCGAAGTGCCATTGGGATGTGAAGGGATCGCCGGCTGTCTGCACTGAGACCCCGTGTGCGAAGCACACATCGCAGTCCCCGTGCGACACGGACGGCAAGTGTATGTGGACGAAGGTGAACGCGGTCGACGTGTGTGTCCCCAAGACGTGCGACAAGCACACCGCAAAGTGCCCCTGCGACACCGATAAGGACTGCGTGTGGCACCACGGGCCACAGGGTGCATTCTGCACCACCCCGCAGTTCAACACGTGCCCGGACCTGGACATCGCGTTCGTGCTGGACGGGTCGGGTTCGATGCGCCGCTCCTTCGGTCGCCACCCGCACGGCTTCTACGGGCTGATGGAGCTCCTGCGTGAGTGGATGGTGACTGTGCCGCTGACTGGGGACGACCACACGGCGGGGGCAGCCGGCGCATCGCGTGGCAAAGGTTTCCGTATGACCTTCATCCAGTTCTCGATGGCAGAGGCACGCCCGGACCAGGACCATCCGATGGGGTGTGCTGTGGGGCAGTGCACGAACGGGCTGCTGTCTGGCAGGCGTGACGAGCTTCAGGGAGACATCACCTGGCACGAGGACAACTACCAGGCGCAGTGGACGTACCTGCACGACGCGCTGAAGGATGTTGCGGACCACACCTTCCTCCCGACGCAGAGCCCTCCGTGGAGACAGCACGTCGTCATCATCATTGCCGACGGTGGGATCACTGACATCGACGGCGATGCATGCTGCGCGGACAGCTGTGGGAACCCGCGCTGTGTGGACCGCCGTTGGAAGCCGACATACCCTAAGATGCTGAATGACGCGCAGGCGAAGCTGCGGTCTGAGGGCGTGACGGTGTTCGGGATTGTGATGCGGCGATTCGACTACCACACCTTCCAGGACGACAACGCACAGACGAAGCTGACCCCGCTGGTGAGCGAGCCTTCCTACGACCACTTCATGAACCTGATGCTGGACGAGATCCCGTCGAAGGTGCTCAACACCCTGTGCGACGCAAACAGCAAGTTCGGAAAGGTTGTGGTCGGGGGGCACAAAACAGGTTGTGCTGTCCAGAAGGAGGCGGCAGTGTGCGTGTCGGACAAGGCGTGCGTGTGGGACAAGGTCGCCACGGTTTGCAAGGAGTCCGTGTGCTACCCGCTGTGCACGGAGACGGACTGCAAGAAGAACCCTTTGTGCGCCTGGAACACGACAGAATGTGTCCAGAAGCCGCCCGGCTGCCTCGCGAAGGACCAGACGCAGTGCAAGGCGGACAAGACCTGCCTGTGGGACCCGCTGTGGGCCGACAAGTGCATCGACAACCCCTGCCTGCCTCCGACGAAGGAAACCGACTGCCATGCCGTGGGTGTGACGATGCCGGTGCCGTGCGACTCGCCTGCCGCAGACCCCGACTTCTGCAAACTGGATGTGTGCCAGTTCGACGCAAAGAAGCAGCCGTCGTGCGAAGTGAAGAAGTGCCTGCAGGTGTCGAAGGACACATGCGAGAAGGAGCCCGGATGTGTGTGGACCGGGAAGCTGGCCTCCCCACCTGCGACGGTGTCTCCCACAGACAAGGTGAACATGTGCAGCCCGAAGCCGTGCTCCCACACGCAGCAGGCAGACTGCACGAAGGACCCGCTGTGCAAGTGGGACAGCACGAACAAGTGTGTTGTGACGGACGAGTGCAAACGCCACACAGACGAGCTGAAGTGTGACAAGGACGCGAAGTGCCATTGGGATGTGAAGGGATCGCCGGCTGTCTGCACTGAGACCCCGTGTGCGAAGCACACATCGCAGTCCCCGTGCGACACGGACGCGAAGTGTACGTGGACGAAGGTGAACACGGTGGACGTGTGTGTCCCCAAGACGTGCGACCACCACAAAGAGCGGTGTCCGTGCCAAGCCGACAAGGACTGCGTGTGGCACCACGGGCCACAGGGTGGCTTCTGCACCATCCCGAAGTTCAACACGTGCCCGGACCTGGACATCGCATTCGTGCTGGACGGGTCGGGTTCGATGCGCCGCTCCTTCGGTCGCCACCCGCACGGCTTCTACGGGCTGATGGAGCTCCTGCGTGAGTGGATGGTGACTGTGCCGCTGACGGGGGACGACCACACGGCGGGGGCAGCTGCGAAGACCAACACAGGCGCGTTCCGTATGACCTTCATCCAGTTCTCGATGGCAGAGGCACGCCCGGACCAGGACCACCCTGTGGGCTGTGCTGTGGGGCAGTGCACGAACGGGCTGCTGTCCGGCAATCGTGATGAGCTGCAGGGAGACATCACCTGGCACGAGGACAACTACCAGGCGCAGTGGACGTACCTGCACGACGCGCTGATGGACGTTGCGGACCACACCTTCCTCCCGACGCAGAGCCCCCCCGGGCGCCAGCACGTCGTCATCATCATTGCCGACGGTGGGATCACAGACATCGACGGCGATGCATGCTGCGAGACGCAGTGCGGGGATCCCCGCTGTGTGGACCGCCGTTGGAAGCCGACGTATCCCGGAATCCTGAACGAAGCGCAGACGAAGCTGCGGTCTGAGGGCGTGACGGTGTTCGGGATTGTGATGCGGCGCTTTGACTACCACACCTTCCAGGACGACAACGCACAGACGAAGCTGACCCCGCTGGTGAGCAACCCGCGTGGCGACCACTTCATGAACCTGATGCTGGACGAGATCCCGTCGAAGGTGCTCAACACGTTCTGCGACCCGAACAGCAAGTTCGGGAAGAAGGTCGCCCAGGCGCCGCCGACATGCAAGGATCTGAAGACGGTGGCGAACTGCTCGTTGGACACAGCCTGTGTGTGGGATGCCACGAAGCTGAGCTGCGGGGAGTCGGAGTGCTACCCGCTGTGCACGAAGGCCGACTGCGACACCAACACGAAGTGCTTCTGGGGCGGCAAGGAGTGCAAGCTGACGCCCCTCACGCCGGCTCCCGCCACATCCGCGCCCTCCACCGCAGTTCCGCCCACCCCGCTGCCAGCAACCCCCGCTCCTCCGACGAGTGCTCCGGCTACCCCCGCCCCTCCGACACCAGCGCCGGCCACTCCCGCACCGCCCACGGCTGCACCGCCCACACCTGCCCCGACACCGGTGCCCACTCCGGAGCCGCCGATTGACGAGTGCAAGGATGCGGCGACGAGCCAGGTCTGCAAGGCGAAGGCGCAGCTGTGCCGCGATCCCGACCACAAGAAGAAGGGAGACTGGGAGTGCCTGTGCCCGCCCCCGAGCAAGGTGCTGGCAGTCGGGAAAGCCGTTGCCGACTGCAGCTTTGACGAGTGCAAGCAGAAGGACGTGGTGTGCGTGCAGCAGGGCCAGAAGTGCAAGGACACGGATCTGCTGAAGAAGGACACGTGGCAGTGCGAGTGCGTTCCCCCGCAGACGGGCACGCCAGCGCCCATGACCCCCGCGGTGTGCAAGGACCCGCCCGGCGACTGCGAGGTGAACGGGGCGACGTGCCATGCGGCAGGGCAGACCTGTGTGGCCGGGGCGAATGACAAGGATGGGAAATTTGAGTGCGCATGCATGCCCCCGTCGAAGGGGGCGAACGGGGCCAACGCCCCGGCACAGTGCGTGTTGGACGAGTGCAAGGATGTGTGCCCGACATGCGCTAAGACAAAGGCGGCGGGGACGAATGTGTGCGAGGCTGCCGGGCAGGATTGCGAGGACCTGAACACGGGGCATGCGAACCTGCGTGACTGGCGCTGCAAGTGCAAGCCGCCGATGGTGGGGGCGAAGACGACCGCGCCTGCGGACTGCACGATGGACGAGTGCAAGGTGAAGTGCCCGACGTGCGCTGACACCGGGAGCGGCAACATCTGCACCAAGGCGGGCCAGACGTGCGTGGAGCACGATGTGCGCAACACCTCCGACTGGGAGTGCGTGTGCGTGGACCCGAAGGTGGGGCGCGCACTGACCGCGGTGGCGACGTGCACAGAGGACGAGTGCCGTTCGAATGAGAAGGTGTGCGTCGCGGCAGGGCAGACGTGCATCGACACCGACCCCACAAAGGCAGGGAGCTGGAAGTGCCAGTGCCCCCCGCCGTCGCAGACGGTGTCCCTCGGTGCCGCGGCCGTGTGTGAGGAGGACGAGTGCAAGGTGGAGGAGAACAGGAAGAAGTGCGCAGACGTCGGGCAGACATGTGTGGACCCCGATCTGAAGACGAAAGACAGCTGGGAGTGCCACTGCCCCCCGCCGAGCACTGGGAAGCAGCGTCTCGGGGCTGCAGTGCCGTGCCAGCTGGACGAGTGCAAGGTGGTGTGCCCAACATGCGCGTCAACGAACAACAACACGGCGGCAAACGTGTGCGAGGCGAAGAACCAGATCTGCCACGACCCGATCACGACAGCGGCGAGTGTGAGCGACTGGACGTGCACCTGCAAGGGGAGTGCCAAGTCTGCCGTGACGGCGCCTGTGGCACAGTGCCAGGAGGGGAAGGACGAGTGCGTGGAGTACTCATCGGCGGTGACGTGCGCCCACGTGCCGCGCTACACGAAGGACGGGTGCCTCTGTGCGTGCGGGTGGACGGCGACCTTCAAGGACCACACCGGGAAGCCGATCCAGCTGCCTCCTGGCCCCGGGGCGTCGAAGCCGTGTGACACGGGGTGCTGCAACCCCCAGGCGGACCCGTCGGGGGACTGGTGCTACCTTGCTGCCGACGACTACAACAAGAAGAAGCCGCAGTGCAGTGCCCGCCGCCAGTCCTGCATCGCGGCAGGGCAGGTGCCCGCGGACGGAGGGAAGCCGTCGGCACAGAAGCCTGTGCCTGGGATCCCAAGCGGGCAGAGCAACAAGTGCACGGAGAAGGGGCAGCTCTGTGTCGACCCGAACAAGCTCGCCACAGACGACTGGCAGTGCAAGTGTGTGCCGCCGAAGACCGGTGCGCCGGGCATGCAGGTGCCGGCCGTGTGCGTGGAGGACGAGTGCACAGATCACGCTGCGGTGTGCCTCGCCATGAACCAGCGGTGCGTGGACCCCAACACGGCGAGCAACAACGACTGGTACTGCGAGTGCACCGTGGGCCCTGCAACGAAGAAGGTGGGGGGTGTGGCTGTGTGCGTGCTTGACGAGTGCACGGAGGTGTGCCCGACGTGCGCGACCGACAACTCGACAGACGTGTGCGCGGCTGTCGGGCAGGTGTGCGAAGACCCGAAGCAGACGGACACCTCTCTCGGGGATTGGGTGTGCAAGTGTGCGCCCCCTTCTGTGGGGTCCAATGTGGGTGGGCCGGTGGCGCGTTGCATCCTTGATGAGTGTGCTCTGGCGTGCCCGACGTGCGCATACGACGCGACGGCGAAGAAGACCGTGTGCGAGAAGAAGGGGCAGACATGCGAGGACCCGAACAAGGATGCCGCATCCACAAACGACTGGAGATGCAAGTGCCCACCGCCGTCGCACACGCTTGCTGTCGCCAACCCAGCTGTGTGCGAGGAGGACGAGTGCGAGGCGAACGGGAAGGTGTGCCTGAAGGGGCAGCAGTGCGTCGACCCTGACCAGCTGAAGAAGGACGACTGGTACTGCGAGTGCGTGGCGCCCGCTAAGGGGTCGCAGGTGAAGGGACCTGCTGTGTGCGAGCAGGACGAGTGCAAGACGAAGGGGTCTGTGTGCGCCAAGGCGGGCCAGACATGCAAGGACCACGACGTGAAGAAGCTCGGCAACTGGTTCTGCGAGTGCATCGCACCCGACAGGGGTGTGGCGGGGGCGCAGAAGCCTGCCAAGTGCCTGCCGCCGGATGTCTGCAAAGAGGGCGGCGAGGCTGTGTGCAGCGTGGCGGGTCAGCACTGCGAAAAGGCACCGGGCGGGACGAAGTTCCAATGCGCATGCATCGCCCCGTACACCGGGGCTGCTGTGGTCGGCAAGACGGCGGTGTGCACGCTGGACGAGTGCGCCACGGTGTGCCCCAGCTGCCAGAAGACCAGCGCGTCGCAGAAGAAGGGCGTGTGCGAGCTGCACGACCAGGTGTGCGAGGACCCCGACAAGACGAAGACAGGCGACTGGGTGTGCAAGTGCAAGCCGCCTGCCCGTGGGAACGCGCTGGTCGGGGCTGCCGCGGTGTGCGTGCTGGACGAGTGCAAGGAACAGTGCGCGACCTGCGAGAAGGACGTGTGCAGTGCGAAGGGGCAGACGTGTGTGGACCCCAGCACCAGCCCGCTGCACGTGAGCGACTGGATGTGCAAGTGCCCGCCGCCATCGACAAACTCGCGGACAGGTGCGCCTGTGCAGGAGTGCATGTTTGACGAGTGCACGCAGCACACCACCGCATGCGCAGCAGCCGGGCAGGTGTGCGTCGACCCCGACACAAAGAAGACGGGCGACTGGGAGTGCCACTGCCCGCCCCCCGCGTCGGGATCGGCTTCAAAGGGGCCGGCAGG
This sequence comes from Rhynchopus euleeides, assembly GCA_963210315.1. Lineage (NCBI taxonomy): Eukaryota > Euglenozoa > Diplonemea > Diplonemida > Diplonemidae > Rhynchopus > Rhynchopus euleeides. The sequence continues at coordinate 2,355,903 of OY723245.1, forward strand.
TACGTGCACCCTGAACGAGTGCACGGCGCAGTGCCCGACGTGTGCCGACAGCGGGAAGGGGAACGTGTGCCTGCTGGACCAGCAGGTGTGTGTCGACCCCGACCACGCCACCCCGTCGAACTGGTTCTGCCAGTGCCCGGAGGGGTCGTCGTTCAAGGTTGGCGGGGTGGTGCCGAAGTGCATGCTGAACGAGTGCAAGGAGGTGTGCCCGACGTGCGCGGACAAGGGCGGCGGGAACATCTGCGAGCGTGACGGGCAGACATGCCACGACAAGAACACCGAGGCCTACGCGACGGGGGACTGGCAGTGCCGCTGCCCGCCCCCGCTGCAGGACAAGTTTGCCACCGCGGGGCTGGCGGTGTGCGGTCTGGACGAGTGCACGGAGAACGTGAACGGGACCATTCCCGGGGCCATCTGTGGGCAGGCGGGGCAGGCGTGCCACGACTCACACCTCGGTACGCTCGGCGACTTCGACTGCGTGTGCGTGAAGCCGCGCCAGGGGACGAAGACGGGTGGGCCGGCACTGTGCACAACAGACGAGTGCCTCATCCACGGGGACAAGTGCGGCAAGGCGAACCAGACCTGCATTGACAGGAACCTGACGGCGCTGAACGACTGGGAGTGCGTGTGCCCGCCGCCGTCTTCCAATGTGCAGCAGGGGGCGGTGGCTGTGTGCGAGGTTGACGAGTGCATGGACAAGCGGTACGTGTGCGAGGGAGCGAAGCCTGCGCAGCAGTGCGTCGACACCGACAAGCTGAAGGACGGGACGTGGGAGTGCCGGTGCGTGGCGCCGTCTTCGGGTTCGGCGGCTGGGAAGGCTGCATCCTGCCTGCTCAACGAGTGCAAGCAGCAGTGCGCGACCTGTGAGAAGGGCGTGTGTGCCGCCGCAGGGCAGACGTGCGAGGACCCGAACCCCTCTTTTGCCAGCCTGCACGACTGGTTGTGCAAGTGCGCACCGCCGTCGACACAGTCTGCAGTGGCAAACATCGCCGTGTGCTCTGTGGACGAGTGCGAGCGTGCGCGCCATGTGTGTGCGGCCGCGGGGCAGACGTGCGTCGATCCGAACAAGGCGGCGAACAGCCTGAGCGACTGGGAGTGCCACTGCCAGGCGCCTGCGAGCGGGAAGGCGAAGAAGGGCCTGGCGGTGTGCATCGTGGACGAGTGCAAGAGCCACGGGCACGTGTGCATCACCCACGGGCAGGTGTGTGCCGACACCCACAAGGGCGAGAAGAGCCTGAACGACTGGGAGTGCCTGTGCCCGGCACCCGAGGTGGGGCCCCCCGGGAAGCAGAAGGCGGCGTCGTGCAAGATGGTTGGGGAGTGCGAAGACCCGACGGTCAGCGACGTGTGCACGTCCGCAGGGCAGGTGTGTGATGACCCCGACAAGGCAAAGAAGGGCGACTGGCGGTGCCTGTGCCTGCCCCCGGCGACGGGCGCGCCGGGTGCGATGGCTGCAGCGGCGTGTGCACTGGACGAGTGTGTGTCGCAGTGCTCGACGTGTGCCGGATCTGCCTGCACTGACGCGGGGCAGACATGCGTCGATGTGAACAAGGACCCCCTGACTGGGCTGAACTCGTGGGAGTGCCGCTGCGTTGCGCCTGCGTCTGGGTCACAGGTCGGCGCTGCCGCCGTGTGCCAGGAGAATGAGTGCGACGTGCACCGGTCTACATGCGTGACGGCTGGGCAGGACTGCGTGGACCCGAACCCCAAGGTGCTGGGGGACTGGCGCTGCGAGTGCAAGGCGCCGGGCAAGGGGCAGTCGACAGGCTCCGTCGCGCAGTGCATGGTGGACGAGTGCGACGTGCACGGTGTGGTGTGCACGGCAAAGGGGCAGACGTGTGTCGACAAGAACACCGCCGCCTCGTCGCTGAACGACTGGGAGTGCCAGTGCGCTGCGCCGTGGGCGGGGAGTGCGGTGGCGGCGCCTGCGAAGTGCACGCTCGACGAGTGCACGCTGTACGGAGAGACGTGCCGCGGTGCCGGGCAGACGTGCGCTGACCTGGAGGTCGGGCTCGAGGGATTCTGGCGGTGCTACTGCCCGCCGCCGAACGAGAAGGTGTCGAGGGCGGGGTCACCTGCGCGGTGCACGGTGGACGAGTGCACGGAGGTGTTCGGGAACATCACCGCTGTGCTGGCCAAGGGGGCGAAGAACGAGTGCGAGAAGAAGGGGCAGACGTGCGTGGACCCCGACACGTCGTACAACCATCTCGGGAACTGGGTGTGCCAGTGCCCTGGGAGCAACCAGACGGCGGTGGCGAACCCGGCTGAGTGCGAAGTGGATGAGTGCTCCATTGACCAGAACAAGAAGGCGTGCGCGGCTGGGCAGCTGTGCGTGGACCCGAAGTGGACGACAAAGGACGACTGGGAGTGCAGGTGTGCGCCCCCTGCGGTCGGGAGTGCCGCGAAGGGTCCTGCGGTGTGTATGGAGGACGAGTGCGCACAGCACGAGAAGGACTGCCACGCCGTCGGGCAGGTGTGTGTCGATGCGGACCAGTCCAACAACGGGACGTGGGAGTGCCATTGCCCGCCGGGCGGCCCCATCGTGGCGCAGGCCGTGATGGGTGCGGCCGACTGCACGCCTCGCGAGAGCGAGTGTGCCGTGGAGGCGGTGCGGCGGACGTGCAGCGACAAGGGGCAGGCTTGCGTCGACCCCGACGTGCGGAAGCGCGGTGACTGGAAGTGCGAGTGCCTGGCACCGGCTGCGGGGACGGCAGGTATCGGCGCGCCGGCATTGTGTGTGCTGGACGAGTGCAAGGGGAACTGCACGACCTGCGAGAACGACGTCTGCAGTCAGGCCGGGCAGAAGTGTTTCGACCCCAACACGGACGGGACATCCCTGCACGACTGGATGTGCCGCTGCACGCACGGTGTGCAGGGGTCTGCGACGGCACAGGCGGCAACGTGCCAGCTGGACGAGTGTGCGACTGTGTGCACCACGTGTGCGGACCACGGCAAGGGCAACGCCTGTACCCGCACCGGCACGCTGTGCCACGACCCCAACCATGACGCGCGGTCGGTCAGCGACTGGATGTGCGTGTGCAAGCCCCCCGCCGTCGGGACCCGCACCCTCGGGATCCCTGTGTGCATCGTGGACGAGTGTGTGACGCTGCAGGGGGCGCCGCCCGCCTGTGACGCAGGGCAGACGTGCACCGACCCGAACACAGACCCCTCGTCGCTCGGGGACTACGTGTGCACGTGCCCGAAACCGCAGACTGGGGCCGGTGTGGGGCACGCTGCGCGCTGCGTGCTGAACGAGTGCAACAAGCCGGCGAACTTCCAGGTGTGCGAAAAGGTCGGGCAGGTGTGCATCGACCCGAGGCCTGTGCCCAGGTCGACGGGGGACTGGGAGTGCCACTGCCCGCAGGGCCATGTGTTCGAGGTGGCGAAGGTGGCAGCCTGTGTCTTGGACGAGTGCAAGGAAAGCTGCAAGACGTGCGCGAACAAGGGTGGCGGCAACGTGTGCACGCAGGCGGGGCAGTTGTGCGTTGATCCGAACACGGCGGTGGCTTCCACGAACGACTGGATGTGCAAGTGCAGCACAGGCGGTGCCACGGCTGTGGCCAACGTTGCCGTGTGCCAGGTTGACGAATGCGTCGACGTGACGAACTTCGGGGCGGTGACGTGCAAGGACTCGCCGCGTGTGACGACAGACGGGTGCGAGTGCGAGTGCGGTTGGAAGTACGCGGGGCTGAGCTTCCTGGGTGCGGGGCCTGGCATCGATTCTGAGTGCCACGCCGGATGCTGCAACCCGACGGGCCGTGCGGGCGGCGACTGGTGCATTGTGGCGGACACCGCGGCGAACAAGGCGAAGGGGTGCCCCGTGGGTGGGAAGAAGCTGGAGGACCGTATGCGCACATGCGCCCCGCCCGCAAAGACAACAAAGACGGCGTGCGGGTCGGGCCAGCTGTGCGTGGACCCGAACACGGCTGCGAAGAGCCTGGGCGACTGGAGGTGCGAGTGCGTGGCGCCTGCCTTCGGGGCGGCTGGGGTGAAGCAGCCTGCGACATGCGTGACAGACGAGTGCAAGGACAACGGGCAGGTGTGCGTCGCCGCCGGGCAGCAGTGCGTCGACGGGCCTGGTGTGGGGGACTGGAAGTGTGTGTGCCCGACAGGGGCGGAGGGCGAGAAGGCCACGGCAGTGGCAACGTGCACATGGCACGGGGAGTGTGTCGCGAACTCTGCGGTGTGCACCCAGGTGGGGCAGATGTGCTACGACCCCGACCCGAAGAAGGCTGGCGACTGGGTGTGCAAGTGCGTCGACCCCGCGTCCGGGGTGAGTGCGCGTGGGGGCCCTGCCGTATGCAAGCTGAACGAGTGCACGTCACAGTGCCCGACGTGTGCCGACAAGGGGGCAGGCAACGTCTGTGAGGCGGCAGGGCAGCGGTGTGAGGACGTGTCGACATCACCCGCGAGCCTGCAGGACTGGCGCTGCCTGTGCCCTGCAGGGCAGGTGGGGGTGCAGGCGCTTGCCCCTGCAGAGTGCCGCATCGACGAGTGCCTCGCAAACAACGGCCGCCTGGCGCAGGTGTGCGGGGCGGCGGGGCAGACGTGCGTCGACTCCAACACGCGGGTGGCGAGCGGGACAGGGGACTGGAAGTGCGTGTGCCCTGCCCCTGCGACAGGCGAGGCCACCGCGCGCCCTGCGTCGTGTGTGTGGGACGAGTGCCAGGACGACAAGGTCAGGAAGGTGTGCACCGATGCCGGGCAGCGCTGCGAGGACCCGAGCAAGGATGCCGCCAGCAAGAACGACTGGTACTGCCAGTGCGAGCGCACCGTCGAAGGCAAGCCGACGCTGACAAAGGTGGGCGCCCCCGCTGTGTGCAAGCCGAGCTCGTGGTGCGCGAAGTACGGGAAGGCGTGCACTGCACGCGGGCAGCTGTGCGTGACGGCCCCGCAGAAGACGACGGAGGGCCGCTGCGAGTGCGTCGCACCGCAGACACAGGCAGGTACACCGCTTCCCTTTGTCTCCACGACGGCGGTGGCGGCACAGTGTGTGCTGGACGAGTGCGCGGTGGTGTGCCCGACATGCGCAAATACCGGCAAGGGGAATGTGTGTCTGCAGGCGGGGCAGACGTGTGCCGAGGGCAGCACCGACCCGACGAAGACGCATGACTGGCGTTGCGTCTGCAGTGGCGGCAAGAAGGGGAGCGCTGTTGCGGCTGTGGCGGCCTGTACAAACAACGAGTGTGAAGGGCCAGGTATTGTGTGCACAAAGAACGAGCAGACGTGCACCGACCCGGACAGTGCTGTTGACGGGGACTGGTACTGCACGTGCCACACGCCTGCAGTGGGGAAGCAGCTGGCTGGGATGGCGAAGTGCACGCTGGACGAGTGCGTGCTGCACGAGCACACGTGCAGTGCGGTGGGGCAGACGTGCTACGACCCCGACATGTCGGAGGCGAAGCGGGGTGACTGGGAGTGCCACTGTCCGTCCCCCGCGACCGGAAAGGGTGTGGCCAAGGTGGCGGCATGCACGTACATCGGCGACTGCGCTGACAAGGCGGTCGCTGGTGTCTGCGAGAAGGCTGGGCAGACGTGCTACGACCCGGACGCAGCGACGGCCGGTGACTGGGAGTGCCACTGCGTGTCGCCACAGGTCGGGGACGTCAAGAAGAACGGCCCTGCGAAGTGCATGCTGGACGAGTGCCGTGCGACGTGCGAGTCGTGTGCGACGAAGCCCGGATCGCGTACGCACGTGTGTGTCGCGGCGGAGCAGCAGTGCGTGGACCCCAACACAGACCCTGCGGCCACGGGTGACTGGCGGTGCCGCTGTGCCGCGCCTGCCTTCGGGGAGCAGCGTGGCGCGGCAGCCGCGTGCTCAATGGACGAATGCTCTATCGAGGCCAACAGGCGCATGTGCGCGTCGATGCTGGACACGAAGAAGAAGCCGGTGCAGATGTGCGTCGACCCTGACAAGACGAAGACAGGCGACTGGGTGTGCCAGTGCTCGTGGCCGTATGTGGGGGCACCCGGGAAGCGCGAGCTTGCGGCTTGCAGTGTGGACGAGTGCACCGTGGAGAAGAAGTGGCTGCCGCAGGGGAAGGCAAACGGCAACGAGGTGTGCGCGAAGGCGGGGCAGCGGTGTGTCGACCCAAAGCAGGACGTGGATGCGCTGGGGGACTGGGTGTGCCAGTGCCTGGACCCGAACGACGGGAGCGCAATCGGGGGGACCGTCGCACAGTGCAAGACTGTCAACAACTGCACAAAGTTCGGGAGCCAGTGCGGGGAGGGGCAGATGTGTGTGGAGAAGAGCGGGGACTGGTACTGCGCGTGCCTTGCACCCCTGTCCGGCGAGAAGCTGAACGGGCGTGCCCAGTGCATCCTCGACGAGTGCAGTGAGAAGTGCGAGACGTGCGCCCAGCAGGGCCTGACCCACACGTGTGTGTCGGCCGGGCAGACCTGTGTCGACAGGAACACCGCCCCCAGCAGCCTGCGCGACTGGTCGTGCGAGTGCCAGGTGGGCACGGGGACGGCCGTCGGCGCACCTGCCGTGTGCGAGGTGGACGAGTGCGTGTCGAACCGCGTGGTGTGCGAGGCGGCGGGGCAGATCTGCGAGGACCCGAACAAGGGTGTGCAGATGAGCGGGGACTGGCTGTGCCTGTGCCTTACGCCTGCGTCCGGCTCTGCCGTGGCGGGGGCTGCGTCGTGCACGCTCGACGAGTGCGGGACGTACGGGCACGTGTGCGCTGCTGCCGGGCAGACCTGTGTGGACCAGAGCACGTCCCCGGCGAGCCGTGGGGACTGGACGTGCCACTGCCCGGAGGATGCGAAGGGGATGATGGTCGGCGGCGTGGCGACGTGCACCTACACAGGCGGGTGCGACTTGGAGGCGAACCGCGGGGTGTGCGCTGCTGCCGGGCAGAAGTGCGTGCAGGGGGCTAACGTGACAGATGCCAGCAGCTGGCGGTGCGCGTGCCTCGCCCCCTTCCACGGCACACCGACCGAGAAGGCGGTGGCGACGTGCATTGTGAACGAGTGCGACGACATCTGCCCCACGTGCGCCCGCACAAGCAGGAAGGCCGTCAATGTGTGCACGGCTGCGGGGCAGGGTTGCACCGACCCCGATATGGCCATGGACAAGCTCAATGACTGGACGTGCCAGTGTGTGGCACCGGCCACCGCGACAGCTGTGGGCAAGCCTGTCGACAGGTGTGTGGTTGACGAGTGCAAGGCGGCGACACCCACAGGGGCACTGACGTGTGCGCACTTCCGCAGGTACACCCTTGATGGGTGCGAGTGTGCGTGCGACTGGCAAGCGTCGTCGGAGAGCGGGCTGCTGGGCACGGGGCCTGGCTTCTCGAAGCCGTGCCACACGGCGTGCTGCAACCCCGACCGGTCGGCGGACGGTGACTGGTGCTTTGTGGCTGACACACCGTTCAACAGGCAGAACCCGAAGTGCGTGGCCAAGCAGCGCAAGACGTGTGCGGCTGGAAGCGTGCCTGCGCCTGCAGGAGCGCCTTCGCCGAAGTACGAGAACGTGTGCGCTGAGAAGGGGCAAATGTGTGTCGACGTGGACCTGTCCCCGACGGTGCTGGGCAGCTGGGAGTGCAGGTGCCCGCTCTCCGACAGCAAGAAGCAGATCGCCCCAGCTGTGTGTGGTATGTCAGCTCAGTGGCGTCGTGTGTGCCAAGGGTGTTTGTGGCAGATGCCTGTTGGGGTTTTTTCTTGTCGAAACACGCATCCTCTTCGAACGAACTCGACATACCCAGGGCAGGGTGTACACACTGTCATCGTGTCACAATTTGTGCCACAAGGAGGGGGTGCATGTTCGTGTAATTTTGTTGTGAAAAAGTGACACGTCGCACCACACTACACCGCACCACCACACCACAGATGTGGATGAGTGTCTGAACGTCACCGTCTGCCTGACGGCAGGGCAGACATGCCGCGATACGAACCAGGCAAGCGGGTCGCTCGGGGACTGGGAATGCGTGTGCCCGCCCCACGCGACTGGCAGTAAGAAGGGTGCGGTGGCTACCTGTGGTATGCGATGATGCGTGTGTCAGTTGAGTTGAGGTCGCCTCGGCGTCTGGGCGTTGTGCCATGTGGCTGGTGCTTTCGACACACGCCCACCCACCCACCACAGCTCACGGCGACGGAGACGAGTGCAAGACCCACGCAACCGCCTGCAAGGGCGAGGGGCAGTACTGCTACGACCCAGACACAGCAGCTGCTGGGGACTGGGAGTGCCGCTGCGCCGATCCGGCGACGACTGTGACGAAGGGGGCACAGGGCCCTGCGACGTGCCAGCTGGACGAGTGTGCGGCGAAGTGCCCGACGTGTGCCGACAAGGGCGACGGCAAGGGCTTTGCCTGCAAGGGTGCTGGGCAGCGCTGCGTGGACCCGGGGATGGCACTCACGCAGGTCGGCGACTGGCAGTGCGAGTGTGTTGCGCCAGCGAAGGGAGCAGCCGGTGTTGCGGCACGTGCCGTGTGTGGTATGACCCGCTCCTCCCTGTTGCACCCTCCCCACCTCCTCCTCACACAGTGCACGATGAGTGCCTGCTGGTTGCGAACGCCAACGTGTGTGGTGCTGCCAGCCAGGACTGCGTTGACCCTGACCAGAGCGAGACGAGTCTGAACGACTGGACGTGCGTGTGCAAGGCCCCCCAGACGGGTAAGGCTCTGACAGCTGCAGCCAACTGCACCTGGGATGAGTGCCTGGACAGCAGCGTCGCGCGGACGTGCAGCGCCGCTGGGCAGACTGTATGTTGCAAGCGGGGGGCATGCGTGTAGGGATATATGTAGACAAATGGATGCGACATACGTGCTTGTCTTGTGTGCTATGCATACACGGCCACAGTTTAGCGGATAGTGGAATGGCAGAACATAGTCTTCGCCAAAACCATAGCGTTTCGAATGATTTTTCATGCACCAACGATTTCAATATGATTTGGTTTTACCCTCACCGCCTGTGTGGGTGCGATTGTTGTGGCGTCACACCTCACACCTCACCCCCCCCAGCTTTCACAGTGCTATGACCCGGACATGCGTGCATCCACAACCGGTGACTGGAAGTGCCGCTGCCCGAACCCATCGACTGGCGAAGGCGCAGGAAAGCCTGCCACATGCACCTTCACCGGCGAGTGCGCCACCCCCGAGATCGCAAGCGTGTGCACGTCGCGCGGGCAGACATGCGTGGACCCCGATGTTGTGAAGACAGGCGACTGGGTGTGCCAGTGCGTGTTCCCACAGACGGGGGTGAATGGACTGAACAAGGCTGCAAAGTGTGGGACGAATGAGTGCACCGTGCAGTGCCCGACGTGCGAGCGCGGGGCGTGCGCTGCGGCCGGGCAGGTGTGCGAGGACCCGGACCCGTCGAAGGAGGGCGACTGGGTGTGCAAGTGCAGGGCCCCGCAGCTCGGGACGCCGGCGGTGGGCAAACCTGCTGCCTGTGTGGGTGTGCAGTGCACCGACATGTCCACGGAGGGCGCCTGCACTGCCGAGCCGCAGTGCGTGTACGATGGGGTGCAGGGCGTGTGCGTGTCGCGTGTGGTGGTCCCCGGGTGGAACGTCACAGAGACCCTCACTCTCACACTCAACGAGACGGAGGACCTCCGTGCTGCGACTGGCGACGGCGACGACGACTGCGTGCTGTGCTGGCTGCTGCCGCTTCTGCTGCTGCTGTGCTGCTCTTGCTGCCTCCTCGCCTTCCTGGCCATGCGGAGGCGCCAGCAGCAGAACGAGGCCGAGGACGAGAAGTGGAACAAACAGTTCGAGGCGGAGGTGGAGGAGGGGGACGGCGAGGAGAACCTGGGGATGCGCAGCCCCTCGGCAAGCGGCGATGCCCACGAGTCCCTGCTGACAGAGGAAATGGCAGAGAACAGGAAGGACGACAACGACGATATCTAGAGCCGTCCCTGTGCCGCCAGAAGCCGCTGTGCTGGGAAGGCAGCTCTGCGCGTGTCCTGCACCGAGAACCCTCGGTGGTGAGGCTGCGCGCTGTTGTATTCGTATTCCTGTATTCTTTTTATCGTTTCGATTACTCTGCAGAGAGTATTTCATGTGTTTTTCTGTGTGAATGAACCCTTGTTGTTATACTGTTACTATTATCGGGTATCTGTGCGTGTCTTTTCTTTTCTGTGTGTTTGCCGTTTGAACTTTTATGCGTGCCCGAGTTTCCTTTTGCCTTTATTACATTCACTGCCACACCGTGACTGCCCCCGCTTTTTTTTTGTTTGGGGCATTCCTTCCTCTGTTCTGCAGAGTTATCCACAAGTATCAACACAAACTGACGCATGGCCCCTGATGTGCCACTGCGACTCACTGCGCGTCATCACGAGCATCGTATTATCTTCAACACAACTCCATTCGTGCGTGTCAGCGTTTGGTCCTCGCCTCTTCTGCACCCCCTTCACGGGGGTTGCTCCGAGGTTGCGTGTGTCGAGGTACCACACGTCTGAGGCTTCTTGTTCTTCCCCATCCCAATCCATACCCCCTTGTCCTTCGACCCTTGTCCCCCCCATGGCTTATCAAGGCTTCCCTTCCTGCCTGTTCCCTTCAATAGCAACGGTGCTAAATACCCCGTTGTTGACCTGCCGCACGCACCCCCACAGGGTTCCGTGCATGAAAGGTCGTCGCCCCTGACATGTGTGCGTGATGTGTGATGCATGGTGCGTGTCCCTCGAAGAGGAATCAGGTGCTGTTTGTGCAGCTGCTTGCATCGCGCTTCGGTTGCCTGGCACGGATGCCTGGTCTCCCCCTCCCCCCCTCAGTGCGTTTCCCCTTGTGCGCTGTTGGAAGAGTATCCAAAGGGGGCCTTCGCTCTGAAGCGCGGGACGGTGGCCCCCTCCCACTTACGGTGGCATAGTTTGGCAGAGGCGAGGTCCCATTGCTCCAAGACTGGTGGTGTTTTGTTGCATCTCCGAAAAAGCAAGCGAAAACTAACCCTGGCCCACGTGTTAGTGTGGTGGTGGCGGTGCAGGAGGGTGCGGCAAAGACACAATGTTTCTGCGCATCAGCCCTGTGTGCTCACACACGATCCGTGGGTGGTGGACCCGCTCGATGTATGCTCCCGTGTCACCCATTCCCATCATCCCACACAGCCACACGGAGTGCAGTGTGCCTGGAGCACACTGCACCTCGTGGTGTGCCCCTTTTGACCCTCGCAGTTTTGCGTGCGTGCCTTGCCCTTTGAATTGGAACACCGCCGAACATTTGGCCCGCACTTTCTGCACCAGGCTGCCTGCAAGGGGAAGCCGTCGAAGCAACTCGGCCCCCTCGTACGGCAGCCGCGTGCGAAGATGACGGGCCAGACAAGAATCATCATTGTGGTGCCAATGTGCGTGTGCATCAGGACAAGCGAACCTGCAGCCAGCAGGAACTCTGTCGCAGGGCCCCTCTGGCTTTGGTGCTGCAGCTGTTGCATACCCGTGTCCCCTTGCCCCCTCCCTCCCCACCCGCCCCCGACCTCCGCTGCACAATCCGCTCTCGAGTGCGAGGGAAACCACCCTGCCTGGCCCCCTTGCGCCGTACACCACGCCACGCCCCCTGCATAGGTCTGTCAAAAGGCACAACACGCTGCCCTAAATGGGTCTGCTGACTGCGTGACAGCCACACCCCACCCACTCCCCCACCCCGCCACCATGTCGAGCGTCGGGAAGGAGCTGGTGCCGGTGCCGCCTGCCGGCTTATCGTATGTCATCAGCCGCGCTGTGAGTGAGAGAGTGAGTTCATCAAGAGCAAGTGCTCGGTGTGTGTCTGCACTCCCTTGTCAAGATTCACGTGTGTGGGTGGGTGAGTGCCCCACCCTACCACCCGGCTGCCCCCCGGGGTGGCATAGGTGGCATCGATTGCATTCCCTCACCCCCACGTCGCATCACCACACCCTTCACAGGTTCAACCCACGCGGTCCGAGGCAGATTGGAAAGAGCCAGACCAGCCCAAAGCAGCCTGCTCTCTTGCCTGCCATTCGCGACAGCACGAAGTGCCGCAGCGCATTGGTGCCGCGTGCCAAGGTGGCCGAGTCGCACAGCCCACGCGGGGCGGAGCGTTCCCTGCTGACGTCGCACGACCTGAAGTCCATCGCCGGCTACATCGCCAACAACCAGAACCTCCCCTTCCAGCACCGCAGGGGCGATCTGAGGAATCTCATCCCCAACAGCCCTTTCAAGAAGGCGTCGGACCCTGCCGACACCGAGACGGGGCTCAAGCTGGCAGGGCTGCTGCCGCTGGAGTCGAGCATCGATGTGCCCATCCGCTTCGAGCCCCCCGATGAATATCACGCGCCCCCCCTGCAGGACCAGAAGCCCACCGCACCGCCTATCCAGCAGCTCTTCGCCTTCATGAAGGGGAGCACATTCCTTGCGCCGAGGCACGAGGGGCTTGAGGCCTCCCAGGCCCCGAAGCACACGCCGAGGGGGAAGCCTGCAGGGTTCAAGCCCCTCGACCCCAAGGATTACATGCTGCGCGCCCTCACGTCGCGCAGGGCAGGGCAGCGGAAGCATGAGGCAATAGCGTATTTCAACACCGCATGCCTGGCGTATTCCAGGACAGACTTTGAGAAGGCGACAGAGCTGCTCGCCAGGACGGTGTCGATTCTTGAGAAGCTGTCTGACAGGAGGGGGCTCACCGTGGCACACAACCTGATGGGTGTGTGCTTCTGCAAGCTGCAGCGCTATAAAACCGCGATACACCATTTCAAGAAGCAGGAGACGCTGTGCGGGTCATACGGCAAAGCCGTTGCGCAGATCAACCTCGGAGTTGCCTACAGCGCCTTAGGAGAGCGCGCCTATGCTGTACACGCGCTGATGGATGGCCTAAACAACAGCCGGCAGACGCAGGACATGTGTGTCGAGTCGCTGGCCCTCGGCAACCTCGGTCTGGCCTTCCTGCGTGTGGGCAACCTGCGTGGGGCGCAGGAGAACCTGGAGGCCTGCATGGAGCTGTGCTCCCTGAGTGGCGATGAGACAGGTGCAGCCGCCTGCCTCCTGCTGCTGGGAGAGGTGTACTCCCTGGCGAAGGACCACCAGCGGGCACAGTTCTACTTCACAAATGCGCTGAAGGTGGCTGTGGACGGCGGGGTGAAGGATGTCGAGCATGTCGCGCGAGTTTCCCTCGGGATATCACGCGGCAATGACTACTACGTTGAGTATGTCCCCAACGGCTGTGGATGCTGGACCATCTTTTGCTGTGTTTGCTGCCCCCTCCTGCAGGTGATTTGCTGCATGTGTCTGCAGGCCAGCCATCCATCACCTTCTCTTCTTACAGGCGCTGCACGGAAGTCGCGAATACGATCCACTCTCCAGTGAAGGGTTGAAGCAGTGTAGGGTGTAGGGTGCGGCTCCCGCCGCCCTCAGGGGGGCGCGGTGGGTCGTGGTGGTGGTGGTGGTGCTCTTCGGTGGAGCCCTCCACCGCCCTGCCGCAGGGCGTCTCTTGCCAGAGCCGCTTTGCGCGCCGGCCCCCCGCGCCCCCCTCCTCCGTTATTTAGTCCCCCCAAAACCCCCCCCAATTCGTTGCTCTTGCTTCACCCCACCCAGCCGACAACCAAAAGCTCCCAGCCACCCCCTCCCCCGCCAGCGCCCCACCCCCGTTGTCTCTCTGCTCTCACCCCTCATGCCCCCTCTGGCCGACTCGTCAACACAGCAACCGCTGGCCACCCCCACCAACCCCCCCCACCACAGGGCTTACCGCGGGCACCAGCCCAGGCGCTGCCCATGTGGGAGCTCGACTCCGATGCTGTCATCCGCAGCCACACAGCAGATTCGGCGCTGTCTGAACTGCCACCCCCGCCTGTCCTTTCCGCAAAGGCCTCTTGCACCTACACGGAGGTGCCGAGGGTGAGCGACACCAGCGACACCAGCGAGGGAGAAGCGGCGACGGTGCGGACGGTGCAGCGGAGGTGGTGGTGCGTGCCTCCGGGGCTGCACGCCATCCGCCGGTGGTCGGAGCAGCAGCTTGCCGCGCGATGCTTCAACCGATGGCGCCTCCTGGAGTATGCGCGTGCGGAGGACGAGCTCGTCGAGGCTGTGAGGCACCTGACGAAGCAGCGCAATGCCTACGTGATGCACATCTCTGCCCTCCAGCAGGAGTACTCCACCCTGATGCAGGAGCGGGACGCGTGGGGCGAAGCTGTGGCGCGACAACACCCCGAGGAGCCGGACAGGCCCCCCCCTGGCAACGCCCAGCCCCCTGCGCATCCTGCGCCTCACACCGCGGAGGCGGTGCTGCAGCGCATGCACCGGATGGACAAGAAGGTCCCCCGTGCCCTGCGTGCCACGCCGCTGTATTCCCCAGGGACGTGCAGCGGGTCTGCACGCACCGCCCGGACACGCACCCCGCGGAGAGATATCACCTCCCCCCCGCTGCAGAGCGCAGCGTCGCCCCAGGTGTTCGTTAGAGGGGATGTGCCGTCGCATCCGCATATTCCCTTGAAGCTGAAGTGAGAGGGTGTGGAAGGAGGGGGGGGGTGTGGTGCTGTGGTGGTGGTGGTGGGGGGGGGGGGGTTGTCCCCCCGGCGCTGTCGTGTATTCCGTATCAGCTTCAGCTTCTCCCACAGGAGCTCCGCTTTCTTCCGCCCGAGGCCTGCCGGCTGTTTTTTCGATTCTTTCGCTAGCCCCCGCCCCCCCCCCCCTCCAGTTGTCACGGCGTGGCGGGGGGGGGGGAAATGATGTTGCCTTTCTGTCATGTTTGTAGACTATTTTGCCTTTATTGGCGTAGAGAGATGGGGGGGGGGGGCTGCACCGTAGAGAGTAGCCCCGTTCCCCCGAATATTGGTTGGCGGATCGGATCCGGCTTTTGTTGTATGGGGAGCAGCCATCGCATCGAAGCTTGTTGTGGAGGGAGAGAGCGTGTGAAGTCCTTTTCCTTTTCGAATGGCAGAGCCACGCACTCCTTACCCCCACACCCCACCCCACGCCCGGCCCACGCCCCCTTTACTCCAGCCTGCAGTGTTCGTGTGTTGCGTCGTATCATATCATCAGAATCCTAAATCACCCCACGCCCGACAGGAGCTCAAACACATTCGGTTCTGTTTTGAAGCTGTCCCTTGAGGGTGCTCTGTCGAAACCAACGCCTTAACGAACCCCTCTTCTGCTGAGGTGGTTTTTTTTCCCCGCTTGCAAGCACATTGCGTACACCGGCGCCTTTTTTTTGGCAATGTGCCGTGTTGGCCGATCCGCATAAAGAAGGTGCGTTTGCCTCACATACGTTACCCCGCCCCCACCCCGGACTCCGTAGTCCCGAGCACCCCGCACGCTCGGTCTCTCGGAGGCGAGTGCACCGAACGAAGGGGAAGGTGTGACCCACACACCTTCACTTTTATCTGGAGAAATTGCCCACCCCGCCCCACCGATCCTCTCTTCCTCCTCCCCACCCCCCACCCCCACCCCACCTCCTTCGAAACGCCAAATAAAGGTATCCAGTCCCAAAAAAACAATCTGAGCGGAACAGGTGGTGTGGCGGGAGTGGGCAAAAAAAAAAGAGCATATCGGCTGAACGTCGTGAACTCCCACACACACACACACACACACACACGCACACCCCCCACTCCCTGCAAAAAAAAATCACCCAAACGCGAATTCATTCCTGCCACCCCCCAATTGCCCCCCCCTCTCTCTGTCTCCCCCTCTCCCTCTCCCTCCCGCTCTTTTCTTTCACCTAAACCCCCGGATCTCATCGCCGACCTGAGGGATGGGCTGCAACACTGCGGCGGCCCCCAGGTGCTCCATGGCCGCCACACAGCCCCCCCTCCTGCAGCGCCCTGCAAAGGGGGCCGCGGCGGGGTTCCACGGGGCGCTTCGTGCGGTGGTGACGTTGGCCGTGGCGGCATGCCTCTGCTCCGCAGCCCCTGTGCTCCCTGCGGCAGCCGCTGACACGCCCTCGCGCGACGCCTCGGTCGACGCGAGCCCTCTGCTCGAGATTCGTGCGGATGGCCTCGCCTGGGTGGCGGGCCTCGAGGCACAGCGCCTCGCAGAGTCGCGCGACGGCGCTTACATCGCTGTCTCAGGCGGGGGCCTGGTGGTGGTCTTCAGCGTTGCCGAGGCGCGACCCCCCGCAGCACCCCTGGCAGAGCTCGGCAGGGTCAACTTGGGTTCGGGGTGTGGGGCGCCGAATATGACATTCGTGGGCTCGCGTGCCGAACAGAGCACCATTGGGTTTTCACTGTTCGCAGCGTGCGGCTCTGCCGGGCTTAAGGCAATCGATCTGCTGTCGGAGCCTATCCGCGAGGTGCCGGAGTGGGGCGACAGCAGCATCCCCGCCGAGAGGTTGGTCCAGGCGAGCGGGCCCTACTTCGTGGCGAGCCTGCCGTCAGCAAGGAAGAAGTTCATCCTCTACAGCGTGTCAGCCGGCGCGGAGCCACGCTCCCTCGCAGAGTATACCGTGCTCGATTTCTACTGCCTCCAGCCCAACACGACAAACGGGCTCTACCTGGGGGAGGGTGACGGCGTCTGCTCCACCATATTCACGCCGGAGGGGCGGAGTGTCGGGACCTACCCTCTCTTCCAGGTGGTCAGCCTGAGCTTCTACCCCCACCAGTGTGGGTATTATAGGCGGTTTCTGTTCTGCCTGTACCCCGCGTCGATTATAGTGTATGAGGCGGACAACCCTGTGTACCCCATCAGGAGGCAGAACCTCAACAGGCAGTTCATGCTGGCGCATATGGCGATCTCCAATGGGTCTCTCTTTGTGGTCAACACGCGGCTGTTCCAGGTGATCGAGTTTTCCATTTCCGACACCGGGATGCTCTCGGAGGCCAACGTTGTTGGGTACAGCCGCGCCTACACGCCTGTAGGCATCGCTGTAGCTCAAGACGTTGCGCTGCTCCCTGCGCAGCGGGCAGCGGGTGCTGCTGCGGACCTGCCGCAGTCCGCTCTGCTGGTGTTAAACCTATTCCCCGAGACGCATGTTCCTGAGACAGCGCTGCCCGGAGGTACTTGGGCACCCCCGAGGACAGGCGTGCCTGTCGTGACGGCGGTGCCCAGCAGCAGTGCGCCACCCACCGGCAACCCCGAGTCGTCTGCCCCTGAGGTGGTGTTCCGTGAGACGCCCACCCCGCATCACTTGGATGTCGAGGAGTTCCAGCCTGCGGTGAACGGCAAGGATGTGGCGGGGTGGGTCGTGGTTGTCATCATCGCCTCAGCTGTGCTGCTCTGCGCCGCGGTGGTGCGGTGGTTCGCAGGGCGGTGCCTGCAGTCGGCACCGGGCGGGGAGCAGGAGGAGGCTGGGCCGGATCCGCCGCTGCAGCCTGCCATCTCTGATCCGGGTGCCTTTCCAGCGACGGGGAGCGGCACGGTCGACGTGCAGGATATCGAGCTGCAGGAGGTGGGCGGCACGGCTGACGGGAACTCGCTCTCGCCAACGCTGACAGTGGGGATAGGCACAACCGACAAGATGCTTGTGTAGGGTGTGGCGGTAGGCATTGCATCAAGAGCATGGCGTGGTCTGTTTGTGTGCTCTGCACTGTGACATCACGATTCACTGTGGGGTGTTTGTGGGGCGGCTATGCAAATGCAGGTTGTCCTCGCGGCCACTTCTCCCTGGCGCCAGGGGAAAAGTGCCTGGACCACCCCACCCATCCACACATATCGAATGCGAATTAGCGAATTGCTCCGCAAGAATGAGGCGTTCACCCTCACATCAGCACCACTGTGGGCGCTGCCGTGTTCGCCCAACTCGCCGAGTCTCGGGAAAAACCATGAGAAAACCAAGCGATGCAGCGCGAATAGTACAGTGTTTAAGATACTGTTACGAAAAACGGGGCTTAGCCCCGGTTTTTGAGATTTTGCCCCGAAAAACCGGGGGTGCCTCTTTTTTTTTTCTACCGGGATTTTTCTGAGATTCTGTCCGGGTACTATTCCAGGGTACTTTTTGGCCAGAGGAGGCCGGGGGCAAGAGCACAGTGCCCTGCCCCAGGGTTAGCCCGATGAACCTGTTGAGCACAAGGTGCACGTTGACTACATGCGGCGTGCGACTATGGAGCAGAATCAGCTGTTCGCTACCGTGGCCTCCGGCGGCTGGGGGGCTCCGCCCCCCAGACCCCCCTGTGCCGTCTGCCTGTCTTATATCCAACACCCTTTGAGGTCAATTGGGGATGGAATACAGACCACCCGGGAGGATGCAGGCAGCTCACAGAATCGTACGGTTACAAGGAACAGATGCTCACTACCGTGGCCTCCGGCGGCTGGGGGGCTCCGCCCCCCAGACCCCCCATGTGGCCTGTGCCTGTCCAGAACCAAGTCTGCAAGGGCAACCTGCGGTGCTTTCAACACCACCGCGCTCTCCCGAACGCCTTTCTCATCGACTGGCTCCTTCGCGTTGGCGCCAAGAAGGAGCGCGCTCCTCTCGGACCTGGCAGCGGCCCCCGCAGAGGAGCCACCCTGCCCATCCCAGTTGAGTGGCGTGGGGTGGGGTGGGGTTGTGGGAAGGGAAGCCCTTCCAGTTGGGGAAATGGCTGAAATTTTACCCCCGATTACCCCCGGTTTTCGGCGCGCAGCCCGGAACCCTATCTTTTACCCTGTGAATAGTAGCACGCGTCTTTTTTTTTTTACGCACACTTGTGAGCAGAAAATGTCACTTCACCACAGCCAAACGTGCTCCGCACACCACTAGCCTCCCCCATCACAGGAGTTGAGGTTTTGTGTGTGGAAGCGTCAACGCATCACAAACAATACGAGTAAAGAGCGGCTGTACTGGAGTGACATTTTTTTAGCTCGTGCGCACAAACAAAACCCGGACTCTTTCACTTCATAACAAGCAACATTCCGCCCTTCTCTTTGGCATTCCTTCCCTCTACGACGCGAGACTGCGCAGCGCCATCCTGTGCAATATATTGTCGCTCGCTTCCAAGACCACCATCACTTCTCAAATGCTATTGGGCGCTCTGAATATAAGGCGAACCTCCCTCGCAAATTTTAGGTGTGACCTACAACAACGCACCAAAGCTCTACGAGCCTAGAACAGCTCGCAACGGCAGCGCTGGAGGCGACATTCGAGTTTTTCTTACGGTAGCCACAGCACCTCACACCCCTCGACCCTGGGGCACAATGTAAAAGCATCCCTGGCGGTGAGGCTCGCAGCCCCGAGGGTTGTGGCGCCACTGCTCTAACATAAGTTCTAAAGGAACGAAACGTGTGTGGCCTTGCGCAAACCTGTTATTGCAGCAAGCCCCCTGTGTTGGCCGCAGTCCGCACACCTCCCCCCACAGGGGGTGCGGAAGCGGTTCTCGTCGTAAAACAAGAAAGTCTTTCAGTCTCGGGGAACCACAGGTCAAAACAAACTGCAGCTTGTTTGGCTTGGCTTTTCATCTTTTTCTCGGCAAGAAACCGGCAAAAATAAATAACTACTGCATCTCAACCTCTCCAAACCACTGCCCACGCCGCGCTTTACGTTGTGTGGGTGCTAGCCCACGAGGGGCCCGTGGGGGAACCGCCCCCACGATTGCGATTCAGTTGCTCGTCGAAAAGCGTGCCCAATCTTTCCCGCTCAAAACGGATCCCACAGCGGACGACGGAAAGGCAGGGATGAAGCGCGCGAGGGATCTTTAGGCGCGGATGCTTCAATGCGAATGACTGCCTGCCTTCCTGCGCATTCCTCGAAGGCAGTGTAGGGGGGGTGTGGAGCTGTCATCAGGATCAGTGCATAGGGTCCGTGCTCTGCACTCCTTGCGATTGATATTTGCGCGTGTGTCTGTGTGCTGAGGCTGCCCCCAGAAAGGACGCCGTGGGTTCTTTTATGATTTGTTACGCACAGTGCCACGGCCCTTTCTTTTCTCTCGCATGGGAGAAAAAAAGCGCCATTCTGCTCAACCAGTGTTCGACACATCAATCCCCTTCAGAAGGGCGAGTGGTGGAGGGTGTGGGGGAACACGCGTCAAGAAAACAGAGTTTCCCAGGAGGGGGTGGAGTGGGGAGAGGTCGGCCCTCTGCCTGTGTCAGCAAACAGTGAACCCGGTTGTTGCGGCACCTACATTGTTAGGGTGCCCCCGCTGTTTCGCACTTTTAGGGGAGGGTGGCGGGGGATGCAGGCAAAACACACGCCCGCACTGCTCGAGAGTGCTGGGAGGGACTTGATTTCCTTCCACTCTCGACAAGCATACCCAACGATGCAGAACAGGGGGCAAACGGTTTCTGTCTCCTTTTGGTGTGCCTTTGGAGAGGGGTGATCGCCAAGCGGTGCAGAAAAAAAATACCGGCGGATTCTTTGCCGTTGTTCTTCTCCCCGTTATTACATATGAGAAGAACATGCCGCCGAGGCCCCTCCCTTCTTAACTTCCGACTACTTCCGAAGGTTGCTGCTCCTGCTGAGTGTAGCGGGGACCCTCCCCCACTCATCCGAACCGAATTTATACGTTACTTCATACGGTGTCAATGTCACGATTCTCAGAACCAGCCACCGGAGTAGCCTCTGCTGCAGCCTCCCGTACCCTGCTGTCGGGTGTGTCCCTGGGCACCTGTGAAGGCTGCACGGGGGGAAAGCCATCCCGTTGGTAGGCGTGAGTGTCTCCGAACTCCACCTGTGAAGGGTGGGGTGGTGTGGGGTGTGCTGATGCCTTGTGGCCTGAAGGGTCCGATATGACCCTTCTGGTTCGGAGTGTCGCTCTGCACAGTGGGTATTGCATCAATATCGTGTATGTTGCGTTTTCGTCTCAATACAAACAGTTTCATGTGCGTATGGGTGGGTGTGGGGGGAGGGGGGGGGGGTGGGCCACCGCATGTCCGTATGGGTGGATAGTCGTCTCTTGCCTCCCATGAGTGACACAGCTGCGGGCAGCAGGGGCACCGGGATGTGCGCAACGCAGCGTCTCCCCCACTCCCCCGCACTCCTGGCCCCTCCCCGGCTATCCCATCCCAGCACGCTGGCGGTGCAGGTGTTCCGCCCATTGAAGTCACATTTGAAACCTGTGTGCAGCACGCCACATCCACTCACCCCCGCACCCCCACAGTGCCCGGGGGGGCTGCCAGGCGCAGTGGCGCGGGGCGGTCCTCTTGAGCATGACCGGGCGTCATGTGGTGGGGCACATGCTTCTCGTAAGCTGTGCGCTTCTCCCAGCGGTGCTTGCAGGAGGGGACGCTAGCGGGCCCGTGTATCTTGCCGGGACGTGCGCTGACCCGAACGCCACGCAGGCAGACTGCACGAAGAAGGAGCTGGCCCTGGGTAGCAACTTCGACTCGGTTGACGCCAAGAGTTGCGAGAAGACGTACGGGAGGTACCTGCTATTCGTATGTGACCTCTTCCCCATGGATGCACTGCGTGGGGGTGCGACTCTCCTCGGTTGAAGGTTTGTTCTATGCAGTCGTGTGTGTCAATACTCTGCTTGCACGAATGCGCAATGCGCATGCCCTGGGTGCCCATCACTTCCCCGCACTGCAGACCATTGATGACCCGGTGATGTGCCAGGAGGCCATCGGCAACGACACGGTGTACATCACCAATGTGTCGGACTCGACCCTTCCGCCTGGGTGTGGGTATTTCAACCACCCGCTGCTGGGCGGGGCAGTGGTGTACTACAATAAGTACAACAAGTCGTCTGTCTACTGCGACCCCTCCATATCCATCTGCATCTGCCGGAAGGAGCGGCGCAGTGTTGAGATCGGGACGAACTTTCTCTACCTCATGCTTGCGTTCATCGGTTTTGTCGGGATCCTCGCGCTGCTGACGTGGTTTAACTGCGTGCGCATTAGCAAATACGAGCGAGAGCGCATCAAGCAAATCAAAGCGAAGCTGGCAGAGCAGATCGGGCCTGGCGGTGCCGCCAGCACCCTCGCGCTGAAGCCCTTCGGCAACGATTGCGTGTCGCTGACATGGCGCTTCGGCACGACAGAGGGCGACTGCATTGAAGAGTACAAGCGGCAATACAGGGAACAGCACCCCGGCATCATCCAGGGCATCACGCGCCCCAAACCGCAGTGGTATGCCTGCGGCAGGGCCACACATAGTTGCACCAACCCCACCAAGCCTGCATCCGCCACTTCGGCACACACCCCCTTCCATCCCCCCCCACACCCCCACACACAGGGGCACCCAAGGGGCTACCGACGGGAGCTGGAAGTCGCAGAAGTCGGAGCCGCTCGCAACGCGTGTGGACATGCCTGAGGACAGCTCTCTCATCAACATGGATGGGGGCAACTTGGACAGCACGGCCCCCCGTGACGGGCAGTACGTGGATATGAACGTATGCGCCGTGCCAGCCCACCCCCCTGGATGGGTCCCACCCCATGCCCACACCCACACGCACACACCCTCCTGCAGCAGGGTTCATCTCCCAACGTGCCCGAGGTCGACGTCTAGCCAGCCACCTGTGCAGGCGCTGCTGGGGTCCCTCCCACAGCCTGCCACACCCGGGCACCGGACGCTGCATCCAGCCCTGGGGCAACGGGTATCTCGCAGGGCTGTGGTGAGCACCTCGGCAGCACGCGCCCTAGTACCGCCCCCCCCCTGCACTGGATGAGGATGGGTCAGCGGGGCACCGATGGGGCAGTGCCGACCCGCATGAAGAGGAGGCACTCTCGGCGTCGAATCGTGTGTGCGGTTTTGAGATGTCTTCCAGAGCTCGCTCGGGGGTGCGGCCCTGCACGATTCGAAACAAGCTTTAACCCTTTAGAGACCAGGGGGGTACGATATAAAATGCCAAAAATTCGAGATTTTGGCCACCTTCCCCAGTAGGGAATTTTCTACTCCACCAAAATCGGAATTTCTTTTCATGGTGAAATGCGTTGTTTCAGAACTGTCCGAGAATCAACTTTTTTTTGAGAAAAAAATATTTTTTCCCCCACGGGAGGCGACTCCCAATGACCACCCAAAATATTTTTGTTCGATTTTGGAGCCCAACCACATTTCCAAACCAGACCCCCAGATTCGGGGAAAAAATCCGAAAAATGCGTTTTTCGGGCAGAACGAGGACATTGCATTCCACGATGCCGAGACTTGGTGAAAAATTCAAAAAATTCCGAATTTTGCCTGCCGACCCAATTTTTTGGTCAAAAAGGCGAAAAATACAGGGTTTGTGGGGTCAGGTCACCAGACTCAGACGCACCTTTCGGGCAGTTTTGGGACGTATCCTTCCAGAAATGCGTTTTTAGGGGGCTTGGGGGTGTTTCGAGGCTATTTCTGTGACCACAGGTGCAGGACCCTCGGGTGGCCAGAAACCACCAAAAACCGAAAAATAGGTGGGTCCGAAAATTGGTTTCGGCCGGAAAATTTTTCAAATTTGGATTTTTTTCAGATTTTTTGCTGTCGTGAAACGCGCTGTTCCAGCCGTTTCCGAGAACATTTTTTTCTCGAAAAAAAATTTTTTTCTCGGGCCCCCGCAATTTGAAGTGCTGGGCGGGTATCGCCGGAAATGTTCTCTCACAGGGGACTGCATTTTTTCCCGGAAAAAGGTGCGTTATTTGCGAGATTACGACGCGTTGAGTTCGGAACATTATTCGATAAAAAAAATCTTGAAAAATTCTTAGTGGAAGGTACTTTACTCACCAATGAACCAAAAGTGCCCCAAAACCAGAAAAAACCCAATTTTCGGAAATTCTCGATTTTTCCTGATTTTCGCACTCGCAACAAATATATGCCCTTCGGTGGCCCAATTTTTGTCTCGGTTGTTCGTGGAAAGAACTGCGACATCCGAGTTCACCATAAAAAAAATCGGTGAAAAATTCCTAGTAGAAAGTACCTGAACGCCAGTGGCCAAAAAAAACTGAATTACCCACACACATGTGTGTGGTTGGTAACTAAAGGGTTAACGTGTTGCCGTAGCGGGCAGTCGCCCAGCGGGCATGTGCCCTGTGGGGTTGGATGTCGAGACTTTCTTGCCGTCGCACTGTGTTGGGGTGTGTGTCGCTCCGAAGGCTATCCAAACAGGCACGTCGCCTGTCTAGCAGAATTCAGGGTCGGGGAGGAAGGGAAGGGGGTGGGGTGGGGTCTCTGGGCAGTGCAGCGGCCTGAGTGCAGCACTGAAGTGGCCGAGAAAATATACTTTTCCCTTCTCCCCCCCCCCCCTTTTTTTTGTTCCGCCCTTCATCCCGCGCCGATTTGATTTCTCTCCCTCCGGGAAAACCCAAAAGGGCGGGAGGGCAGGGGTTCTTTTTTGCTGCCCCACACAACCCCCCCCCCCTGCCATGGTGCTGTTGGTGTGATTCCCGCAGAAGAACCCCCTGCGTTTTCCTTTGGGTTCGAGGAGGGACACACCCTGCCTGAAGTCAGCAAGGTCTTGAAAGAGGCGAAAACACACAAAAAAAACACCAGCCTAAATGCACCTAACAACATTCTCGATTATAACACGCACGAACCGTTCGGCCAACCGAGGATTCCTTTGTCCACCCCCCCCGGGTGGGGTGGGGGTGGGGGGAGGGGGGTGGGCGTCCCATATACACTTCCCTCCTTCCTTCCCACGCCCCCCCCCCCCCCCCCTGCCCTGCCCCTCGTGTACGTGCCAATCCGGAAGCAGCCCTTGCCAGCGTGGCTCCGTGATGCACTTCGCTGTGCGTTGCCCAGAGCCGGAGCCCCACACACAACCCCATTGCCTATACTCCCCACCCTTCCCGGCTTGAAAAAAAAATGTGAAAAGTTGCGCCGGGCCCCAACTATTAAAGTGGGTGACGGGCGGCGGCAGGGCTGGTACATCGATACCCAAGGAGGGGGCGTGTTCTGTGCGGATCTGGGGGGCGGGGATGAGGGAGGGGGGGAGGGGGAGAGCTTGACCCCTGTGTCAAAACACCCTGTGTGTGTGCCGCGGTCTTGTCTCACTCTATTTCCCGTCGGTCGGCTCACACACGATTACTACACTATTACCATTTGCCTTTTATTTTGGTTCCGTTTTGACACTTTTTCCGTTCCTACTCGGTACAGCTGTTATGACTTGGGACAAGAGGGGTGGAGAGGGGGGCAAGCGGTGTTTCACTGCGGTGGCATGATTCGACACACACGACAGGGATGGGAGGGGGGTGGGGGCGAGGCGATAAGGTGAGATATATGGCGAAAAACGGGAGACAAAAAGAGGGTAACCCGATATGGCACGATGGGACGGCAACGGTTTCCCCCGACTAACACTAAAATGTCCTTCCCGAGGGGGGGGGGGGGCCTGTCACAAAACGCACGGTGGACCCCACCCTGGAGCGGGGGTCTGGACCCCCGATATCGGGAGTCTGCCCTGCTATTTTTGGTGCCCAGACGACCCCCGCTCGCGGGGGTCGGACCTCGCCAGACCCCCGATATTCCGATATCCCAAAAGGGTCTACCCCGACGTGCCGGAGTCCACCGTGCGGGCATCGTTTGGGTGTGTCCCTTGGAGTTGATCTATTTTGTACTGCAAACAGGGCGGGGGATCCTGTCAAGTGTCAAAAAGATGGCAGACAGCTGTGGCACTTCGGTGGGATGCAGCATCTGGCGAATATTTTCTCCACCCACGCCCTCGACAGTTGTTGGGTCTGGAGGTGGAGTGGGGGGGTATTTGTTATACTGCGTGTCCTCTCAAAAAGAGATACACGCATTCAAGAATCCAACACGAGGTATCAACCCCATCCGCCGAGCTGGCCCGCTTGTATTCTGCCTGCTTCTATACCACAACAGCCTCTTGCCTGTGTTGACAACATGGCGGGAGACTATAGCGTTCTTTCGAGGGCAGTGCTTTATCGGGCAAACCGGACAACCACCCACCAGCAGCGCTGCTGGTGAGTTGCTTTTGTCAGCCCTAGCTCTGGCGCACACAACAGTGTCGGCAGCAGCAGCCGCTGCCTTTGACACACACCTCATTGCCACCCCACCCACCCCACCCGACCTTGGTTTTGTCCTTTGAGCAAAAAAAAGAACGCAAAAAAAAACACAACACAGCGCCTCTCACTCAACCCTGTGTGCCACCAGCAGCAGCGGCCCCCCTTCGAACTGCCGAAGGGGTGGGGGCTTTTGTCCCCTGTGTGTCAAAGCGTCTCGGCCAGAGCTGCTTTTTTCACCCGTCTCTGCCCCCCTCCCGCCCAGTGCGGAAGGCTCTCCCCCATTTCCCCCAGTTTGCTTCGACCCGACGGTGTGCGGGCTGTAGGGTATTGTGGGTTTTTGGGAATCTTTGCGGCAGTGTCGACAACGGCGCATTTTGTTTTTGGCGCGTTTTCTCCTATTCTTGCTATTATAGGTGAATGCCCCGCCGGAAACTTTAGCCGAAGAAATGCCGAGGCAGCGAAGAACACGCCTCTTTGTTTGTGCCCTGTTTCACCCCATCCTCGATTCTCTCGGAGAAACCCTCTGCCTTGCCCCATGGGGGTGGTGGGGGGTGGGGGGAGGGCGGGGGTGGGGTAGCGTGAGGTTGTAGTGTCGAAAGTGCCAACAAGAAACTGGAAAAAAACGAATCCGCAGAAATTTGTGCTACCTCAAAAGGTGTGATTGTGACGTTGAGGTGACTCGCCTGTCTGTTGGGCCGAGATTTTGAACGGGAGGTGGCTCCCGTAGCCCACCCACCACCCCCACCCCCACTCCGGGGGGGGGGGGGAAGGGAAGGGAAGGGAAGGGAAACGTATATGATCCCCCAAGACAGCAAAAGAAACGCAGCGCGAATTGCAGAATTAAAGGAAGAAGGAAGCAACTGATCGTATGAAAAACCTACAAAGGGCGCATGGCCCCTACCCCTGGTGCAGGGTGTATAGAACACGACAAGAAAATGCGGGATGTTGTGGTGAGTCGGATTTGTCTTCCGGCTTCCTTCGGGAGTCGGAAGGCAATCCCTCAGCCCACAGAGACCCCGGTTTGGGAGGCTGCCTTCACTGTGCCCAAGCAAGAGAGCAAAACTGTGTGTCAGTGCGGCAAGCCCTAGCTTTGTTAGGGCAAGTCTCACTTATTCTAGTGCACTTCCTGAGGGAAAGGTTGCCCCCACCACCCCTCCTCAGAAACCAGAATAACCAACTAGACCAGCAGCTGGGGGTGAGGTGGGGTTTGGACATGTATGGTATTCTCCATGAGCTAACCCGAGCCCCTCCCCCAAGTCGTCTGAGATTCTTTCCTCCTCTCGAAACAGCGGCGCAGGCACTGTGTGCCTGTGTCGATGAGAGACCCGCCGTCCTCCGTGAACAAGATGCCCCTGTGTGCTCGTGCTGTGACAGGTAGTGCGGCAGGCCAGCAGCGGAGGTGTCCCCGCCCCCCACCCCCGCACTGCTGTTGAGTCCGATCATGTGTCCACTGTAGCCTCCGTGTATGTGTATGTTCAGGTCTGCACACAGTAGTCAAAATGCGCGTCATCAGTGCCGTGCTGCTGGGGTGTGTGCTCAGCACCGCCGCCGCGTCGAACACGACCCTCAGCTTCCTGGCCATCGGGGACTGGGGTGGCAGCAGCGACTCGAAGCCCACGACGCGTGGTGAGGTGGACAACAACCAGGCAATGGGGACGGTGGCGCAGAAGCTGGGTGACGTGCGGTTCGTGATGGCGATGGGCGACAACTTCTACACGACGGGTGTGTCGAACGAGTTCTCGAAGCGCTTCACGCAGACCTTCGAGGACGTGTTCAGCCACTCGGCCCTGCAGCTTCCGTGGTACGTCGTTGCAGGCAACCACGACCACTACGGCAACGTGACTGCGCAGATTGCCTACACTGCCGACAGCCCGTCGCAGCGGTGGAAGTTCCCGTCGCTGTACTACACCTTCCAGGAGAGCTTTGTGGGGACGTCGGGCAAGACCGTGCAGGTGCAGGTGATCTACCTCGACTCTGTTGTGATCAGCGGCATGAGCTACCACGACGAGGAGACGGGTGAGTTCGTGAAGGGCGAGGGCCCTGCGGACAAGGCGCTGGCAGCCACGCAGCTGCAGTGGCTGGAGGCACAGCTGAAGGCGTCGACGGCGGACTACCTCTTCGTGTCTGCACACTACCCCATCTACTCGCAGTGCTCGCACGGCCCCACGAAGGAGCTGCAGCGGGACGTGCTGCCGCTGCTGAAGCAGTACAAGGCGACGGCCTTCCTTGCAGGGCACGACCACTGCCTCGGGCACTTCGAGGACGCGGGCCTCATGCACATGCTGTCTGGTGCCGGGAAGGAGTGCTGCTACTCGCCGAGCCACACGTCGTCCCTGCCGTCTGACATCATGAAGTTCCACATGGACGCTGACCAGACGTACGGTGCGGACGGTGGGTTCGCGTCCGTCAGCCTGACGGAGTCGTCGGGCCACATGGTCTACTACGACGCCAGCGGCAAGACGCTGTACACGTCGGCGTCGTTCTCCCCTCGCAGCTAGATGCTGCCACCTGTCGAGCTATGCCTCTTTCCTGTCCAACATGTGCGCAAAGCTCTTGTTTGACAGAGTCTTCCCCATCCTCCCAAAACTGCAATCGCGCTCGTCTCACCTGGATGGCCACATCCGGTGTGACGCAGCCAGGCAACTGCCTCTGAGTGATTCCCATGTTTCGAGTGTTCGTGTGCGTCCGATAGTGTTGGCAACGTCGGTGTCCCGCAGCACCGAGTGGTCCCAGACTAGAGCATCTTCGTGTGGCAGTGTGTTGCACCCGCCTGCCCTGCAGTGCTGGGCGGCACGAATCGCTTCCACCACAAAAATGCCAGATGGGTGCCTGTGTGCGAGAGTTGTCTCGTGAGGGCATGTTTGTTGCACCCTGCCTGCAGATAGGCAGGCCGTGGTATGCACCAGCAAGGTGTTCCCGAGGCAACGTGCGTCATCAGGTGTGGGCCGCAAGCAACCAGCGCTGATGCATGGAGGGTTTGTTTGAATTGGTTCGAATGTGATCGCTTCGTGTGCCACTTGCAGCACCCACCCAGCACAGCACATCACAGCACCACCCACCTGCAGACCAGACAACAGGGCCGTGTTCGCAATGCGTATGTTGTGCCTTGCCGCGCTGGCGGCAGTGTCGAGCGCGACTCTGCTGCACAAGGCGACGACGGTGCCGGAGGGGTGGCGCGCCACGTCTGAGGCGGTGGACCCGGCGCTGAAGTTCGACAACGTGGTGATCGGGCTGCGGCGTTCGAACACGGCGGTGCTGAAGCAGCTGGTGGCGGCTGTGTCGGACCCGAGCGGGTCGCAGTACCTGCAGTACCCGACGTACGAGGAGGTCGGTGAGCTGGTGCGCCCTGCGGCAGAGCACACGGCGGCTGTGCGGAAGTGGCTTGCCGGGCACGGTGTGCACACGGTGGTGGAGCACCCGCACGGGGACCACATGCGGATCGAGGCGACGGCGGCACAGCTGGAGGCGATGTCGGGCGGGCGCTTCACGACGTACGAGCACGTGGCGGGTATGAAGATCGTGCGTGCGACGGGGGGTGTGGACGTGCCTGCGGAGGTGGCGGCGGCGGTTGAGACCTTCAGCGGGTTCAACGGGTTCCCGCTGCGCCCTGTGATGGGGTCTGGGGCTGAGCAGGTGCGCCGCCACAAGAAGACGTCGGTGGGCGTGAAGGCGGCCGGTGCGGTGACGCCGCCCTTCCTGCGCACGACGTACAACGTGTCGGCCGTGCCGTCGAGCGGGAAGACCAACATCCAGGCGATTGCGCAGTTCCAGGGGCAGTACGTGCGTGACCAGGACCTGGCCAACTTCTGCGAGAAGTACGACCCCTCGTCCGCCCCGTGCAAGATCGACAAGTACCTGGGGAAGGACACGCAGGCGCTGCCCGGGATCGAGTCGATGCTGGACACGGAGTACATTGTGCCGATCGGGGGTGTGCCGACGTGGGTGTACTCGTACCCCAGCACGGACTTCTGCAACGACCTGATCGAGTTCGCCGGGAACGTGACGGGTGAGAGCGTGCACCCGTGGGTCATCAGCATCAGCTACGGGTCGCAGAAGATCGACTTCTGCGAGACGTCGCTGATCTCGCGTTTCGCGAGCGACGTGGAGAAGATGGCGGCCCTGGGCATCACGGTGCTGATCTCGAGCGGGGACGACGGGAGTGGCCACTCCACGCGCCAGGGGATCAACGCCGGGAAGCTGAGCCCCGCGTACCCCGCGTCCGTGCCGCACGCGCTGGCCGTGGGCGCCACCTGGTTCGTCAGCGGGACGAGCGGGGACGAGGAGGCGACGACGCAGTTCGGGTCGGGCGGCGGGTTCAGCTACGACTTCGACGCCCCGTCGTACCAGACGTCGCAGATCGCGACCTACCTCAGCACCGTGTCGCTGCCGACGAAGAACGCGTACGCGAAGACGGGGCGTGGCACGCCCGACGTGTCTGCCCTGGGGCAGGACTTCACGGTGCAGTGGCACGGCCTGAGCGAGGCTGTGGGCGGGACGTCTGCCAGCGCCCCCACCTTCGCCGGGTTCGTGTCCCTGCTGAACGAGGCCTGCCTTGCTGTCGGCGGCAAGACCCTCGGCTTCGCCAACCCGCTCTTCTACGCCAACCCGCAGATGTTCCGCGACGTGACGCACGGCACGAACGCCATCGGCAAGAACACCGAGGGCTGGGCCGCCATCAAGGGGTGGGACGCCTCCACGGGGCTCGGCACCCCGAACTTCCCGCTGATGCTGTCGGTGGTGCGCAGCTCCTGCGCATCCGCCGCCCGCAAGTGAGCACACAGCCCACGCGTGCGTGCACCCACACAGAGTGACATGTGATGATGTGAATTGACTTTCTTCTTCCTGTTCTTTTTGTGTTACCCTGTTACCTTTCTTGTTTCCCCGTTGCTGCCCATGCGGGCTGGGTGTGGTGCTTGCCTGTGCTGCACCACCACCTCGACCCACGTGACAGCCTCAACGTATCCACGCGTGTCGCATATTCGTGATGTCTAATTGTGTTCCATTATTGCAGCCCATACGCTGCTGACGAAACGAGGACGTGCAACAACAGAACGCCATCCCCAACCCTTCCACACCTTGACCTCTGTGCCTCTGCCATGCACCTCTCCTCCATATCCACCACCCTGCCCCACTCACAACACCTCAGTTCCTTGACACGTGCGATCACAATGTTGCGGGCCTCGCTCCTAGTGCTCGCTGCCCTGCAGTGCAGCGGTGTTGTGCTGCCCCCTGCGCCCTTCAACCTCATTGAGACCTCCTTTGAGAATTTCGGCTATCTGACATGGCCGAACGGGACTCTGAAGTCCTTTGTGCAGCAGGAGTACCTGTACGCGGGTGTGACGCTGTGTGGTGATGGCGACACACATGTGTGCGCCTTGTCGATTCGCTTCGTGAGTGATGCACGCTTTGACTACGTTGTCTCATCGTACCAACGCAGTGCTGTCAGGGCGGGTGCGGAAGTCTCGCAGGTGTTTGTGCAGGGGGACTTGATGCAGAACTTCTTCGCACCCGTGTGGGGCAAGCGGCACATCTTCCTGTCGCCGCCCAACACGCAGCCCTACCTGGTGGACATGGCGAATCCTGCAGAGCTGCACCTGAAGCAGGTCGAGCTGCGTACTGCGCGTTACTTCGACGAGATGGAGATGGGCTGCTTCAGCCCCAACGACGAACACCTCGCGCTATTCGTGCAGGGCTACCTTATCGTCATCGATGTCGCCGTCACGAAGAAGAGCGGCATCACGTACGTCATTGAGTCGCACGAGATCAGCTCCTCGGTGCACACATGCGAGTTCAGCACACGCACGCTGCACCTCGTCAGCCCGACAGCAGTCTATGCGTTGGGGGTTTCATCTCACCAGCGCACGAAGCGCTTCGAGACTGCCGCACACGATCACATTTCGGCCCTCAAGATCGACACCACATCCCAGCGCGCCTACATGGTCCGCCACACACCCGTGCTCTCGGCAGGCAAGGTCGAGGGTGGTGACGAGCGGCTGGAGGTTTTCGACACCACGTCCTCCCCGTGGACACCTCTCGGCAGCGTGTCGCTGAACGACTGGGGGAGGCACAAGCTGCGCTTCGGGCTGACGCTGCTGGAGTCAGGGCACCTCGTGGTCCCGGGCTTCCAGCACATGTTCAC
Organism: Rhynchopus euleeides; assembly: GCA_963210315.1. Lineage (NCBI taxonomy): Eukaryota > Euglenozoa > Diplonemea > Diplonemida > Diplonemidae > Rhynchopus > Rhynchopus euleeides. Next base: position 2,387,684 of record OY723245.1, read on the forward strand.
CGTCGATGTGCGCGACCCGCAGGCACCTACCGTGTCCGACTACCTGCCCTTCTACGACCAGACAATGCCCACCCGCGTCGCTGTCCTGAAGGACACTGTGTACCTGCCGACGTCACACGGTGTGCGCACTCTGTCTATCGACAGGACCGGGACACAGTCCATCCCACACGGCGAGGAGCTGGATCTCCCCGCATGGAACTGCATGCACGAGGGCAACTCCGGTCTGTGCAAGTGCCCCCCTGGCACCGCGCTGCAGTCCCTTTGGAAGCAGGGCGGCACCAGCGGCCTCAGCAGCTGGCGGCGCTTCGGGTGCGCCGCACCCACCGGCACCGCAGCAGAGGGCACATGCGTCGAGATCTTCACCGGGTGGCTGGACACGCCCGGCTGGGCCCGCTGCCCCGCAGGCCACGCCCTCTCGGGGTTCCGCCGCTGGGGCTGCGACGACGCGCGGTGCCTCACGCGCCTGCGCTGCTGCCAGATCAGCCGCAACGGCGTTACCCTCCAGGCAGGCCCCACACAGACCGTCGACGTCTCCGCCTGCATGCAGCCCGGGCACGAGGGCTACTGCGACCTGCCGCAGGACAGCTTCATCACAGGCCTGCACTACGACGCCACCGCGCCACACGCCGACCTGCGCGCCATTGCGAAGGCAGAGGTCACAGTCCTGCAGGGGCCGCAGGTGAAGGCCAACCGCCGCCCCCCCCTGCCTGTGGCTGTGTTCGACAAAGACCTCCCCAGCACATCGGTGGACATCCCACGCGAGGCCTGTGTGCAGCAGCAGTACTACAGGCGGTGCCTGTGCCCGGAGGGGCACTTCCTGGCCCCGTTCCAGGAGCAGTGCTCTGACATCAGCTGCCTTGGGAAATTTGTCTGCAAGAAGCCCGAGCATGCGTCGGTCAGCACAGGCGAATGCGAAGATGTGGAGACGCAGTGGGCCTCCTCCGGGTGGGCCTGGTGCCCTGCCGGCTCTGTCGTGCAGGGGTTCCACCACCGCGGGTGCCAGGGCCTCGAATGTGTTACACACATCCGCTGCTGCAGGTTGCAGGACAGCGCCTCCCTGCTGACGGTGACTGGGCTGCCCAGCGGCGTGACTATCCGGAGTGACTTCTACCGCATGCTCGGTGAAAGCGTTGCAGGCGCCAACCCTGCGATCGCCGGCATGCACAAGGCAGATGAAGGCACCGGGGGCTGCACAGGCACGTCTTGCATCTCCTTTGCCCTGCAGTAGGTCTGCCAGATTTATCTCAACCGCTAATTTTTATTGCCTTATTTTTGGCCTGTCCCAGGTCACGGTAAAAATGACTGTTGCCACCACACGCATTGTCAGGCATCCTATCAAACACCATCCTTTCGCCCTCCCGTGGCAATACTGTGTTACGCTTGCCGACATGTGTGGGCCATCTCACTGTCACCGCTCTGTTCATGTCTGAGCGGAAGAAGTCTTTTGGTTTATATAAACATACACAGAAGCCCCGCCTCCCCGCTACGTCCCTCTGCACCCACCCCCTCCTCCTCCCTGTGGGCGGTTGATACTCAACGCACTGCAATGTGGGTGGAAAGTTTCACGGGATTTGTTCATGCCGTTGTGATACGCACTCACTCCCCCCCTCTCTCTCTTGCCTTGCCCTCAACGGGATGGGACCGGCCATGTAGGATGTCTCCTTCTGGCCCTCGGGTGTCCCCCTCAAGGCTGGCAGCAAATTTTTACTGCACTTTACTGCACTTTATTTTACTGCATTTTACTGCATTTTATTGTATTTTATTTTCCGGATTTTTGGATAAAGTGCATGGTCCTTAGTGGTGCCTTGGGCTTCGCATACGTACAGCTGGGAGGACCACTATGGACAGGCCAAATGCTGGAGTCACACCCACTTTACAGAGGTGCAGCCACGTCTGCAAGTTTGCGGACAGCCGCAAACCCGCAGAAGATGGCAAAAAGTACCGCTCCTGCACGGAGGTTCTCCTGAAGGTCACAGGGACGCACCAAGGCTCCGGCAGAGAATGCAGGCCGGGATGGATGTGCCCTGCCTATGTTGGGTCGGTGGGTTCGCAGGACCTGATCGGTGCGGCCTCCGCCTGGCTTCAGTCCTGCTTTGAGTGCTTTCAGTCCGCTCTGATGTCCAGCCTCCCCGAACGGGATGGTGAAGAACCCGTACGCCAGAGCTCAGCTGTACAACGTCCGAGGAAGGTGGACTGCCCACCGCACACCGCCGTGCTGGTCCGCCCTGCTGCGCCTGCGGTGCTGGGGTGCGCCTGCTGCCTGATTGGCCCCGGCACTCGGAAGCAGCATCAAGCATGCCGAACAGCAGCAGGGCGGGCCTGGCGGGGGCACTGCCTTGGTGGCCTTGTGTTGGCCAGAGTGGGCGGATCAGGGTCCCCTGGCACGGCAGGTCAGCATCCTGCCCACCGTCACGCCGAGCCACCCCTACAACACGCTCTCCTGCACTTTATTGCACTTTACTGCATTTTACTGCACTTTACTGCATTTTATTGCACTTTATTTTATTTTATGTTTTTTATTTTTAAAATGCAGCATTTGTCCAGCCTTGGTCCCCCTTCCCCACTCACACAGGGTCTGGCGGTTGTTGACAAGTGTTTTTGATTTTTCAAAACTAATGCAACCGAGTGAATCTCAAGAGAGAAGGTAGCAACGACAGTTTGTGTTCTTCGAACGCAGAACACCCCACCAGCCTGCCGGGCGTGTGAAGTGTTCGCAAGGATCCGCACGGTGAAAAGTTTCCTGAGTTGGCTACGCCGAACTTACAAAAAAAATCCCCAACAACAACAGTGCTCCCGCTAAGAAAAAAACCGGTCATATATGACCAAAAAAAAGGGGTCTGAAAAACGTGCCGGTCATATATGACCGGAGGGGGGGGTCGGTCATATATGACCGGTCATATCTGACTGGTGGGTCCTGGGCAGGTGGGCCAGTCAGGTTTGTGGTGGGGGCGAAGCCCCCACTACAAACCTGACTGGCCACTGAAACAATACAGAGCTTTTGTGATACTTCAGGTGTCCTCGCGTAGCAGCTGCAGGAAAACATCGGAGATTACTGGACATCCACTGCAGCTGGCACCAGGCCTGGCATGCTCACAACCCATGTCGGAGGAACATCCCTCTTGTGGGAAGAGCTGCGACTTCAAGATGCAGGTGAACCCACAAAGCGAATCTCAAAAAGAGGCGGGCAATGATGGGATATGCAAGGAACAAATGTTCACTACCGTGGCCTCCGGCGGCGAGGGGGCTCTGCCCCCCAGACCCCCTCCTGTGGAATCTAGATTCGAAAGCCGCCCAGGAAGATGGAAGCATCCTATCTCGCCCAAAATCTGTCGCCCTGCAGAACGAATGCTCACTACCGTGGCCTCCGGCGGCTGGGGGGCTCCGCCCCCCAGACCCCCCCTGTCGCGTGTGCCTGTCTCGCAAGTCCTTCTTGCAAGACTGGCCATCTCCCGCGTAGTCTCGGGCGCGCGAAGCGCGCCCGAGAAAAATTTTCACTGAACGGGAAGGGGGGGAAAAAAATCCAAAAATCCCAAAAACAAAAATGACCGGCCCATCGGCCTTAGCGGGAACACTGGTCATATATGACCAAAAAAAAGGGGTCCGAAAAACGTGCCGGTCATATATGACCGGAGGGGGGGTCGGTCATATATGACCGGTCATATCTGACTGGTGGGTCCTGGGCAGGTGGGCCAGTCAGGTTTGTAGTGGGGGCGAAGCCCCCACTACAAACCTGACTGGTCACTGAAACAATACAGAGCAATTGTGATACTTCAGGTGTCCTCGCGTCGCAGCTGCAGGAAAATGTCGGAGATTACTGGACATCCACTGCAGCTGGCACCAGGCCTGGCATGCTAACAACCCATGTCGGAGGAACATCCCTCTTGTGGGAAGAGCTGCGACTTCAAGATGCAGGTGAACCCACTAAGCGAATCTCAAAAAGAGGCGGGCAATGATGGGATGTGCAAGGAACAAATGTTCACTACCGTGGCCTCCGGCGGTTAGGGGGCTCCGCCCCCAGACCCCCTCTTGTGGAATCTATATTCGAAAGCCGCCCAGGAAGATGGAAGCAGCCTATCTCGCCCAAAATCTGTCGCCCTGCAGAACGAATGCTCACTACCGTGGCCTCCGGCGGCTGGGGGGCTCCGCCCCCCAGACCCCCCTGTCGCGTGTGCCTGTCTCGCAAGTCTTTCTTGCGAGACTAGCCATCTCCCGCGTAGTCTCGGGCGCGCGAAGCGCGCCCGAGAAAAATTTTCACTGAACGGGAAGGGGGGGGGGAAATCCAAAAATCCCAAAAACAAAAATGACCGGCCCATCGGCCTTAGCGGGAACACTGAACAACAACAACAAAAAAAATTCAACACGGCAGCGGTCAGGGAGGGAGAGAGGGAGGCAGATGAGGGCTGCACTGTGTGCACTGCCACTGCCACCACCCCACCCTGTTCGTTTCACACAGCGGTGCAAAACAAAAACAACCACCACTCGGCACCCACCGGGGGGGCCGGAACCTGGCTCTCTCCATCTCCCTCTCTCTCAGTTCACCGTGATTGATCTCTCATGTCATCCCGACTCTGCCTTGCTCCCTTCCCCACCTCCCACCAGTCCCTTCCTTCCCCTCTCTGCATGCAGTGCGGTCTGGCTGAGTCCGACCGCGACTGCACCCTGCCGGCAACCAGGTTAATCCCTGGCCTTGCTGCGCTGAAGGAGGCTAACCCCTCCTTGATGACTTCGAGCCGCTTCGCTCCGGCGCGATGAAAACCCCCAGTTGTTTTTCGTGGTGGGGGTGTGTGTGGGGGTCTTCGCTCTGGACACAAAGCAGGCTATGCAGCTTCCAGCCAAACGTCTGGCGGTGTGAAGTGCCGCGGCAGCTACCAAAGGAGGAAGAACAACCCTTTTTAGCGCTGCGTATATCGTATATCCTGTCCCGCCCCCCCCCGCCCTCCCCACCTTCACCCTCCTGTTATCACCTCCCGACTCACGACAACTGCTGGCTTCTTAGTTGAGCCTCCTGCAAAAATCCTCTTTTTTTTTGCCGTCGGCACCACATCCCCGACTTCGACTCTGCAAAACCATCTCCCCCCCTCTCTCTCTTACTCCTCTGAGGCTTTCAACCCCCAGCTTTCTGAGAGCAGGGGCATGTGGGTCGCCGCCGCCCGCCTCCGCTGCGCGTGGCTTTGGTTGCAAGATCAGAGCAGAGGGCACATCGCTTTTTGGGCGATGTGGCTGCTCCGACTCCGAAAAGAGTTCAAGGCAGGCGAATGCTTGCAGGTGGTGGTGGTGGTGGGGTTATGAAGTTTTAAGGCGGTGTCGCCCTGCACGGGCAGTAGCACCTCCCCTTCAGTATCGCACTCCCGAAGGATTCCCCAACACGACGTGACACCGGTTTCGACGCGTACTCTTCGTACCCCTCCCCCCGGCCGCGTCTCTTCAGCGAAGAACCGGGGATAATCGGACCAGGGCTAGCTAAACCCTGGTGGTGTCACGGGTGGGGTTGGAGAGGGAGAAAAGGAAGAAATGAAGTTGCGAAAAAGTCAAACACTGACACGTGAAATCAATAAAAAGGGTGGTATATATCGCCCCCTTGCTGCGACGAAGACACTAAATAGTCAGGCCGCTTCAAGAGTCTTGAGGGCTTGAAGGAAGAAACAGGTTGCTGATGAGTCTCAGGAGCAGGCACCTTTTGTCCGCCCACATGACCTTCGCCCGAAGGCGAACCTCGTCCAGCTTGGCTCGATCGCCACAGAGAAGGGGATCATTCTCCGCTGTGGTGAACATCTTAAAAACCGAGGGTGCAGAGGTGGGGCAGCCCACTGGTGCGACAGCAGGCCGCCCCCGGATAGCTATAACTAGTGCATAGGAAGCATACGACGGCACACGCAACAGATGCCGAAGGCACAACGGCGGGTCACTTTTAACCACCAGAGGAGTGGCACTCCCGAGGGGTGGGGAAGGGGGGGGGGTAGTCACAACACTTTCGAAGGAAGTAAAGGGGCAAATGGGATGTTTTGTGCAAGGTAGAAAGGAAGTCACAACATGAGGCAGGGGGGATTGCTCATCAGGCCTGGGGGAATAGAGGGTTTGTGTGTGGTTATAAAGTTTTAAGGCGGTGTCGCCCTGCACGGGCAGTAGCACCTCCCCTTCAGTATCGCACTCCCGAAGGATTCCCCAACACGACGTGACACCGGTTTCGACGCGTACTCTTCGTACCCCTCCCCCCGGCCGCGTCTCTTCAGCGAAGAACCGGGGATAATCGGACCAGGGCTAGCTAAACCCTGGTGGTGTCACGGGTGGGGTTGGAGAGGGAGAAAAAGGAAGAAATGAAGTTGCGAAAAAGTCAAACACTGACACGTGAAATCAATAAAAAGGGTGGTATATATCGCCCCCTTGCTGCGACGAAGACACTAAATAGTCAGGCCGCTTCAAGAGTCTTGAGGGCTTGAGGTGGTGGTGGTGGTGGTGTTTTGAAACACTCGCTGTGTCACGACTGGGCCAACCGGGTGAGACAGACGGAGAAGGACAGAGATGGGATGCGCCGAGCTGCCGCTTCTCTGCTCTCCTCTCTGGTGCTGTGTTGGCGGCGGTATCATTCGGGAGGAGATTGTGTGTTTTTTTGTTCAGTCTTTTTTTCCTGCCATCTTGCGTATAATCGTGTTGTGCTTCCCAACAAGCCCCGCCCTGCCTTGCTATCTCGTGGCTCGCCTTATGGGTGGGCCACATGCAGAGCGATAAAGAAAGGGGGTGAGAAGGGAGTGGTTCCACACGCCCCCGTTGGTTTACTTTTCGATTTGCCCCTGCCCTGTTTCTCCCTTCAACATTTTTCTTCTTCCTCAGCATCCTGGCCCCCCCCCCCCCCGTTGAAAGAAAGAGCAGAGAAGAAACAGAATAATCGCGACTCTTTCAACAATTCCACACGCATCGATTCCCTCCACTCACCCACTCTTCCCTTTCCCCTTCCCGCTGGGATCTGACTGAGGCACATCAAGCGTGCGTTGTGCCCCACATACACACACACGCATATGAATCTTGTGAGAGTGTCGGTGTCACTTGGTAGTGGCAGGCCCATAACCCGCCCCTCTGACCCATAGTATTCACGACACATCTCCGTTGCACGGGAGTCCATCACCTGCCATCTATACTGCGCAGAGCTCCGAACTCCCAACTGCCATGGATTCCCTCCTGAACCCCTCCTTCTCGTGAGTGGCAATGGTGCCCGGAAGCGAGAGGAGGGGGGTTTTTTTTGGGTGCCGTGGGGGGGAAGTCCGTTCCGGCTGTGCTGCTGAAAATACAAGTATTATCAAATCATCAACGTCATCCATCCCCCTGCCGGGGGGGGGGGGTTTGTGCTGCGGCTGGAGGTGTGAAGGCGACGCGACGTATTGTGTAAAACAGTTGCCAAAAGCGACGCTCCTTGTGGCGCGGAGCTGGAAGGGGGGGTGGGGGGTGAGCCCCACCCCCGCTCCTGAGAGCCGATCCGCAAGGGGGTGATGGTGGCGGGCATCATATGCGCGCCATTTTTGTACTTCCAAAACCCACCGCCCCCAAACCCTGTCCCACAGACACACACCCAAATCACTTCCCCTCGTCTATTTTTTTTGTCGTTCTTTTCTTCCCTCTCTTCTCCTGCCAATGCAAATATGCGTCACTGCGTTTTGCCGGGTGTCTTGATGTAGCGTGCTATCCACAGAGCCGCTACGCAGGCCACGCGGTGCCAGTGACCACCGGTGTTCCCCTCCCTTTGCCAGGACGGGGTGTGTATATGCTAAGTGTCCAGTGCCCAATCGAGTAATCTCCCAGCAGGGGTCGCTCCGAGGGCGTGTGCCTCATGAAGCGGTCTGCGTAATGCTGTGTCAGAGTGATTACACAAGACGAGGCGCTCAGAGACTCACCTGTGCACCCGGAAGAAAACAACCGTTATCACGCGAGTGCGGAACGCTGCAACAACGTCGTGCACAGCGGGCGGGTGGCGAATCTTAAAACAATAATAATGTGCTCCATAGAGCTTGGTGCACCGTGCTGGCCAGTAGGGGGTCATGATAACGTTTCATGCCTCGGCAAATATCCGATCGGTGCGTTGTTTCCTCCTTGCCCCCACAGCAAACAAAGGGAGGAAAAGAACAAACCAGACACGCCTCCACACGGAGCACACACCTCATGCCTGTGCGTCATTTTTTTTTGCATACACGTTAAGTGTTCTAAGAAACCAGACATAACCAGAAGACCAACATCATGTTCGTGCTAGCACTTTTCCCTTTTGTCATCACACCCGTGCGCCAAAACAGGTTAGGCCTTATATTTGGCTGCGTTCAACGAAAAAAGACACTTCTTTCCGGAGTTTAGCTAGCACGATTCAGTTGGGCGATTCATTTGTCTGGTTTTGCTCCTCCGCACAACACCCCCCCTCCCCCCCCCCCCCCTCCCCCGTTCGATAGATACGATGCAGGGCGCCACCGCAACCGCCCCCCCCCCTCCTTCCCTCCCGCCCCCCCCTTTGCCCTCTCGGGCCTGCGCTTCCCTTTCCATTGGGCCTGCCGAGGTGGTCTGAAGACTGCCTCGCTTCCCCACACCACACCACACCACCCCCCGTCCCCCCCGGCTCCCGTGATGTGCTGTGCTGCTGCTGGTGTCGGCCCCCCGCCTGGAGGGGCAGGGGTCGACCCGAGGAGGCAGACGGCACGCAGCAGGCAGCACTGCGAGGAGCAGGAGTGCAGGGACGGGGGTGTGTGGGTGGGCAATGGAGGGGGGGTGCAATCAGGGTTTGTATTGGGTGCGACGGCAACACACGACGCAAGACGCGAAACAGGGAGGTGTTGAACGTTGTGCGCCTTCAAACGGAGGAGGCAGTATGGCTCGTCTAGCCTCGAGGGAGAGGCCGGGGGAGAACGGGGGGGTGGAGAGGGTGGGTGGAGGGATGGTCCTGATGTCACGTGCGCTCCGGAAAGGGCAACATCGGTGGGGGGTGGGAGTGCATCTTGCAGGGCTGTCGTGTTGCGGTGGTGTGGCATCGAGGGGGGGGGGGGGGCTGCTCGCGGATAAAGGAGAGAGAGAGAGAGAGCCTTGCCAAAAGTTGGCTTGGGGTTCTTTGTTTCTTTTCGTGTTTCAGCATCGCATGGGTACACCTCGAGTCGCGGTGGCAGGGTGGCACCCAGCAGGGGTGCTGGCCTGTTTGAGGGCGCTGGACCCCCGCCCAAAGATTTTTTGCAGTGTCGCGTGCCGGCTTCACACACCAGATCTCTCTCGGCCTGGAACTCATGCAGCAATTGTACCAGTGGGGCCACACCCTGACTACATCCCACAGGTGTCAGCTGTGCACGTTGTTGCCTCTTTCTCTCTTTATTGACCCCCGCATTCGTGCCGGCTTTGAAGCAGGGCAAGGTGTGCGGGTGATGATGTCACGGGCTGCAGCGGTGCTCGCGGTGTGCGCAGCGTGGGGTGTCGCAGGGACGCGCCCCGCCTGGGACTACGAGTACGACATTGTGGACGGGGATGTGCAGGTGCCGCGTGCGAGTGGGCGTGGCGGGCAGGCCCTCGGGGCGACCCCGCTGACGAGCGCTGCACAGCTGTTCCCCGTCGGGCAGGTGGTGAACTACGTGATTGCGGCGCCGATCAGCCAGACGGACAGCCGCATCGCAGGCGCCGTGGCGGACTGGGAGTCGAAGACGTGCTTCCGATTCCGGAGGTGTGCGTCGGACGCGAGCTGCGGGCGGCCCTACATCCGGTTTGCGCAGGGGAGCGGGTGCAGCTCGCCTGTCGGGAGGCGTGGGGCCGGGGTGAATCAGATCTCGCTGGCGGGTGGGTGCGGGACGGGTGCCGCCATACATGAGATTGGCCACAGCCTTGGTCTTTGGGGGGTTAAAGCCGCCTGACGCCTGCACGTGGCGCCCCTGCTAATCCCCTCGCATTGCACTGCGCGGGGGGTGAACAGAGTCAGCGGTGGGGTGGTTACCTCGGTGCTGAAATGCCTTGTGCATGGAGCCGGAATAGCCGGGGTGGTGACCTGGTCTATGAAGGGGGAACCCTGAGCCCAAAGAACCGAGATCCCAAGACCTCCAATGGGGGCCGGGCGCCCCTCGTCCTGTGTCCTCCACGGCGACCCCCTGCGCGGGCTTCCGGGCCGGAGTAGCCCGCCTCCCTTCTGTCATAGACGGAGGTCAGACCACCGCAGTTGCGTCTCTGTTTCACACAGTGTAACGTACAGGTGGGAGTGGCCCTAGTACGTTCGGGACGCGTATAGGACTCGCACTACGTGGGGGGACGGGATGAAAGTCCGAAAAGGTTGGAAAAACGTAGGAGTGCATTACACACAATGTCTTCCCATGGGTAAAGACTAGCTAGTTACCCTCACTCCGCGTGGGATCCGGAAACCCTTCTTGAGCCACCGGGTCTCCTCACACTTTAGGGGGTGGCGCCCCAGGTTGCTAACCAGCGGCAGGTTTTTGCAGAGACCTAAGGGTGTCTCTTTTCCTCACCGCAGACAACCGTGTGTGGGAATCGTGTGTAGCCACTGTTTGGGTTCAGTGTCTGGGCATGCGTGGCGCTGGGCCCACTGGTCGTCACCTTTGCCGCTCGCCACGTAAAGTTGAATAAGGCCACAGCCTTGGTCTTTCCCATGAACAGTCGCGCAAGGACCGGAACAACTTTGTGACTGTGGACCTGTCGCAGGTGCAGCGCGGGCTGGAGGGGAACTTCCGGCAGAACGGGGCGAGCGCACGCGACCTGGGAGCGTACGACTACGGGTCCATCATGCACTACGGGCCGAACGGGTTCCGCATCGGGCGGCAGCCGACCATCGTCTCCCCGCAGCCGATCGGGCAGCGCAACGGGCTGAGTGCCGGGGACGTGGCCGCAATCACCTTCATGTACAACGGGTGTTCCCCAAACTTCGCGCGCCCTCGGTGCCTGGCGTCTGTGGGTGCGTCTGCGACGCAGACGGTGCAGCCGTCTGAAACCTTCAGCGTCGACTTCAACGCGCTGTACGACGCGTCGCGCACGATGCGGGTGACGTACGCGGGCACGACTGCGCCAAACGCTCAGTTTGCGAGGTCGTCGGGGTCCACGCTGCGCGACACGGGTTTCGCACAGGTGCGCTTCACCCCGACGGCGGCAATGGCGGGGCAGACCTACACGCTGAGCGCCACCTTCACTGGGAGCGACGGCCCTGCATCGACGTGCACTGTCCGTGTGCGTGTGGCTGGCGGTGGTGGTGGTGGTGGTGTGGTGCCGCCGACACCACCGGCGCCTCCGACACGGCCTGTGACACCTCCCACCCAGCCTGCACCTGCACCGCGCCCGCCGACGCGCCCTGCCCCTGTGACGCCACCGACACCGCCGACCAGGCCTGGGCGTGGTGGGCGCGGTGGTGGTCGTGGCGGGCGTCGCGGGAGGCGGTGATGGCACGGTGCGGCCCTGCACCTGTGCACCGTGGGTCGGTGAAGCCGATTGAGGCTGCTTGTTTGCTTGTCCTTCCTTGCACATCGCTTATAATATCCGAACACTTCTTCTCTTGTTCGCTTCCCACACCCCGACACCTGCAAGGGTGGGCACCGTGACCTCACAGGATCGGCCCACTCCTGCACAATTCTACCAACACATGCACAGACATAGACACACGCTGCTTGCAGTGTGGACGCGCACACTCAACAGGAGGCAACAAACACAACAGTGCTGCCTCTCGTGCCGCCTCTTCTGTTGTTGTGTTTCCAGTGCAGACCACACGAAGCAGGGATGCTCGGTGTGTTCTGCACCACGCAGAAGATTCACGTGTGTGTGTGGTGGTGTGGAGGCACGGCACTGCTACCTCATTCAGTTGAGGGGGCGTGTTGCCTGGTGCCTCGTATATTATGGAGGCAATGCCCTCCTGCTTGTCTTTTCTTATCTTCCATTTTCTTTCCTTCCACATCCCGATAGCCAGTCATAGACAAGCCCAGGGCGACACACGGAAAAGTGTGGTTGTGTGCACATTGCTGCGGCTGTTGCACTGCTGCTGTGAGGCAGCTGCTGCTCCGTGCCGTGGGCTTCATGTTGCGGTGTCTCCTCCATTTGTCGCCTCCTTCCGCTTGTTCCACGCCACGTCCACTGCTCGTGGTCGCAGTGTCCCCTTGTCACAGCCTTGCGGGAACCACGTTTCTCTGCATCGGTGTACATGTGCCGTCTTTACCGCCGCAAATGAAAAGTCCAGCAAGTTCAGATTGGGAAACTCCACCACACCTCTACCCACTGCAGGTGTTGCAACACCAATGTGAGGTAGGCACACTACACCCAACACCACGCAGCAGCACAGCACCCTCACGACAGCAAACAAAACACACACACTCTCACTCTCACTACCCGGACGTGCGCCCAACAGCCCCCGACCACCACAGCAAACATGGCACCCACGCTGAAGATCGTGTACTTCCCGCTGCCCGGGAGGGGCGAGCCGCTGCGCCTGACGGCCACGCTGGGGGGGCTGGAGTTTGAGGATGCCACTGTCGACTTCGCTGGGTGGGGTGCGCTGAAGGCGTCTGTGGCCCCCGCACAGCTGCCGCTGCTGTACGTGGACGGGAAGGCGTACGGGCAGAGCCTCGCACAGCTGCGCTACCTGGGGAAGCTGGCGGGGCTGTACCCGGCGGATCAGCTGGCGGCGCTGGAGGTGGACGAGCTGGTGGACTACGTGCAGGATGCGTTCGCCCCCCTCAGCAAGTCCTTCGCGATCCAGGACGAGGCGGAGAAGCAGAGGGTGCGGGCAGCAGCTGTTGCGGAGGGTGGGGACGTGCACAAGTGGCTCGCGTACCTCGACAAGCGGCTGGAGGGGAAGAAGTACGCCGTGGGCGACGCCCTCACGGTTGCGGACGTTGTGATCTTCACACAGCTGCAGCCGCTGCGTTCGGGGTGGCTGGACGGGGTGCCGAAGGACTGCCTCGACGCCTTCAAGAACATCCAGGCCCACCGCGACCTGGTTGCCAACCTCGACAAGGTGAAGGCGAAGTACGCAGATGCCACCGGCATCCAGGCCATCTACAAGGCGTGATGGTGAGTCTTTTGCCCTCTCTCACGCCAGGCACGATGTGTCATGTCCTCGCGGGAGCAATGCACCCCATACCATACCCACACAAAGTGTGTTCTTTTCTTGTTTGTCGCCAGGCTTGCAACAAGACGTGCGGTTGTGATGCGACGGGAATGCCCCTTTCTTTCTTCGACCTCTAGCTCGTGAAAACCTACTTACATATTCCCTACCGCCTGCACCCGACCGCCCGTCGTTGCCCCCCTGCATGTGTGTCTGTTGTGTCAGGACGTTCACTGCAATACGCCGTGACAACACCACTCCCCTTTCTTTTGATATGCGGTGTCCATGTTTGCCGTGTTGCCCTTCTTTCTTTTTGCGCAGCCCACAATCTCTCCTGCGCCCTTCTCTGGCGCTGTCCCTCTTTGCTTCCTCTGGGACCTCCGGCTCGGGCCCCGCCGCTCTTCTTCGGTGCGGCGGCTGGTTTATTGCTGTTACGCCTCTCTCTCTGCAGCCCACGCACACACGGTGGGGCGAAGTCAACCCATGATGGGACCTGGCAGCGTTCCAGTCCTCATCGATGTGCCCTTTGGACCGGAAGTGGCTTTGCAGAACCACGGTGTGCCCGGCTCCGGCCACCCCCCCGCTCTCTCCCCCTCTCCCCCTCTCGCGCGTCTTCCTCGTGGCATTGTGCCCGCAGTGGCAGTCTGCTTTTTTGTCATGCACTTGCGCCGTGTTCCGAGGAGACACCACAACCACAACCACACACCAGGCATACCCCCGCACACCCAAAACCGCAACCCAGGCGAGAAGAATGGCCATGATGCATCTTGCCCTCCTGGCGGCGGCTGCCTCGACGGCGTCCGCAGCCACCCCCTGCTGCAAGGCGCTCCCCTCGTGCCCTAGCGGGTACGAGCAGGCGTCGCTGTACAAGTGCTCGCTGCTGGACTTCTTCGCCGGGACGTGCACGGCGGAGACGCTGTGCTGCACCACCATCGTGTGCAGGAAGAAGGCCAAGGAGACGTGCAGGTCAAACGACGACTGCGACGCAGGATTTGCGTGCCGCTTCGACCAGGAGCAGGACCTCGTGTCGGGCAACGTGAAGTGCCTGAACACGAGGTCGTGCGTGCCGCGTGTGAATGAGGGGGAGCGCTGCAACGGGTTCACCCTGCCGTGCATGACGCAGACGTGCCAGGAGGGTCTGCAGTGCGAGTGCGTGGAGGCGACGTGCGACGTCCCCGGGTACTGCAGGAAGCCGAAGAGTAACACGCCTGCGCCTGCGAGCAATGCGTGCGGGAAGGATCTGCCCGAGTGCGCCGCTGGCTTCGCGTGCCGTTTCGACCAGGAGGTGGTGAACGGGAACGTGAAGTGCCTGAACACGATGTCGTGCGTGCCGCGCGTGGGCGAGGGCATGCGCTGCAACGGGTACACCCTGCCGTGCACGACTCAGAAGTGCGAGGAGGGTCTGCAGTGCGAGTGCGTGGAGGCGACGTGCGACATCCCCGGGTACTGCAGGAAGCCGAAGACTAACGCGCCTGCGCCTGCAAGCAACGCGTGCGGGAAGGATCTGCCCGAGTGCGCCGCTGGCTTCGCGTGCCGTTTCGACCAGGAGGTGGTGAACGGGAACGTGAAGTGCCTGAACACGATGTCGTGCGTGCCGCGTGTGGGCGAGGGCATGCGCTGCAACGGGTACGTCCTGCCGTGCACGACTCAGAAGTGCGAGGAGGGTCTGCAGTGCGAGTGCGTGGAGGCGACGTGCGACATCCCCGGGTACTGCAGGAAGCCGAAGACCAATGCGCCTGCGCCTGCAAGCAACGCGTGCGGGAAGGATCTGCCCGAGTGCGCCACTGGCTTCGCGTGCCGTTTCGACCAGGAGGTGGTGAACGGGAACGTGAAGTGCCTGAACACGATGTCGTGCGTGCCGCGTGTGGGCGAGGGCGAGGGTTGCAACGGGTACACCCTGCCGTGCACGACGCGGACGTGCCTCGAGGGCCTGACGTGCAAGTGCGTGGAGGCGACGTGCGACGCCCCCGGGGTGTGCACGAAGCCGACGACGCTCTGAGGGTGCTAGCGGGCTAGCGTTTTCTGCTGGTCTCTGACCTTTTCTACGTTCTGCCCCCCATCCCAAACAAACCACATGACCCCCCTTCGCATCATCCTTTCTTTCATCCCCACCCCCCCCTCTTGGTGTGTGTGACGCCCGCGCGCAACAACAACAGGTGCTGCGCCTCCGAACGGCAGAAGCGGGACGCCACGGTACGGCCATACAGGCCGCATCGGCGTCACCGCACCGCCCCCGCCTCGGGTATCGGCGGCAGCAGATGGTTTCCCTGTATGCGTGTGTGCGTACGCCTCCTTTCCGTGCGGCTCTATGTTGCGGGCTTCGTTGCCGCCATAGTAATGCCATGTTTGTTGTTTACTTTCTACAGCGCATTTATTTCTTCCAGATTCCAGCTTCCATCTGATCTCTCTTCTGATCTCTGTGCTCCGTCGCGGGGTGGGGGGTGGGGTGGGGCGGCGCGTATGTGCTTGCAAGGCGCAGCGCCCCTCCCCCTCTGTGCCTTATTTTTTTGTGATTGTGTGTGTGGTGTTGGTGTTGTGGTGTGTGTGTGGTGGCTGGCATCCCGTGCCGCCGCTCATCATACCATAATGCTGCATTGCATTGCATTGCATTCCGTAGCGGCGCACAGCCCACGTGGCACGCCCTGCTGCGGGGAACCACAGTTCCCCTGCATCTTGAATCGTTGTATACGCCATCGCGACCCCTCCAATATCGAATTCGGAAGCTTGGCTGCAGCAAGTGCAGAGCTGAGGTGAGCTGAACATGACCTCCTCCCCACCCACCCACCCCACCCACCCCACCCCCACACGGGGCCTTGCTTGGATCCACAGACGGATATCCCCACGCCCGCCTGCACCTACCCTGTAGCCGGCACCCCCCCCACACAACACAAGACAACACAACACCACAACACCCTCACGACAGCAAACAAAACACACACACTCTCACTCTCACTCTCACTACCCGGACGTGCGCCCAACAGCCCCCGACCACCACAGCAAACATGGCACCCACGCTGAAGATCGTGTACTTCCCGCTGCCCGGGAGGGGCGAGCCGCTGCGCCTGACGGCCACGCTGGGGGGGCTGGAGTTTGAGGATGCCACTGTCGACTTCGCTGGGTGGGGTGCGCTGAAGGCGTCTGTGGCCCCCGCACAGCTGCCGCTGCTGTACGTGGACGGGAAGGCGTACGGGCAGAGCCTCGCACAGCTGCGCTACCTGGGGAAGCTGGCGGGGCTGTACCCGGCGGATCAGCTGGCGGCGCTGGAGGTGGACGAGCTGGTGGACTACGTGCAGGATGCGTTCGCCCCCCTCAGCAAGTCCTTCGCGATCCAGGACGAGGCGGAGAAGCAGAGGGTGCGGGCAGCAGCTGTTGCGGAGGGTGGGGACGTGCACAAGTGGCTCGCGTACCTCGACAAGCGGCTGGAGGGGAAGAAGTACGCCGTGGGCGACGCCCTCACGGTTGCGGACGTTGTGATCTTCACACAGCTGCAGCCGCTGCGTTCGGGGTGGCTGGACGGGGTGCCGAAGGACTGCCTCGACGCCTTCAAGAACATCCAGGCCCACCGCGACCTGGTTGCCAACCTCGACAAGGTGAAGGCGAAGTACGCAGATGCCACCGGCATCCAGGCCATCTACAAGGCGTGATGGTGAGTCTTTTGCCCTCTCTCACGCCAGGCACGATGTGTCATGTCCTCGCGGGAGCAATGCACCCCATACCATACCCACACAAAGTGTGTTCTTTTCTTGTTTGTCGCCAGGCTTGCAACAAGACGTGCGGTTGTGATGCGACGGGAATGCCCCTTTCTTTCTTCGACCTCTAGCTCGTGAAAACCTACTTACATATTCCCTACCGCCTGCACCCGACCGCCCGTCGTTGCCCCCCTGCATGTGTGTCTGTTGTGTCAGGACGTTCACTGCAATACGCCGTGACAACACCACTCCCCTTTCTTTTGATATGCGGTGTCCATGTTTGCCGTGTTGCCCTTCTTTCTTTTTGCGCAGCCCACAATCTCTGCTGCGCCCTTCTCTGGCGCTGTCCCTCTTTGCTTCCTGGGACCTCCGGCTCGGGCCCCGCCGCCCTTCTTCGGTGCGGCGGCTGGTTTATAGAGCTTTTTCCCCTCCTGGTGCCTAGTTGTCTCCCAGCGTGCTGGCACCCCAGTGCAGTCGTCGCTGCCTGAAGAGCAACGCCCTCGCCGCATTGCATCTGCTCTGTGGAAGGCGCGCCCCCAGTCCCGCACCCCACCCACCCCGCCTTTTCACTCCCTGTCCTGTCCCCATGAAGAAGGCGGCGATCAGGCGTAGCCAGACCCCTCCCTCCGTTCCACACTCCTACACGGCCGTCCCCTGCCACCACATCGCTTCCTGTTGCAGGGTCTCCGCCCTGCTGGCGGTGCTACACAGTCTAGAGCATTCGTTGGGCTCGACATGCGAAGAGGTGCAAAGGGACACGGGCAGTCCCCTGTGGAGCAGGATGGCGGTGCTGAGGGGACTGCCGCCCCCCTGAAGGAGTATCTCCGTGGGGATCTCGGCGGGCGGCTGCTTGTGATCGCACTCTTGAT
Source organism: Rhynchopus euleeides (assembly GCA_963210315.1). Taxonomy (NCBI): domain Eukaryota; phylum Euglenozoa; class Diplonemea; order Diplonemida; family Diplonemidae; genus Rhynchopus; species Rhynchopus euleeides. The sequence goes on from OY723245.1 coordinate 2,405,281, forward strand.
CCTGATAGCCATAGTGGCGTATGACAGGAACAGTGGCAGCGGTGGCGTGTTCGCTCCAAAGGGCAGCGCGTCCTCTGTGACGGGACGCCAGTTCATCAACTCTGCCGAGTCTCTCGGGGATGTGCTCGACATGCTCGTGTCGGTTGGACTCGAGACTTACTTCTCGACGCTGCGCAACAACGGCATGACAAACCTGGTATGCCTTCAGGTCGTGTTGTAGTGGAGGCGGTCTCGGATGTGAGACAGGGGTGACGGCCAAGTAGTTAGGGGGGGTGTCTCGTCTCCCGGCATTTCTGATGTGCTGTGGCTGCACGACTCCGATCATTCAAACAAAAAGCCCGAGCTTGGGGGGGGGGGGGGCGGGGGCGGGGAATCTTCATATGTGTCTGTCTTGTCTTCCCCTGAGTTTCTTTATTGTGCCGTGTCTTGCAGTGTCCCTCCTATTGTTGCCGCTTGCCTGCAGAACACAATTGCAAGCCATGAAGGTGCCTGTCCCGGTGACATCAAGCCCTTCCACTGCCGGCGTCTCAAGAATGCCGCGTACAGCCTCCTCGTGCCTGACGGTGAGCGTGACATCGAGCACGATGAAGAAGAGGAGGAGCTTCCGGTTGCCTCTGCTGATCAGCTGCGGGCGACAGTCTGCAACAGCTGGGCGAACACCCGTGGGGCTCATTTCTTCATGAAGGACTTCCGCAAGCTGAAGGAGGGGACCTTTGTCAATGTGACCGTGCCTGCGTGTGCGAAGGACAAGCGCCCCGATCGGGGCGTGCTGTACGGTATCGATCAGAACACAGAGGACACGAAAGTAACCAGTGTCGTCGGGAACGACAACGGGTGGTTCCGAAACGAGCTCACGCTTGGCGTGGTGGGCAAGCTCCGGCAGCGCGGGGTGCTGGACCAGTTCGTGTTTGACAAAGAGCGCCGCATCATGTACTGCGGCAACCCCAAGGCAGGGCTGACCTTCCTGAAGTCGTGGCTTCTCAAGCACTACAACCTGTGGAAGCTGAAGGACCCGAAGAAGATATCACACGCCTTTACCGGCAAGGAGGAACACCGCCTTGTGTCGGGGAAGCACATGAAGGATACGGAGCTGCTGGAGGCGCTGAACTCAGGCGGATACTTCAAGGTATGTGGCCTGAAGGAACGTCGGTACACCCACGTGCCTGTTGTAGTTTCCTCGACCCGCCCACCCACTGGCCTCCTTGAACACAGGTTACTTTTGTCCGCGACCCATTAACACGAGCGTTGGCTGCGTACCACGACCGCTTCTACGACTGCCACCGCCGTGCCTCCCCTGTCGAGTGCAGACAGTGGGTGCAGGCGCTCACAGGCATGCCCAAGCGCCGCGGCAGGTCCGACGCCATCACGTTCCGTCAATTTGTCCTGATGCTGATGAAGCTGCATAAAAAGGGATCTGCCCTTGATGTCACCTACCAGACGGCCCACTGGCTTCCCCAGACGACAGTGTGCGCCTTGGACCAGATCGCTTACGACTTCATTGGAAGGATTGAGACGGAGGACAAAGACACCCAGGTACGGCAGCGCCTTGGCTCCTTGACACCCACGGCACCCTATGTTCCCCGCCTCACCTGACACCCACACAGCTACTGTACGACGTGTCGAACTTCCAGGCCATGACAGCCAGCCAGCGCCGCGCAGTGGACCCGACACTCATCGTCGGTGGTCTGATCCAGCATTTGGGTGCGGACCCGGATTCGGTGACGCGCAACATCCAGGCGCTACAGACACTGTACGAGCGTGACAACTTCCTGTTAGGCTACCAAGGGGAGTCACTCCTGCAGTACCTGCAGTCCGGTGATCACCAGGCAGCAGGCGACACCATTGAACACAACGCGTGACGCGGGTGAGGTGCTGTGCTGTGCCATCCTGACATCCTGTTGGAGTGGGTCACACCAGCCTACCTCCATAATGCAAGCCATCCGCATTGATGGGTCGGGCGATGCCACCGGCCAAGGCTTCGGGATACCAATCGCATCAATCGGACTGGGTTGTTTCTTCATAGCAACTCCCTTTGGAAAGCCACACCCAAGGGAGCCTGCGTCTAGCCCTTATTGTGGGTCCTGGCAACTGAATGCGGCAGCTCAGCCCACATTGCCTTGGCGACTTGCTGCTGATGTCTCACCTGTGGCATCTGTGTAATAGCAGCTCCACCGCCCAAGCGTTCATAGCCGAGGGCCACAAGCCACGTTCTGAAGGGAGCATGCAGTGCGATAGAACCTACACAAGCGCTGCATGTGCAGGGTGGTGGTGAGGTGGGAACGTGCTGCCTAACCACACCCTGTTGTGTGCCTCTGAAATGTATGGGTGTTGCCACGGTCGAGCAGGCGTTGCCATCGCCTGGCAAAGGTCCGGCCTTTGTCGGGTTCGGCAAGGCATTGCTGCGTCGCCCCGTTCTGCTGTGTGCACGCGAGGCGCAGTAGTAGTCATGCTTGCCTCGCTCGGCTTCTGGCAAACGTTACGCACCATTACGATTGGCAGAATACCCCTCCCCCCGCATGTGTATTGCACTCTGGTGTGGGTTTGCGTTATTCATCTCTGGTGACCGTGCTCCACACCACACACAGGTGACGACACTCGACCCGCCCACCTGGTGCCGGTATACACAACAGCCATCATGGAATACGCACAGGCGGCGGTGCGGTGTGTCACAAACGAGGTGGAATGCCTCTGGGAGTGGGCCAGCAACAAGGAGACGCACATCGTCGACGCACCCGCAGGGAAAATGCGCGGCTACAAGCGGGGCGAGTCTGCGTCGTTCCGCGGCATCCCCTTCGGCGAGAGCATCTCAGGGGCGTGGCGGTGGAAGGCACCGCGGAAGGCGGCGAAGTTTGAGGGTGTGCAGGACTGCAAGGACTACGCACCGTGCGCCCCCCAAGACTTCAAGGGCTACGTGCTGCACGTGTCGTCGCACTCTGCCCTGTACACCATCTACGAGGTGGTGATGCAGATCATCTGCTGGATCCTGTTCGGCGAGAAGTGGAAGGGCTGCGAGGACGACTGCCTGGCCCTCAACGTGTTCGCCCCCTGGGACCACCTGACCGCGAAGGAGCCGAAGAAGAAGCTCCCTGTCATGGTGTACATCCACGGAGGCATCTTTGAGATCGGCGGGTCCGGCCCCCCGATCGTGCGTGGCGAGCGCTTCCCCGAGCATGACTGCGTGCTTGTGACTGCAAACTACCGCCTGGGTGTGCTTGGGTTCCTCAACGTCCCGGGGTGCGACACCAACCGCGGGCTGCGCGACCAGCTGCTCGCCCTGGAGTGGGTGCGCCACAACATCGATAAGTTCGGCGGTGACCCGGAGAACGTCACTATTTTCGGCGAGTCTGCAGGCGGGATGGCATGCGCCAACCTGATGTCCTCGCCGCACCGCTTCATTGAGGAGGACGGGGAGAAGAAGCCGCTGTTCCACAAGTCCATCTGCATGAGTGGTGCCGCGCACAACGTGCACTCCAAGCAGAAGAGCGAGCAGCTCTACCGCGAGTTCATGCGCCTGCTGCCCCGCGGGACAACCCGTGAGGACCTGGACACCATCAAGTGCCACTACCTCATCGAGGCACAGGACCTCTACCTGCTGTACCAGCGCATCGCCTACACCAGCAACCACGCGATGGACATCATCGGGCTGAGCCCACACATCGACGACGATGTGCTGCCGCAGCACCCCCTCCAGGCTGTGCGTGACGGGTTCACCAAAGACGTGCGCCTCCTGACCGGCACCACGAAGGACGAGTTCCTGCTGTTCAGCACCGCGTTCCTCTGGTTCATCCGCCTGACGGACTGGCTCCCGGGCCGCGTGGAGGCGTGGTTCCCCTCTGTCGAGTCGGAGACGCGGAAACGCATCCTCGATGTGTACCAGACAAGCCAGTACGCACAGAACTTCGTCGGCATGGGCCACCACCGCCTCTACAACGCAGCGGCAACCGACTGGGTCTTCCGCATCCCCTGCGAGCGCCTTGCCAGCGCGCATTCGGAGGCAGGCGGTGTGTCGCAGGTGTACCGCTACGACCACCCGACACTCTGGGGCAGCTACTTCGGGGCGTGCCACGGTGCCGACATGCCGATGATCTTCGGGACAAACCGCCACATGCCCTTCGCACTGGGCGTGCATGACTCTGTCGAACAGACGGGTGCCTTCATGCGCTCCACCTGGGTGTCCTTCGCACGCGGGGACCTCTGCCTGGAGAAGTGGCCTGTGTTCCACAGCAACACCCGCCGTGTCATGGCCCTCGCTGTCGGCAGCGGTGCGGAGATGGACCTGCTCGAGTCCCCCGACGATGAGTGCATCCGCGCGTGGGGCGACCTCTCGGAGTTCGACTTCGTCCACGCGTAGGGGGGGTGGGGGGTTTTCCAGCGTCATTCCTGTTTTGATGTTATGGGCTTTTGCTTTTATGGATTTTTTTGTCGCTTTCCCCTATGCAGCGTTGCTGCTTACCATTGCCCCTTTCGCCCCCCCCCCCCCCCTAGGCCCCCGGATGTCCTTGAGAAAAACTGTAATTTTTTTGGAATATTCCGGTCTGGAGGTCAACAGTGCAAAACCGCCCCCAGACCCACCCCAGATATGAATTTCTGGTGGTTTTTACCCACTTTTGGGCCCACCAACCCTCATTTTTGGCCATTTTTTCGCTTTTCTGGGGTGAATCCTGTGCAGGGTGGTTGCAGGGCCATTTTGGGGCAAAAATGTGCATTGTAACGCACTTCTACTGGTCCTAGAGTCCCTGGATGGTATACAATGTACCCCAGGGATGCCTAGGGTACGTTTTGCACCCGAAAACCACCCAAAATGGGGTCTAGTTGCCCAAATTTTGACTTTTTTCCCTAAAATTGGGACTTTTACCCCACACGGGCGAATACCCCATTTTTCACAGTTTTTTCAAAAAATTGGTCCGAATTTAGGCAATTCGGTGTCGAAAACCTGTTCCAACAGGCCCGTACACCCCTTTTAGGGCTTACCCAGTGGTTTCTGGGTGGTTATAGGGTTGCAGGGTGCCTACAACACGGTTGCAGGGTGTGTGCAGGGTCCTACAACATCGTCGCAGGGTCCTTTTTTTTGGGTAAAAAACGCATTTTCACGTGATTCTACTGGTCCTTGAGGCCCTGGATGGTATACAATGTACCCCAGGGATGTCTAGGGTACGTTTTGCACCCGAAAAACACCCAAAATGGGGTCTAGTTGCCCTAATTTTGACCTTTTTTCATGAAAATTGGGACTTTTACCCCACACGGGCGAATCCCCCGTTCTTCACAGTTTTTTCAAAATATCGGACCGAATTTGGGCAATTCGGTGTCGAAAACCTGTTCCAACAGGCCCGTACACCCCTTTTAGGGCAGACCCAGTGGTTTCTGGGTGGTTATAGGGTTGTAGGGTGCCTCCAACATGGTCGCAGGGTGTGTGCAGGGTGGTTGCAGGGTCCTTTTTTGGGTAAAAAAACGCATTTTCACGTGATTCTACTGGTCCTAGAGGCCCTGGATGGTATACAATGTGCCCCAGGGATGTCTAGGGTACGTTTTTCACCCGAAAACCACCCAAAATGGGGTCTAGTTGCCCCGATTTTGACATTTTTTCATGAAAATCGGGGTTTTGCCCAAAATGGGTAAAACCCCCTTTTTTCACCGAATATTCAAAAATTCGGACCGAGAAAGGGCAACTAAGTGTGAAAAACCGGTTTCATTGGGTCCCCAGACATATTTTTGAGGCGGGTACACCCATTCCAGGTGCCAATAGCCCGTGTTTGGGGTTGGAAAAATTTTTATTACAAAATTTTCCCGTACATCCGGGGGCCTACCCCCCAGTGTTGTTAGAAACCGAGTTTTAAACATTTTAAACGTTTTAAAGTTTAAAACGCCGTTTTAAATTACCGTATACGTAAATATTTTGGAACGTAAATATTATGGAACGTAAATATTTTGGAACGCTGGTGGGTTGGCGTTCCAGATTTTTTCCGTTCCATAATATTTACAGGGCTTTCTGCGACTCGGGGACTTGGACCAGGTGATCGGACGGCATACAGAGTCCCTGACGGGACCTACTCGTGCACTTTTCGCGCGATTCCTGAGGCAAGCCATCCTCACCACCGAGTCCCCGACTGGCCCTGTAAATATTTTGGAACGTAAATATTATGGAACGGACCGGGCAAAAATGGGCCCGTTCCATAATATTTACGTTCCATAATATTTACGTATACTCATACATCGGGCGTTATTGCGTTACCAGTAACGGTAATACCGTTATTTTTTCGGTAAAATAACTTACCGTTAATAACGTTCCAGAACGGCCGAATAACGTTATCCGAAAATCGGTAACGTTATTTTTCCGCGTTATACCGTTATCGATAACGGTAATACCGTTATTACCGTTATCAGGAACGGTAATAACGTTATCGGTAACGTTATTACCGTTATTACCGTTATCGGTAACGGTAATACCGTTATCGGTAACGTTATTACCGTTATTACCGGTAATGGGGGTCTTCGCTCCGGGTCAATTTGGGTCAACTTGGGTCAATTTGGGTCACCCTGGGGTTTTTCACCTTAGGAAAATGGGGGGCTTCGCTCCGGGTCAATCTGGGTCAGCTTGGGTCAGTGACCCGGAGCGAAGCCCCCCCCCCCCCTTAGGTGACCAAAAATAGGTGAAAATTTTTGCCTATTTTCCCTTGTGTCAAACTTGGAGTCTGACCCAAAAATCGGAATCTGTGACCCATGGTTTATATGGGCAAACCTGAAAATTTCCGACTTTTTCCTCAATTTTTCCCACTTCCTGGCCATACCTTTCCCGACCCAAAATCAAACAAATGCAGCGGAAAATGGCCAAAAATAGGCCAAAAAACCCCAATTTTTTTTCCGGGGGGCTTCGCCCCCCACGCCACACGCACCTCCCGGCCGGTGGCCGGTTCGGTCGTCGTCGGCTGCGGCCAAAGGGCGTGCGGTAGCCGACGCCCTTTTGTGCTCGCCTCCTCCTCCCACACTTCAGTATGTCGTTTCATGTGAGTCCGTGTTCCTGCTTTGTTCTTCTGTCGACTGGGACGGGCCAGTCCTCGTGGGTTGCCGGCCGGTGTGTCCTCCCCCGGGACCCCCTCCTCCTCCCGCCACTTGCATCTGGTTCAACTTCAGTGAGAGCTGAGCGGGAGCCATACTTGCTCTCTTGGACCATTTGTCCGCAGTCCTGCATCATGAAGAGTTAGGTAATGCCCAGTCGCAGCCATCCCCCGACCCAGGTGTTCTGCCGTGGGCCAGGTCACCATCTGTAGGTCACCCCGTCACACACCAGTGGGCAGGCCCTGTCAACGATATCGATGTGACTGCTCTTGCCGCAGGGCAACGGATGTGGGCCTGCATTGCATCCTGTTGCCGCTCAGTTCTGTTCCCACCGGAGCTTGTTGTTGCGCCGCAGGTCGAACAGCCTTTCGTGTGGTCGGCGCTGATCTTGTATAGAACGTAGGCAGTAGGCTGCTGTGGGTGACCTGCAGGTTACCCGTCCCTTTCGTGCAGGCAGCGCGAGAGGTGCGATGTTTATGTGTGGGAGCACGGCAGCTGCCCCACACTCCATTCTGCTCTCTTGTCTGCTGTTTATGTTGAACAAGGTCTGGCTGCCAGTGATCTCGCTGGGGGTCGGGCAAACCAAAAAAGAAGTCGGGCACAGGGTGGCCGAGCTCGCGAGAAAAAAAGTGCAGCCCAACCCCGCCCCGACTTCCCGTGGTATGATGCAAACAGGATCGAATGCACGGCCACAGAACATTTTCACCCAATTCGAGAGGCACCGGATGTTGCTGCCTTTGGTCGTCCTGCTCGATCAAAAATCAGGAATCCAGCCCCCCAGCCGCCGCCACGGTAGTGAACATCCTGAAAGTCTTCGAAGGCTAGTCCCCACACCGGTTGGTGCTGTTGCACATTCCAGGCGGGGATGGTCCTTCGCTTGGGGCATGATGAGGTGCGCTTCGATGAACACCATCAAGCCCCCAGCATGCCGTTGGGTTTTCATACGCTGCGGCGCATGAAAACTCGGCCACAAGGCCGAACCCAAAGCCCCAAAATCTGACCCGGGAGGTAGGGCCGAGGGTAGGGCCATGCCACCCCTGGCGGCCCACCCTCCCAAACAATTACAGAAAAAGGGAGGTGGGGCCGCGGCCCCCTGCCAGCCCTGGCACGGGATCACTGCTGGCGGGTAGTTCAGGCTCGTGGCCCTCCTCGTTCCGATAGCCCCTCGGACATCCAAATGATTCACGTGCAGCAGCCCATGCGCAGAGAACGGTGTGCCGTCTTGTACAGCAACTGTTGGACAACTGTTGAAATCGTTTTTCACCAAAAAAAATCACTCTGCGGGCCAAGTCGAAGATTTTTCTGGGGACTTTTGGTGTCCCCAATTTTTCAATTTTCGAAAAATAAGCTCACTTTGCTAAACTGGACCCAACTCCCCACACTCTTTTTTTCCGACTTTTTCACGGGTTTTTTCCGGTTTTTTTTGGTTTTTTTTGGCGGATGGAGCGAAGACCCCCAATACCGCGTTATTTTCGGTATTTTTGGGCAACTTCTATAGGGGGACCCTTTTCGAATTTTTTTTTCGGGGTGGCCAAAATGGGCTGTTTTAGGCTATTTGAGGCCATTTTCGAGCAAATTTTTGGGTTTAGAGCCACGCAAAGGGTCTAAAATGGGCATGCCAATCTCAAAAAATGCTCAAAATTCCGAGAGATTTCAGATTTTTCGAATTTTTTGACCGAGAAAATTCTGACCCCAAAATGTGGTCCTTGTGGTCTGGAACTGTCCGTTGTCGAAGGAATTGGTGAAAAAATCGTGATTTTTGGCCTCTGGATCACCCATGCCGTCCCAAAAATCACAGGACGAGCAAGCAAAAGAGGTTTGGTAGGTGCATTTTTGGGTGAACATGAGCCATTGTGCCAACCTGCTTGATTTCACCCGAAAATCGGAATCCGTTGAATATGGTTTCTGATGAAAATGAGAAAATTTTCGACCTTCTTCGCAGTTTTTGCCACTTCCTTGCCCCATCTTTCCCACCCAAAATCGAAGTACCGTGAATGGTGTTGTTGAAAGGTCCAAATTGCGTTGGTTGTGCGTAGTTCTGCCGAAATCGTGCACACGTTGTGCATAGTGCATGTGTAACGCCATTTGCGACCAAAATGTAAATTTCCTGCACCCGAGCGTTGACGCTTCCACACACCCTTACAAACCCACTTGCCTGATGAAGGGGGTGGTGTGTAGAGCACGTTTGGCAGGGCTGAATGACACTTTCCGCGCGAAGGTCGTGTGCGTAATTAAAAAACGGTCCGAGGGCCGGAGGCCCGAGGCCTTTTTTTACCTGCACGAGGGTGCAATTGAGGCCGATACGGGGTGCAGATGATGGTTTCTTGCACAACCCAGTCATGTTTTGCACATCACGACGAACTCGGAAATTCCTCATATTTGCACTCCAGGTCTCATATTTGCACTGGTGCAAATATGGGACCTGGAGTGCGTGCAAATAATGACTGGGGGGTGCAAGAAAGTTCAAATTGCGTAGTTCCTGCGTACTTCGTGCGTAGCCCGAGCGTACTTTGGGTAGTTCGTGCGTATATTGTGCGAAGCGTCTTTGACAGCACCAGTAACGGACTTTTGGAACGTAACTATTTTAGAACGGACCGGGAAAAAATGGGCACGTCGCTACTTCGCGCTACTTCGTCGCTCGTAACGAGTAAAAATATCAGGTGGTTTATACACCGCCAATGTGAGGTGTGCGGGTGTATTCCTGAAGGATTCACTTCTGCGTCCACACTGAGTGATTTTGGAGTGATTTTCACTCCAAATTTCACTCCAGGAACATTGGATGCTGCAAGGTTGCAGGGGTTTCTGCAGTATTTGCCTTGAAAAAGCCAAAAAAACATGATTTTTTCACGAAACTCGACATGTCCGTGCGTTATTACCGTATACGTAAATATTTTGGAACGTAAATATTATGGAACGTAATTATTATGGAACGTAAATATTATGGAACGCTGGTGGGTTGGCGTTCCAGATTTTTTTCGTTCCATAATATTTACAGGGCTTTCTGCGACTCGGGGACTTGGACCAGGTGATCGGACGGCATACAGAGTCCCTGACGGGACCTACTCGTGCACTTTTCGTGCGATTCCTGAGGCAAACCATCCTCACCACCGAGTCCCCAACTGGCCCTGTAAATATTTTGGAACGTAAATATTATGGAACGGACCGGGCAAAAATGGGCCCGTTCCATAATATTTACGTTCCATAATATTTACGTATACGGTATCCAAAAAATGGTCCCAGGGGGGTATTCTGGAGCCATCTCCACCAAAAACTACACCATCCGCCCGCAAAATTGTCCGAATAACGCAAGTTTTCATGAAAATAACGGAAAAATAACGCGTTATTTTAGGAGAAAACGTTTTCCAATTTTTTGACATCACGGAGTGGCCCCCTGGAGTGATATTTTACCCAAGAAAATTCTTTTAGGGGGGGTAGGGACCCGAGTTTCGGGTCAGATTCACCGGGAAATGCTGCCTTTTTTGGGGTCAAAAAATAACGCAAAAATAACGTTATTACCGTTACTGGTAACGGAATAACGCCCAATGTATGGTATACGGTATTTAAAACGGGGTTTAAAACGGCAAAAAACCCTGCAAAATATAGGGGGAGACTTTTCGATTTTTTTCTGGAACCCAAAATTGGTCGTTTTGGGCCATCTGAGGCCATCTTCGGCAAAAAATCCAATTTTGAGGCTCCCTGGGGGTCCCAAATGGGTGAACAAATTCCCTGTGTGAAATAGCCTATTGCAGGCCTTTTGAGCATGATCAGGCAAACACAGCTGTGTGGCAGGGCTTTCTGCGAAAATTCGCCTCCTGGTGAAGTGGGCTACTTTTCACCCTCCATTCACCCTGGCCTCAACCCGTTCCTCTGCTCACCCTGACGCAAGCTCATGCCCTCATCGTTGACAATCACCCAGAAAAGATTCAGGATGGTACAGTACAGACTCGGGTGCACGAACGATCCAACGGTGGTGCCTGTTTGACTTGCTGGTGTATGGTTGATCATTGCTTGTTACGTACATTTCGCTTTCTCAGCGCCCCCGCCTTCACCGAAACCCGATGCCCAACACGAGCGGTGTGGCGCCCGTGGTACTGACCCCTTCGGACCTTAACTCCAGCGGTAGCCGCCGGTTTCTTCAAAGAAACTCATCGATGATGTCCCCCCAGAGTGCAGGTTCCTGCTGCCTACCCACGATCATTAGGGTGCCGAGAGAATGGCTAGGTGATCAATAATTGTCCCAAACACTAGCTTGGCAACAGCCAGAGCAACCCCAGGTGGGGCGCAGCCGAGTGCTGCAACCATCGTTCTGACAGCAACAACATCACCTGGCTGTCTTGTTGAACACAGCCGTGATGAAGCTGGCTGCACTTCCTGTTTGGAGTTCATCGGGATCCGTTCTGCAAAAGTGAAAGTTGGAGGCAAAGAATAGATGACGAGGATGGTTACGCCTTTTGTAGGCTTCTCTCGATCAGAGAAGTCGGGCGTCCATAGGAGAGTAAAGGGAATACAGATATGCTCCTCTCAAAGAGGGGCAGGCCAAAGGTAGGCTCCAGGTGGCAACTAGAACTGTGCAACTTTTCCAGAAGGTGCTTCCAGGACTGTCGAAGGAGCTGGTGGAGTTCGCTGGGTCCATTGCCATCCCCATCATGGTGATCCGGCCTTCAACCTGCGACTTCGTATCATGGATTCAGCTCAAAAGGGTGCACATCGAGTGATGCAAGATGAAGATTCGACACTCCAGAAATATGCTGATGTCAAACTGCATTATTCCTGAGAACAACGGAGGGGGTGTGCCAACTGATGCCGGTGCGATTGATGCAACCCTCACCACAACGTCAGTGCCACCTATTTTCCACCAATAATGTGTCCGCTGTGACAGGAATGCAGGAATAATCACCCAGAATATGAGCTGGGGGGCCTCAGGGGGCATGGAAATTTTTTTTTGGCCGAAATTTTTTTTTGGTGTGAAAACACCACAGAAACGCCCTGTTTTAACCCCCGTTTTAAACTCCGTTTTAAATTAATTTAAAACGCGTTTTAATTTAAAACATTTAAAACGTTTAAAACGTAAAGTTTTAAATGGGGGCTAACAACAATGCTACCCCCCCCCCCCTCCCCGCGGCACCCCAAGGGTGTGTGTGTGTGGCGGTGGTGGGCACGTGTAGGCCCCACGGGTTGCTCAGTAGGGGGAAACACGCTTCCTGCAGAGCCCTGGGTTTACTGCACCCCCCCCATCCCCCCCCACCTCCGCCCGCCCGCCTTCCCACCTTTTGTTGACATCTCATACCAACCACGAGGTTCCGTCAGCCCTGCCCAGCCGGAAGCCCTCCCTTGTGCGGCCCTTCAGGCGGGAAGGGGGGTCGCAGAGACGTGTGCTTTCTGGGTGTCGCAGTTTAATATGCGAAAAGGGCTGAACGGGAATGGAGAGGGGTTCGGTTTTAAAAGAAGGAAGAGGCCACGCTGGGGTGGGGGGGGCAAATACATACATAGGCGCCTCCTTGTTGTTCGTTGCCACATCCCCCCCCCCCCTCTCCCCGCATTGCCTGTTGTGTCCCTCCTCTGCATCTGCGCAAGCGCACCGCGGCGCACGGTGGGGGAGGGAGGCATATGGCAGAACGTGCGGGACGCGAGGCACATCCACAGGCGCGAATGAGGCCTGTGGGGGTCTTCGCTGGTCGTTATGCTTCGTTATTCCTCGTCAGTTTTCACCTAGTTTCCTCAGGAAATGCGCCAAAATGCACTGACTCACTGATCACCCCCGTCGCGAAGCCCCCCTGTGTCAAAAAAATTCAGTAGCAACCACATCAGGAGGCGGGCTGACGGGGGGAGGTTTCCCTTTGTTGTGCTGCACCGCACAGGGTGCTCTCGAATTGTTGCAGGAGGACCGAGTGTGGGCGATTTGGGTGCGATTCGGTGGAGCGTGGAGGAGGCAGGCACCCGCGTGTGGGGGGGAGGGGGTGGGGGTGGGGGTGGGGTGTCAATGAGAGACTCGCCCTCTCTCGGACAAACCCCCCGCACCCCCACCCATCCCCCACCCCCCTGTGTGCGGAACAAAGCAAAAAAGGTGCCCAGCCCCGCTCTCCGGGAGAATACTGTACTCGAAGCATGTTGGAGGGGGGGGTGTGTGGGGGGGATGGGGGGAGGTTCCCCACAGGGCCCCCCCTCTCTCCCTCTCCCTCCCCCTCCCCCATCCTGAAGGTGCCTCGCACCCAAGCGCAGGGGGGCGTACTGTGTTGTGGTGTTACTCCTGTGACCTGTCCGGGAGAGGGCTAGGTGGGTTATCCGCTCCCTTCTCAGCGTGCTCCCCCGAGGCGGTGGGATCCTGTCTTGCCATGTCATGTCCAGGTGTGTACAAAAAATCCCCCCTCGCGAAAAGTTATTCTATTTTTCACAATGTAGGAATCAGGGCAACCAGAGGCAACTAAGAGAATAAAACAATCCGGCGGGATGAAAAATCTCGGCGCCTTGTGGAAACAAACGCGCCTTTCGCCCCCTCTCCCCCCCACCGGACGCTACCTGCAATTTGAGCGAGCGGGGGGGGGAGGTGAGGTGGCCCGACTCTGTGCTTTACGTTTCTCTGTCACTCCCCCTGATCCCCCCGCCCTGCACACCTCCTCCTCATCTCGTGTCACGTTTGTCGTCAGCAGGTCGGCCTGCGGCAGGGCCTAATCTAAGGGGGGTCGGGGGGGGGTCAAAGACCCCCCCCGCAGTTTGGGCCCCCCCTGGGGGACCCCCCCCGGGGGGGGTCTCCCGGGGGGTCACCTTTAGCGGGGGCGGGGGGGGATTTCCCTGGGGACCAGTAGGAATGGGGTCTCCTGGCTGGGGAGCATGTTCAGCCCAGGTGCAGAGCCGCCTTGAGTCTAAGAGCTGTCTGTCAAGTTCGTGCAGCAAGTCGTTGACACGTGCAAGGAACAGATGCTCACTACCGTGGCCTCCGGCGGCTGGGGGGCTCCGCCCCCCAGACCCCCCCTGTAGCGTGTGCCTGTCCCGCAAGTTCCTTGAGCGTATGCGAGTGGCCATCTCCGCGTAGTCTCGGGCGCGCGAAGCGCGCCCGAGAAATTTGCACCTGGGGTGAAAAAAAATTTTGGGCCCACAAAAGTGCGAGACCCCCCCCGAGTCCCAAAATCCGGAATCCTACACGGTGGACTCCAGCGGCCCTAGCGGGAGTCTGGGAGCGGGAGTCTGAGAGGGTGTCAAAGACTCCCGCTAGCGGGAGTCTATACTCCCGCTAGGGGGAGTCTGACTCCCCCTAGCGGGAGTCTTTTCACCTATTTTCATCCATTTTTCCCATGATATAGTTACAGTCTACTGGCGTGGGGGGTAAAATCATGCGGGGGGAAGGTGGAAGAGGGATGGGGAGGGGCTTGTTTTGCTTCTGTCAGTTTCCCCGGACTCTGGACTACCTACCTATCCTCCTGGTAGCGGCTGCACCTGCGGAGGTGAGCGGTTAGAATTTGAGGTGTCAAAGTGCGGCCGTCGCCTGTCGTAGTTGTGTTACACCTTGGGCAAGACAAACCATCCTGCAGGCTTTCCTCATCTTCTTCGTCAGAACTGTCATCCCCCTCCTGCTGTGCGCGTTGGTCAAGCGTGCTCAAAGTCGCCTCGGATGACACGAATGGTGTGAAAGTCGCCCCCAGCGGGATTGGCATTTTGCACAAGCAGAGCGATAATTTGCGGTGTCCTTCGGGGAACCGGAACAGGAAGTAGGGCGCGCTGCTGGGTTCAACGAAGTCCTGTGTGTTGCAGTGCACAAACCCCTTCTGCAGCTGTGTCAACTGTGTGCAAAGAACATACACAGCCAATCTATGAGCGTGTCGGGTGTGCAGACACGGACACAGAATGACTTCTCTATACCCGAGGATCCCGTCCTGCGACAGGTGCGCAACCTTCCAAGGCATGCCCGATTCGCGCCGCTTCTCTTCTGCCATTGCAAGATCTCTCTCGTAAGTTGCGGAGCTGGCGATTGTAACGGCATCTTTCTTGCGATGTCCGTTCTCTGCTTCTTCAAATTCGTCGTTGTTCTGCAGAGGCACTGCATCTTCTGGAGCCCACCAATGATGGAGACTGTGTACGTAGGCATTGCGCGTTGATCCCTTTTCGGCATGCTCCATCAACCAGTGAAATATATGCCCTGAGATCCGAGCACGCAAGAAGGGAATCCGGGCTGACTCATCCTTGCATCCCCAGAAGCGCCAGGGGATGTCTGCATACCGGAAATGCATGAGGTCTGCAAGGGAGACAAAGAGGTAGCGGAACAAGCCCTTGTAGGTGGTGTCCTGTGACATGGCAAGCACGACCTTCCGGAACTGAGCACCTGTCCCATTCTGCGACACATTCAGTGCAAGGTTTGTACAGGTCTTGTCGAATATTTTTTTTGTTGTCTCATCCAGTACCCTGATCAGCCGCATGGCGAGCCCCTTGCAGTCATGGAGTGCTGGGGTGACGTAGCGGGCATTGGGAAGCACACCTGCCAAGAGGGAGGGGTAGCCAGCCTCTTTCATCTCAGAGAGAGTCAGGTGCGGGTATCGATGCACCTGTTGATACCAGCGTTCTTCTGGGATGTCGCACAGTGAGCATCGGTGCCCTCGCCCCCCGCATCGCCTCATTGTTGCCCACTGCTCAGCATGGTCGGCGGTTATTCTTGCTATGGACACACTCGCGACATGCACCCCTCGGAAGATTTTCGCTTTGTGCAGCCTCATGATCTGTTGCAGCAACGCGTGATTTTGGAACAGCTTGTGATCACCTTTCGGAAGGTCTGAGAAAGTAATACCCGGCGCAGTCATCGTGTTTTCGGGATTGATGACCCCGAGAGACAGACGGACACGTGCGTTATCGGAACGTAATGAATTACGTGGCGTGTATCCGTCCGTGTACATGACGCCGAGAAGTGGCACGCTACACTGCATTGTCGATGATTCTCCCGCCTCTTCTTCGAGGAACTCAAATGCCCCGAGCAAACCACGGGAAAGGCGCCATTCAACACGTTCGCAGGCAGGCTTCTCCATTTCGCGGAGTCGCTTTCGTGACACACCCAGGTTCTCACCAACACGCTCCTTATGAAGCTGGTTGACCTTGGCGAGTGTCCGTTGAGACATCCGAAGGGCATGCCGGTTGGCAGCAAGAGTCTCCCCGACACTCTTCGCTTCATTTGCATTCGACATGGTTCGATGGCATGGGTCTTGAAAATACCCCCTGTGACACCTGTGAGAGCGAGTGTGAGTGGAGCCGAATAAGGTTGCAACACACACACCACGTCAGATGTAGCCAAGCGAAAAAACTGTCGATGTTTTGGAGTGTGGGGTTTGTGGCTTCCATGACAGTCTGATCATTCAACTTCCGCAGGCTGATGCACAGCCAGCTTCCCTCAGAGGGTGTCCATGTCGTCCTCCTCCACTGTGATGGCCTGCGGGATGCTCGGAGGGGCTTCTTCCTCTGTGTCGGGGACCTCAGGCTGTGCGAGGTCGATCCCCAGCAGGTCCTTGTACCTCCCCACGGTGGAGGTGTTGGCCTGGCCTGAGCCGGTCACCGTGGCGCGGGGCTGTTCCAAAGGAACGGTGACCTTCCACAGGGCCAACTGCCCCTCCACCTGCTCGCAGGTGATGGGCTCGCCATCGGCAGGGCTCCTGGGGAGGAAATAGGTGGCGGTGTATGTGCCGCTGGGGATTGTCGAACCCTCGTGGACCACGCGAAGACACGTCAGCGACACCTGCAGGCCTGTCACTGAAAACTCAACCCGGGTCAACAGCCCCTCGAGCATCACCACATGCACGTTGGCTGCCCCAGGCAACGGGGTGACCACCGGGAAGTGCTGCATCACATTCTTCGTCGTAGTATCCTCCTCCTGCTGCACGGCAGTGTACACGTTGTTCATCTCGACCTCCTTGTAGGCCGGGGCAAGCGCAGCAAGGACCCGCTGGTACAGCGGATTCTTCTTGTGGCCCTCCTCCGCCCAAGCCAAGGGCATCTTTGGCTTGAGGGTGACACCCACCAACTTGGTGTCTTGCACCTTCCCGCGCTTCACCTCAACCCTGTAGGTGGCGGGGAGGGTGCCGTCCTTCTGCATCATCTCGACCTCCCTCACAGCGAGCTTGTCCATGTCAGGGAATACGGCGGTGATGGCGTTGGCCACCTGGGGGCTGTGCTTGTTGATCTCCTTGCCGGTCAACACCGTTGCTAGGAGCCTTCTAATGGATCCCAGTGTCAGCACACTTCCCCCTTTTTTAACGAGGAAGGCCGTGCAAAAATCAGCCACAATGTTCGTCGCCTCCGCAGCCTCGGGACTCTCTGCGCTCTTCTTCTTCTTACTCGACTTCGCCGCCGGCTTCGCTGCCACCTTCACTGCCGGCTTCGTTGTCGTCTTCCCCATTTTTGTGAATCAGGTCTGCGAGCTGGGATGGGTGGAAACGTCCGTTTGGTGTGTGTGTGTGTGGCTGTACTTCAGTGACGAGTGCCACATTGCATAGGTATCATGGGAAAAATGAGTGAAAATAGGTGAAAAGACTCCCGCTAGCGGGAGTATAGACTCCCGCTAGCGGGAGTTGGACTCCCCCTAGTTGAGACTCCCGAAAAGGGTTACCCTACCCCCGCTGGAGTCCACCGTGTAGATTAAACCCTGGCCTGCGGGAAAAAAAATATGTTGTTTTGGGGTGGTACGCGGGAGACGCGGCGCTCGTTGCGCGCGCAACAAAACCACTTCCTGGTTTTGTTCTTCCACCGCGAGCGGGGGGTCGTTGAGGGGTCGTTGAATTTTTGTTATGTGTGGCAGCAGAATTTTCGTCCGGGGCAATGATACAAATAGAACGACCCGGAAAAAAGCACCTCGCCACAGCCCGTGGGACACGGCTGTGGGAAGGGGGGTCTATTTGGTATATTCCCAGAATAAAGTGCTGCCATCCCGCTATCTTGATTGGCACCTGGCAGGCCTGGGTTGTGCCCTGTCTGTGGTATAAGAAGATACGTCGCCCTTGCGCCCTCCCTTCCATGCTCGCTCTTCCTGAATCATCAGCACAGGAGAATGTGTAAGGTGGAAGAACCCAGAAGAGCTCCCGCCCCCCCGCCCCCCCCCGATATCCCTCTCCTCTGGCAGGATTGCGAAGCTGGACAATGGACAAAAAAAATACCTCGTTCAAAATTTGTTCCAGACTTTCAGCCTGTGTCCTCTCAGATTTGATGTGCCCTTCCCCCCCCCCTCCCCCCCCGTCAGGCAAAGATACTGTTTCCAGGATATCCCCGTCTCGACGGAACCCCCCCCCCTCCTATTTCTTCACCTTCTTCAGGGCACTTCCCGCCCTGCGGTTGCCCCACCTCCCGCCCCTACTGCCCCCCTTCACTCTAGCACCAACACTGCCAGTCACTAGCTTACCCATCATCTCCTCCTCCTTCGTCTCCTCTTTGTGTTGCAGGTTGAAGGGGTCTTCAGGAGTGGGGAAGGGTGTCTAAAAAAAACTCTGGGATTTTCATGCGGGCGAAGTAAAAACGTGGTGGATGGGTGGGGTGTGAGTGTGGGGTGTTCTTATATATGGCGCCGCCGCGACCTTCTCACACCTTTTCTCACGCCTTCCCCCCCCCCCCTCCCCCCCGCCACGTTTTTGACATCTCCGTTATTTTTTTTGTCCTGGGAAAATTATTTGAAAAATGTGTTAGGCACCCCCCCCCCCTCTCTCTTCACTTATTCAGTCTCACTCACTCACTCTCTCACACGTCAACACCCCATCTCTCTTCTTCATCTCTCTCTGGCGTAATTATCCTTGCTCTGTGTACAAGACACTCCTCCCAGATGAAAACACACTCCCCACCTCTCTCTCTCTCTCTCTCGCCTCCACGGCTATCAGTCCCACCCTCCCCCCACCTCCCACCCCCCCACCACCACCTTGTCGCTTACTTTTTCAGTTTTTTTCAGGTTTTATTCCCCTCACGCAACTGCATGGGCATGCAAAGCTGCGGCACCACGCCCTCCTCCCTTCATTTCCCCAAGCTCTGCGTGTTGGACGGAGAGGGCGCACCGGGGGTATTTTTTTTATGCCGCTGTGTTGTCTCTGTGAGCTGCGTGTGGGAGATTTCTTTTCTTCCCCCCCCCACCCACCACACCCACCCCCCCTACCCCCGCTCTGCTAACATGTTTTAGGCCCCCACGTCCCCCCCCCCCCCCGACACCCTCCCCACCCCCCCCCTCCCACCGCTTGCCGCTGCTTCTCTGTTCGTGCTTTCTTGTGCTGTGGTGTGCTGTGTGCTGCCGTTCGTCCCGCCGCTACCGCCAACACTCCCTGTCCCCAGGATCTACCCCCCCACCCCCACCCCACTGTCCTTCCTTTCTGTGTGGTGTGTTTTGTCATAAGCGCGGTGTGGGCTTCTGCCATGCTGCGACAGTAGTGTTGTGTTGAACCAAGGAAGGTGTAAACCCGTGTGTGTGTGTGTGAGGCGTGAGGGATCGCATCAAGACCACTGAGGGGGTGTGCTCTGTCGTGTGTTTCACCACTGCCGCAAATTAAAAGAACTGTTTGTTGTGTTCGGCAGGCCCCCAAGTGGGCCTGCCTGAACCATACTAATGCTGTCTTCGGCAAACCCGACACCCGGGCTCTGTTGTGGGTTTGCGGTGAGCTGGTCGTCGTCCCTCACCCAAAGGTGTTCCACATGCTCTCGGCCCCTGCAGGCGCCAGAGGTTGCATTGGACGTGCACCGCCACCCAGGAATGCCAGAGCGGTGGTGCTGTGGCAGGAGAGGGCTGTGCCCCCTCCTCTCCGGCAAATTCTGGCGCCCCCAGGGTTGCCGGGAGCCGAGCCCGTTCAACTTGACCCCCTCAACTTCTATCGTCAAACTCACGTCCAAGTGGTGGGCCAAACACAGAAGAAGCTCAGGCAGTGGTGACACGGCCACGTACCACTCTTGGTAGTTTCAACAAATATTTATTTTGCGCGTTTTGTGTCCAGAGTAGAGCTTGCATCGGGTGCAGGGAGCTCGGTGCGTTCTCCACTCACGTGGGTGGGTGCAGCTCGGGTGCTCACGGCAGTCTGTTGATTGATTGAGGCCCTCGATAGTTCCGGAGGCTGAAGTCGGTTGGGCCTGCCCGCAAGACGTGGCACATACACAGGTGGTACGATTATTGGCCTATGCCAGGTCTCTTCCTCGTCGCCTATTCGCTTCACAGCCCCCCGAACCCTGAACACCGAACACTCATGTGTGACAGCTTCCCTTCCCTGGTTGGTTGCGAATCATCAACTTGCGGCGCCACAAGATGAGACCAATGTGGCCAGGCGCCGCGGCACACACCCCGATGCGCCGCCTCCTGCACTCTGCAACAAGGGCTCCAAATTCTCGCCGTAGCACAACCTCGTGGGGTGTGTGCGGCCCCACAGTGCAGTGGACCTGCTTCCGCGTGCTGTGTGGCTGTTCTGCCCCTCCCGTGCACATCCAACCCCCCCTCCTGCCCTTCTTGCTGTCGGCGCATTTGTCGCCACGGTGCGTCGGGCATGGGGCACAGGGTAGCGGCAGTGGGTGCTTCTATCCCATTCGGGACCTGTGGCACCCCTCCACCCCAAAGCTGAATAGGACCCTTGGTGCAAAGTGCCGGAGGCGGAACCCGAGGCAGTTGAGTATCGGTGTAAACAGGGGATGTGTTGAACACCCCTCGAACGAAATCAGGGCGTCGTGCGCAAATTTTCGCGCCAGAGTCCGCTCGGTGCACACATTACACTAAACAAGCCGCGTGATACCCCGGCGTGAGCACTTCACGTCTTGGCTTCGCGGGCCGGCATCGAGCAGGGAGCAGGGGAGCAGGGGTCCACTAAGAAAGACATGGCTGGCACGACAAACCAGACATGCTGTCGACACCGCGCCCCTGTGGGGCGACGTTACGTTAGCGATCCTGGCATCGAACGTCACCCCGCGAACCCACTGCGCTGAGAACTAAAAGGCGCGAAGGTCTTGCGCCAGCATCCCCCTCCCGCCCTACCCCCCACCAACCCCGACCCCACCCTCAAGCACCCCACAAACGGGTTGGGTGCCAGCTATGCACCGTGTCTCCCTTATGGATTGTCTGCGTCACTGCCCCACCCACGCTACACCGCCACCCTGCGACCCGGAAGCGCAGCTTTTCTCGAGCGGGGGTGGGGGTGGGAGCCCCCTCCCCCTCTCTTCCCTTTCTCTTCGAGGCTTGCGCGTGGGTTCCGATCCTTTTCTTCTTTCTTCAGGGCTGCGGTGGGGTGGGGGGGGGGGGGGAAATGAGCGGGGTGGTGGCGAATCCTTCGAGTTCCACATATGTTTCGAGTGGACTCCTCCCCCCCGCCATCCCCACTCCCTGCCTCAGCCAGGCCAGCGCCCTTCTTCTCCCTCACCAGCCCCAGCCCTTCTCTTCTCTCTGTCTCCCCATCTCTGCCCCCTCCCGCTCTCTCCCCAGCAAGCGTGGTTATCAAACATCCATTGTTCCACATGCATCTGACGTGTGTGTGGCATCATTTGACTCGGGGAGGGGGAGACCGTCTTCGGCTCTCTTGTGGAACCTCCCCCCCCCGGGTAGATTGGAGTAATCATGCACCGGGCGGCGCTGGGCGAGCCGCTGTTCCGTTTGATAGATCTGCCTTAGCATGGAGAGGAAGGGGGTGGGCGGTTCGGCCCCACAAGGCGCCGATATCGAGCCACGGGAGAGAGAGAGAGAGAGAGAGATCTGATGTCTGTTGCAGCTGACCTTTTCACAACGCAGCTTCAGGCCCTTGAGGGATTAGCGGTGGATTCTTTTGTGGGTGGTGGTGGTGTTGTGGTGGTGGGGGTGGGGTGGGGTGGGGGAGCATGCTGTGGGTTTGCATTTGTTTTCCTCTTCATTGTTTTAGGACGACCGATCGATTCCCTCCAAAAAAAACCCCCCCTCCCAGTTCTCTTGCCCCATCCATGTGTCGCGACCGGAGCCAGTACTGGAGAGGAGGGGAGAAGCCCGGTGGGCCAGGACGACACAGGTGGTGCACCACATCACACAGCACACCAACAATAAGCCCCCCCAACCCATCCGTAGCCAGCGATTTCACTGGGAAGATTTTGGGGTAAAAATCATCAAAAAAAAGAAAAAAGCCCGGCCACCCAGGAAGATTTTCTTCCTGCACTATTTGTGGTGCGGGGGAGGCGGGATGGGGCAGGGATAAGGTGGGTAGGTGCGCAGCGACCCACACTCCACACACCCGCACCTCGCCTCTGCAGGAAGATGCCAATGCAGACACAAACCACACTTTTTGGATTGGAGTTGTGCTAACAACGCAGGAAACTTTGCTATGCAGATCATGCAGGACACACCACACCCGCAGCAGGCGTGTGGGGTGTTCTCGCGATCGACGACTTCATCAGGAGGACGCACCTAACTCACCACAGAATCTGTACCCCACAAGGAACAGGTGTTCGCTACCGTGGCCTCCGGCGGCTGGGGGGCTCCGCCCCCCAGACCCCCCTGTGGACCTCTTTGCATTCTCTGGACCACCTCTAAGGGTGCACCACTCTCTTCTCCAGGGTCAAACTGCATATTCCCACGTTTTCTCGTGTTTCTGTACCGGGTCTAATAAAAGATGGACTCATCCGCAGAACACGTCCGGGGCACCATGGATTCCAATGTTCCGAAACATGCCGTTTTCGGTGTTTTTCGGGTCACCTGCGGTGCGCACGGCCCAAAATAATGGGGTGAAACAGGTCACAAAAACCAAGAAAAAACTGAGTATAAGTACCGGGTTTTTGGCCGCTTTTTGTCAGAATAACCTTCAGGTATGACTGTAGGGGTGCGGGTTTGTGATTTGTGGTATGTACGTGCCCTCCGGGCGCGCCTCGCCTGCGCGAAAAAAAAATTCTGGCAGTTTAAAAAAATCTTCCTGGCTGTGGACCCCCCTGGAAGACCAGTGAAATCCCTGTCCGTAGCATCATGTGAAAAAAAAATGCGGGTCCTGAGTTTGCCGTCAAATGTCGAATGGGAAACGGCACACACGTGTGAGTGTATTTTCTATTTCTGTCTGTAGCCGAACCCCTCACCCCCCGCAGAGGCGGCGGCAGGGAGTGGGTGGTCTGTGTGGTGGTGGCGGCGGCGGCGGGTGCCTGCCCTGGCAGGCGCTGTGTGATTTTCCATTGGTTGAGCTTTCTTTTTTGTGTGATTCGTTTTGCTTTTGAGCAGCAACAAGCAGGCAGCGGTTGTTGGGATGGGGGTGGGGGGGTGGGTGTGGGTGTGTGAGAGTAAGGAGGAGCAGACACGGTGGGATCTTGTAAATTTTACATGTATAACTACAAGTATAATACATGTATTATACATGTATAATACATGCATGTCAACTATTATACATGTATAATACATGTATATGCCTGAAATATACATGTAAAATACATGTACCGTCACTCAAGTAATGTTGGTGGGGTAATAACCCACCAACTTCTACCAGAACCCCCAAATCCACCAAATTAGTACCCCACCAACATATTTACCCCACCAACAAATCTATCCCACCAATTTATTACCCCAATGCGCATCGCTGACTACCGTTTTCGTGGCGAACGCCTAAGGAGCCTGGCTGATGGCTACGTTTTCCAGAAAATGCATCCGGCGTACGCGTGGGCGTGCGGCGCCTGCAAACGGCAGTCTATGTAGTACAAGAGACGGCCATGTCCGCACACCAAATCGGTCGTCAACCTCAGCAGCCTTCGAGCCTTCGAGTAGGTAATCGTACCTTTTGCACTTGTGCGCGAAGGAACCGTCTGTGAAAGGCAAGAGCAAAGGTCAGGGCTCAGCCTACTGGGTGGCCTACTGTGTGCTGAGAGACCTGGAATACCAGCCGTACGCAATTTCTGCGTACGCGTACGCAGCGCGGTTTCAGAAAGTGCGGACGGCGTACGCACATGCGTACGCGCAGTCGGGGTGGGTGGGCAGGGGGCTCCAAATCCCAGGTGCCAGAAAAAATCGCCAAGTACAATGCG
The DNA here is from genome assembly GCA_963210315.1 of Rhynchopus euleeides. NCBI lineage: Eukaryota > Euglenozoa > Diplonemea > Diplonemida > Diplonemidae > Rhynchopus > Rhynchopus euleeides. The sequence continues at coordinate 2,429,266 of OY723245.1, forward strand.
CCCCAGGGGTAATTATGTTGGTGGGGTAATAACCCACCAACTTTTTTCAGAGCCCCAAATCCACCAAATTAGTACCCCACCAACATATTTACCCCACCAATATATTACCCCACCAACAAAACTTGAGTGACGGTATACATGTATAATAGTTGACATGCAAGTATTATACATGTATAATACATGTATATACTTGTAGTTATACATGTAAAATTTACAAGATCCCACCGTGGAGACCAGTTAAACCCCCCCCCCCCCCCCGCGCCCGTTGACCCACTCCCCCCTTCCCTTTTGCCTACCCCGCCCCCCTCCCCCCTCTTCCGCACCAGGGCAGAAGCCAGCAGCCTCCGCAGCGATAGTGTGTTGGCCCTGGACACTCAGCACCACACCCACACCCTGCAGGGATCACAACCCGCAAAACCAACTGCACGGCACCGCCTCTCTCTGCTGCGCATCGCGTGACTGCGATGGCCTTCTCCATGCCGTTTTTCAACCTGGCGACGGTGCAATACTTCGTGCACCTGGTGTGGTGCATCTTCTGCAATGAGCTGTCCTGCTTCTGGGAGTGGATCCGACCGAAGCGCACGATGGTGGTCAACTGTGCGGACGGCAGGGTGCGTGGGTACAAGCGTGGGAAGGCGCTGGTGTTCCGCGGCATCCCCTATGCCGACAGCGTGGCAGGGGCGTGGCGGTGGAGGGCGGCCCGCAAGCCGCAGCCGTGGAAGGGGGTGAAGGACTGTAAGTACTTCTCGGCGTGTGTGCCGCAGGATCAGACGGGGATCGTGAGCTCGTCGTACTCCATCACGTACAACGTGTGTATGGGCGTCACGAAGGGCATCGGGCGTATCCTCGGCTTCGTGCGCAACCACAAGGGGAGCGAGGACACCTGCCTCACGGTGAACGTGTGGACGCCCTTCGACGAGGTGCGCAACCACCACAAGGGGGGTCAGTCGCCCGCCCTCCCTGTGATGGTCTTCATCCACGGTGGGGGATACTACCTCGGCAGCGGCGGTGCACCTCTGTACCGTGGGGAGGACTTCATGGAGTGCGGGTGTGTGCTGGTGTCGATGAACTACCGCCTGGGGCTGCCGGGGTTCCTTAACGTGCCGGGGACACCCGGCAACCGCGGGCTGCGCGACCAGCTGCTCGCCCTGGAGTGGGTGCGTGACAACATCGAGAACTTCGGCGGTGACCCGGAGAACGTCACTATCTTCGGCGAGTCTGCAGGCGGGATGTCGTGCGCCAACCTGATGTCCTCGCCTCTGCGCAAGGCGGCCAAACCGAATGGCACCACAGCGTCGCTGTTCCACAAGGTGATCTGCATGAGTGGTGCCGCACACAACGTGCATTCCAAGCAGAAGAGCAGGCAGATATACGACGAGGTCATGAGCCGTATGCCTGAGGGAACGACACGCGCCGACCTGGACACGCTGCCGTACTCCACACTCCACACTGCGCAGATGAAGTTCATCTGGGCTCACAGGCGCTCCTACGACACCAACGCTGCCAACGACATCATCGGGCTGGGGCCCTACATCGATGACGAGGTGCTGCCGCGCCTTCCCCTCGTTGCTGTCACTGAGGGCTTCACGAAGGACCTGTGCCTGCTGGCCGGCACCACGAAACACGAGTACACGTTGTTCACGACTGTGATCCAGCCCCACCGCCCTCTCACCAGCATGCTGCCGCAGCGCTTCGACAGGTGGATGCACGAACAGGACGTGGCGGACGACATCCCCAAGCGCGTGATGTCCGCATACCTCACCAGCGACTACTCAAGGACCTTCCCTGGGTTTGGCTACCACAAGGAGTACAACGCCGTCCTCACTGACTGGGTGTTCCGCCTGCCTGCAGAGCGCCTGGCAGATGCGCACACCAAGGCCGGCGGCAAGGCTCAGGTGTACCGCTACGAGATGTCCACCTCGATGCACAACACTTACGGCGCGTGCCACGGCGTGGAGCTGGCACCGCTGTTCGGGACGTACCGCAACATCCCCTTCTTCCACGACATCAAGAAGATCGCCAAGTCTGGCAGTCTCATCCGCGACACGTGGACACGCTTCGCAAAGGACGATCTCTGCATGGAGCAGTGGCCCAAGTTCGAGAAGGCGTCACGCAAGGTGATGTCCCTTGGCGATGCCGAGCTGAGGCTGTTGGACAACCCGGACAGCGACGTCATTAAGAGCTGGGGTGACCTCGAGCAGTACGACGAATTCAACCCGTGATGTGTGAGGGTGTGGACACAACAAAGGGGCATGAACCATGTGACACACACTGCTCAGACACATCCCAGTTTTCATCGCGACTCAACTTTTATGTCGATGCCAACACCGTGTGTGCGTCGCAACCTACGTCAGGGTGGTGTCGCAGTGCAAAGCAAAATCCACCAGCGCGGCACCACCGTCAAGACATATGTGCAATACAACTAGACCCGGCGTGTGGGGCGTGGGGCATGTGGGCGAGGGCAGTCCCCCCCTTTCTTTCGGCACCGCAACTGCAATCCTCTCACCCAACCCACTCGCCCCCCCCCGCTCCACCCGCCTGCCCCTGTTCGTTGTTCTTCCTCACGCTTTCCCTACCCCCCCCCCCCCCCCCCCCCGCCCACCCCGCTGAGCAAACAGAAGGTCGGCTCCCTCTGCACCTTGCTTTTTTCTCTTCATCACTGCCCCCCACCCCCCCCCCCCCCCCCGCCCCACGCTCTCCCCCTCCAGCAATGCGCCAGCGCAGACTTCTCACTCCAGCGAGGCCTGATTTCCTCTTGAGATTCGTCCGTTGTATCCTTCTGCCCCTCACCAGTGGCTGGCTTAACGCCGGGGTACTGTAAGCAGGGGGCTGGCCGGGGGGGGGGGGGGGGGGGCTCATTGTTGTTAGCCCCCATTTAAAACTTTACGTTTTAAACGTTTTACAGGGGGGGGTCAAATAAACGTACTTAGTACTACTATTCGGCGAACGCGCGGGCCTAAATCGACCTCGCCAGAAAATTAATAAATAGTTTGCGAGCGAATAGACGTACTAAGTACGTCTATTCAACTTTTCCTAAAAACGCTGTTTGCAGGGGCTCTGCGGGGCTGTTTGGTCCACCAGGGGCGCGCTGGTCACTGCTGTCGTCCGTCTCTCACTTCTTCTGCCTTCCGGTCGAGTATCCGCTCTGTTCTCGTCCTACCACTCGCCCCTCATTTGGTTTCGTACCGTTTTGATTTGTATTGCCTCCCCCCCCCCTCTGGTGCCCCCCCTGGTTGACATTCTTGTTGAGTTAGTGAAAGCATACACAGTTCATCAGAGCTGTCAGCTTCACTGTCGGTGGTTGGTTGGTGCGTTGATGCTTAAAAAAAGATGTGAAAAGGGCAAGCCACAACCAGCACGCCCCAACTTACTTCTTCTTGGGCTTGCTGGGGCAAGTCTGCATGTTGTGCCCAGGCTTCCTACACCCTTTGCAGAGCCTGCGGTGTTTGTTGGGAGTCTGGGTGGTCGGGGACGCTGCGCGCTTCTTTTCGGAGGACTGGGAGGACTGGGAAGGCTGTGTCTGTGTGAGAGAGTTCACACGAACCGGCTTCGCCCATGCCAAGATGCTTGTCTGTTGGGTTGGCTGAGACACAACTTTCTTTTGGGTGGACTGCTTCTCTGTGCTCTCTTTTGCCTTCCCGTCCAACCCAGGTTCAAGGTCCGCACCACCAGCCTCAGGGGATGTTTCTGTGCTTGGTGCGAAGGTGAGGTCCGGACAAAGGGAGCTCTTCACGAACCCGTCCTCCTCACCCGACACCTTCAGCACGTACCCCATATCCCGCAAGCGCTGGGCTACCACCTCCCCCCTCACACTTTCCACCGACTTTCCCCAAACAGCTCCAACAGAGGTGCACATGGCCTCGCGGTACCACCTCTCTGTGAAGCGACAATCCTGGCGAAAACCTTCGGCTGTTGATTTCTTTATCTCGAGACGGGCTTTGTCCTTGAGCCCTTCCAGGTGAGTGTGGAAGGCAGCCTTGAATGGTGCAAATGCATGCACATCAAGGTACTGCACTGTTCCTGTCAACCCACCTGGAATGACCGCTGACTTCGCCCCCGTCTTCCTGTGCAAGTACGCAACATTTTTTGGTGCAATGTGTGTTGTCGCCGAGTCATAAATGACAAGCACGTTTTTGTTTTTGCAAATGGGGGCCAAGACGCTGTCAATCCACCACCGCCACTCGGCTTCTTTGACCCAGCCGGTTTTCTGGAAAGTACAGTTAACCCCCGAGTCTTTGTGAATCTGATGCTCCTCCTTCTTTATCCTCTCGCCCGCACCTTTAAAAACGATCGACTGCTTTGTCGCAAGAATGGTCCTGTCTTTCACACTGAACGTGACAGCACCAATCAACGTGGCAAATCTATTTTTTCCAGCATCGGTATCGACCACGATGTTGGTGTCAGTGGTGTAGCACAACAGTTTGTCCCTGCGGGTAGAGCTCTTGTACAAGGCAGACTCATCCACATTCACAACCAGGTCAAAAGTACCAAAGGGGTTGTGCAGCAGCTCGGACCCGATGGAGAGGCGTCTGATGGTGGACCAGAAGCTGTGCAACTGGACCCGGGCTTTTTCAAGAGAAAGCTTGGCAATGCGCGAAGTACGAAATTGAAACTTGTTTCTCCTGGCCCAACCGTCGATCCACTCCACCGAAGCCTGGAAGCCTTTCGGGAAGGGAACAAAGGACATGGCAAGCTCCTTGATTTTGCGGCGCGTCGTTGGCAAGTCGTTCTTCCGCCGTTCTCCCACTTCTTTAAGCACGTGGGCCTCCACCTCAGGAAAGAAACACGACCTCCCCCTCCCCGCCTTTCTTTTGGCATGTGTTTTTCCGCAGCTGGTCCTCGAAGGCTACATCTATGGTGAGGTGTGTCTGGGGCCATCCGTCCACATCTTCTCGTTGGTGGTAGGGACTGCGGACGCCGTAGATGAGGAGTCGTTTAATGCGCGCCGCTCTTCAGCAGTGATTTTGACGCCTCTGGACCCCAGGAGTTTGCGGGTTTCCGGTTTTGCGGTCTTCAGCAGTGGTTCTGATGCCTCTGGACCGCAGGAGTTTGCGGGTTCGCTGGTTTCCCGTCCGTATGTGTCTGAGGGGGGATGCCCCGATTCCCTTCGTCACGACATATCTTTGAGCGTAGGTCACTTCCCCCCTCTACGGACCCCGTGCACCCTGGTTCCCCTAAGTGGCACCAATAGACCCCGTTGTCCCCATTCCTTGCCCCAAAGTTTGCAGATTTGTGTGTCTCCAAAAAGAAAATCTCAAAAAAAACGAAAAATTTCCCCAAAAAAAAAGGGTGAAAAGTAAGTACTACTATTCAACGGCCCAACGTGCCCCAGAGCCCCAAAAAAATAAGTACTACTATTCGGCTAAGTACTACTATTCAACTAAGTACGTTTATTTGACCCCCCCCTGTAAATGTTTTAAATTAAAACGCGTTTTAAATTAATTTAAAACGGAGTTTAAAACGGGGGTTAAAACAGGGCGTTTCTGTGGTGTTTTCACACCAAAAAAAAAATTTCGGCCAAAATTTTTTTTCCATGCCCCCTGAGGCCCCCCAGCTCATATTCTGGGTGATTATTCCTGCATTCCTGTCACAGCGGACACATTATTGGTGGAAAATAGGTGGCACTGACGTTGTGGTGAGGGTTGCATCAATCGCACCGGCATCAGTTGGCACACCCCCTCCGTTGTTCTCAGGAATAATGCAGTTTGACATCAGCATATTTCTGGAGTGTCGAATCTTCATCTTGCATCACTCGATGTGCACCCTTTTGAGCTGAATCCATGATACAAAGTCGCAGGTTGAAGGCCGGATCACCATGATGGGGATGGCAATGGACCCAGCGAACTCCACCAGCTCCTTCGACAGTCCTGGAAGCACCTTCTGGAAAAGTTGCACAGTTCCAGTTGCCACCTGGAGCCTACCTTTGGCCTGCCCCTCTTTGAGAGGAGCATATCTGTATTCCCTTTACTCTCCTATGGACGCCCGACTTCTCTGATCGAGAGAAGCCTACAAAAGGCGTAACCATCCTCGTCATGTATTCTTTGCCTCCAACTTTCACTTTTGCAGAACGGATCCCGATGAACTCCAAACAGGAAGTGCAGCCAGCTTCATCACGGCTGTGTTCAACAAGACAGCCAGGTGATGTTGTTGCTGTCAGAACAATGGTTGCAGCACTCGGCTGCGCCCCACCTGGGGTTGCTCTGGCTGTTGCCAAGCTAGTGTTTGGGACAATTATTGATCACCTAGCCATTCTCTCGGCACCCTAATGATCGTGGGTAGGCAGCAGGAACCTGCACTCTGGGGGGACGTCATCGATGAGTTTCTTTGAAGAAAGCCGGCGGCTACCGCTGGAGTTAAGGTCCGAAGGGGTCAGTACCACGGGCGCCACACCGCTCGTGTTGGGCATCGGGTTTCGGTGAAGGCGGGGGCGCTGAGAAAGCGACATGTACGTAACAAGCAATGATCAACCATACACCAGCAAGTCAAACAGGCACCACCGTTGGATCGTTCGTGCACCCGAGTCTGTACTGTACCATCCTGAATCTTTTCTGGGTGATTGTCAACGATGAGGGCATGAGCTTGCGTCAGGGTGAGCAGAGGAACGGGTTGAGGCCAGGGTGAATGGAGGGTGAAAAGTAGCCCACTTCACCAGGAGGCGAATTTTCGCAGAAAGCCCTGCCACACAGCTGTGTTTGCCTGATCATGCTCAAAAGGCCTGCAATAGGCTATTTCACACAGGGAATTTGTTCACCCATTTGGGACCCCCAGGGAGCCTCAAAATTGGATTTTTTTGCCGAAGATGGCCTCAGATGGCCCAAAACGATCAATTTTGGGTTCCAGAAAAAAAAATCGAAAAGTCTCCCCCTATATTTTGCAGGGGTTTTTGCCGTTTTAAACCCCGTTTTAAATAATTTAAAACGGCGTTTTAAACTTTAAAACGTTTAAAACGTTTAAAATGTTTAAAACTCGGTTTCTAACAACACTGGGGGGGCTCCCCGCGGGCTGAGGTCAGGCTGGCGACCCAGGTTTTCAGGGTGACACCAGGATTTTCTCGAAATTTTGGGTGACCCCCACCCTGGTCGGGGGGGGGGGGGGGTCCCTCGCAAAGTGGGGGACAGGGGGGGGGGGGTACACTGGCTACCTCCCGCACCTGTAGGAAAGGACCCCCCCCCCTTGTACCTGTACAGGGGGGGGGTACTTTTACCCAATTGGCATTTCCCAGTAAGTGGTGTCAATAGGCACCCCATGGCCAAAATGACCCCACCACGATTCGCACGGATCCCAAATATCCCAAAGAACGGGTTTTTGGAAAATCCGAGGGGGGGGTCCCGCTGGGTGGGTAGGTGGGGTGGGGTGTGGCTGGTGAAGGTGGCTGCCTCCCAGCCACCTTCACCCATGACCAGTCCCTGAACCAGACCCACGTTTCATGGGCGAAACTTGGCTCGTACACCACCAAAGTGACCCCACTGTGATCCGCAAAAATTCCAAACTTTCAAAAGAAAGGGGTTTTGGAACACCCGAGGAGGGGGTCCCACTGGGTGGGTGGGGTGGGGTGTGGGCTGACTGCCTCCCAGCCACGCTGACCAGCCCCTGAACTAGACCCGTGTTTCATGGGTGATGCTTGGCTCGCACACCACCAAAGTGACCCCACTGTGATCCGCACAAATTCCAAACGTTCAAAAGAAAGGGGTTTTGGAACACCCGTGGAGGGGGTCCCGCTGGGTGGGTGGGTGTGGCTGCCTCCCAGTCACATTCCCTTAGGACCAGCCCCTGAACCAGAGGCACATTTCATGGACGGTGTTTGGCTCCTAGACCCACAAAGTGACCCCACTACGATTCGCAAAAGTTCCAAACGTTCAGAAGAACGGGGTTTTGGAATACCCGAGGAGGGGGTCCCGCTGGGTGGGTGGGCTGGTGTGGCTGCCTCCCAGTCACATCCTCCTGGGGCCAGCCTCCTATGACCAGACCCTGAATCAGACCCACATTTCATGGGTGAAGCTTGACACCTCGACCCACAGTGTGACCCCACTACGATCTGCACAGATTCCAAATAGTCAAAAGAAAGGGGTTTCGGAACACCCGAGGAGGGGGTCCCGCTGATTTTGGGTCACTTTCGGGTGATGTCAGGTACCTGGAGTGACCGCAGGTAGCCCATTTTCAGGGTGGGAGCCCTACTCGTACGTCACCCAGATTCAGCCCAAACCGTGCACCTCGGGTGCACGGTCGCCGGCAGCGCGCGGGCACCCGGAAACAGGCCGCATTTGCGCGCGCTGCCTGCACCCTGCACGCCAGCCCCCCCCCCCCCCCCCCCCTAGGGGGGGTCAAATGCCACCCTTTTACGTGGACAAACACGATTTTTCAAAAAACCGGCGCAGAGGCCCCAAAGCCCCCGTAAACCCTCCAAACCCCCCCAGATCGGTCCGGAAACCCATCGAACCCCACTTTTCCACCATTCCGGGCACCTCAGGTGCCCGAATTGGGGTACCTAAATTTTGTGCCACCGTTTGGTACCGTACAGTGCCACTGTGTGGGAGGTTGGAAAAGAAAATGCCCCAACACACCACATCTGAGGGTTGCAATGCATGTTGCTTGCCAACCACGTCATCCGGTGGGTGTCAGGCGCTATGTAGGTGGCATTAGCCAGGTCTTCGATGTGTTCTGGCTTGTATATATACCTCCCTGCCACCATGCACCGGGAGGCTGCCTGTAGGTACGGAACAGTCCAGATGGTCGTGTGATTCCTGTGCAGCAGTGCTCCACAACCGGGATGTGTTGACAACGACTGTTGCAACACGAGCTGTACATTCCGGGAACACATGAAGTGCGCTGTCGTGGTACCCATTGTGCCAGAATTGGTAGTTGCTGCGGTCTACTTTGCCTGGCCCAAGAGCACTGGTACTGAACGGTGCAATATGCGTGGCGAGGTGAATACAACGGAAGCGCGCAAAGTCAATACAGCTCTCGGATGGCGGGTGGTGGTGCCACTAGTGTGTGACGTTCACTCGAGGATACAACGCATCACAATGAATCAGCAACCGTGGACCGAGTACAATACGCTCTCTGTGGCTGGTGTGGGGGACAAAGGCAGTGCCTGTGCCGCAGGCAGGGAGGTATATATACAAGCCAGAACACATCGAAGACCTGGCTAATGCCACCTACATAGCGCCTGACACCCACCGGATGACGTGGTTGGCAAGCAACATGCATTGCAACCCTCAGATGTGGTGTGTTGGGGCATTTTCTTTTCCAACCTCCCACACAGTGGCACTGTACGGTACCAAACGGTGGCACAAAATTTAGGTACCCCAATTCGGGCACCTGAGGTGCCCGGAATGGTGGAAAAGTGGGGTTCGATGGGTTTCCGGACCGATCTGGGGGGGTTTGGAGGGTTTACGGGGGCTTTGGGGCCTCTGCGCCGGTTTTTTGAAAAATCGTGTTTGTCACCCCCATTTGACCCCCCCTACCCCCCCCCCCCCGGGGCTGTAACACGGTGGGATCTTGTAAATTTTACATGTATAACTACAAGTATATACCGTATACGTAAATATTATGGAACGTAAATATTATGGAACGGGCCCATTTTTGCCCGGTCCGTTCCATAATATTTACGTTCCATAATATTTACAGGGCCAGTTGGGGACTCGGTGGTGAGGGTGGCTTGCCTCAGGAATCGCGCGAAAAGTGCACGAGTAGGTCCCGTCAGGGACTCTGTATGCTGTCCGATCACCTGGCCCAAGTCCCCGAGTCGCAGAAAGCCCTGTAAATATTATGGAACGAAAAAAATCTGGAACGCCAACCCACCAGCGTTCCAAAATATTTACGTTCCATAATATTTACGTTCCAAAATATTTACGTATACGGTACATGTATTATACATGTATAATACTTGCATGTCAACTATTATACATGTATAATACATGGATGTATTCAGATCTTAATAAGAGAGGAATTTTTTTCGCCAAATCTACCTCCTCCTCCTCTTAGATTAAGACCTTAGTCCATAAACGGCCCAAAAAAGCCCAACATCTGAATCCCCTTAATTAAGGTCTTAAACCTCTTAGTGTAACCTCTTTAAGGTCTTGCACTCAGAGGTTAAGACCTTAGTTCGATCTTCAGCAATATTACGTTGACAGCGGGTGAACCCAGCAGGTTCCTGCACACACCCGCCCCCCGCGCCCCCACCACACGCACGTTCGTGCCCCCCCCCCCCCACCACACACTCAGTTGACTCCAACACTCACATCCCCCACGAGGACTCTTATTTGCGTGGCAGCAAGTGGCAACATAGTGTGAGAGAAATGCCACACTGCAAAAGTACGCTTGAGTCACAGAGCGGCAGCAGAATACAGGTTGGAGTTTTGCCGCTCAGCGGATCATCTCACGCGGTGTACGCGTGTGCATTGATGGCAGAGACTGCCTCTTCGAAAGAAGCCAGCACATTCTTCGGGATGGTGGTGGGCTGGAGAATGTCGTCCTCCCACTCGACGACTTTCGGCCCAGTCGCAGCAGGATAGCCCTTCCGCAGGGTCCGGTCGAACTGGTTGGGTAGGTCCTGGTTGCAGGCATGGAAGAGGATTCGGGCCCGAGTTGATGCGTGCGCTGCCATGCGGGACGGGGGGAGCACACGGCGCGCGATAGAAAACACGCTGTCACACCCCAGAGTCGATGCAGTCACCGCCAGCAGATCAAGGCACAGAGTACGCAGCGCGCACTCCCCGTAGTTCAGCCAGAAGGAGTCCACATCGCCCTTCATGCCCTCCTTCTTGGAGTGATCCACATACTCTACCCACGCCGCCTCCTCGACTTCACGGAACGCCGGAATCCAGGCAGTGATATCCTGGAAGGACATCAGGTTGTCAGTGTTCCCCATGATCTTGACAGCACGTGGGTTCACGTGTCTCATCGCCTTCCAGTAGTAGTACGACCCCTCCGACTTGTTCCCCCACCACCGCACCTTCAGCTCCTCTGAGAGGACAGCTGCGACTGGGGACTTGGCATCCAGCAGGTCTTCCAGGGACTTCTTTTCCCGCTCGAGAAATTCTTTCTCTTTTTCCGTCTTGGCGTACGCGATGTTGTCAAGGTCCTGAATCTTCCCCTCCATGTCACCCCAAACAGAGTGGCTGTGCGACTTCTTCGAGGGGGTGGTGTAGGAAGCCAGCAGCTCCATGATCGGCGAATTTGCCCGCTCCATCTCCAGCAACTCCTTCTCCAGCCGTGTGACCCCCAGATCCTTGAGCAGCTGGCCCAGCTTCCCCATGCTGGGTGTCGTACTGCCCTGTTGGAGCTCGGTGCTCACGAACACGAACAGCGCCTTCATGCGCTGGCGCACGTGGGTGTACACTTCGATGCGAGACGAGTACCGAGTATCACCTGGGAGGGGGCACTTCACAGCCGGCACCTTCTCCTTTGTGTTGTTCTTTTTTGCAGCGTCGAGAACAGCATGCGCTGCTGGAAGGATATCCTTGAGGGTGGTAGCGGTGGAGACTGCCTCGTTCGGCTGGCGGAGGGCTGCACGGATCTTCCCGGCGCACGATTCGAAGAGATCGGCTTCCTCCTGCGGCGTGCAGTCCTCCCTGAGTTCTTCGACTTCCCCGAGGATGGTCTCCAGCGATGACACAGCAACTCCGGAGAGACACTCCATCTGCACTTCGACCCACCGTCTGTGCCGATACTTGTTCTCATCCCCGCCCAGCAAGTTGTTGAGTAGGCGGGACACCTCGAAGGCGGCACACCCCGGGAACTTCTTCTCCAGGTTGGCCAGCATCCAGGTCTCGCAGACGTCGCCACAGTTGTTCACCAAGTGTGGGACGCACGACACGAAGGGGACACCGAATGCTTCGGCGAGTTCACGGCTTGCAGCTGCGTTGGACCCGCCCTTGTCGGATCTGATGAGGAAGGGGGGGGGCAAGCTGAGGCGCGTCAGCTCGCGCTTGATGTCCTGCGACAGCTCGACCCCGGTCTGGCTCCCCCTCCGCTCCTCCGGACGTATGAAGATCAGCGATGCGGCGAATCCTACAGCGCTGAGGATGATGGCCGTCGCCTTCGTGTCGCCAATCCCACTGTTGTCATGCGACATGCAGTACCTCCCCCCCTTCAGCTTGGCCGTGATGACCTTCTCGCTGTCCTTCGTCAGCTCGTCGCCCAGCTTCTTCACCAGCGGAGCAACCTTCGGGGGGTCCTTGGGGATGCGTGTGCCTGCGAGGCAGGAGAGTACACCCTGCATCGCGCCCGCTGTGATCCCCGTGTAGAGCACCCCTTTCGCGATTTTGTCATGCAGAGCGGTTTCACTCG